>CM029114.1:4535000-4997500 GCA_016859345.1 Istiophorus platypterus | reverse complement strand
TTGGCCATTTATCACAGGATTGCGCCTGTGATTGTCGGAAAACAATTGGCGTTAATCTGCTGCTAAAAAAGCCTCCATGCTTGGAGAAAAACCTTCTTAACACGATCTTTGAACCCGGCCGCAAGAATTTTTTCTCCCGCTCAGCCGCAAGAGCATTAGTGAGGGTTTGGCCGCTAATACGGTTACCAGATGTGGCTTTCAGCAAAACAAGGCATCACATTGTCGGGCCCCCTCTGCGTTTAAAAAGGGGGGGGCCTTCAGAGCCGGGGCCTTCTGGCTGTCCCAAGGTCAAGGTTGGAAAACAAAAGGGTCGCTGTCATTGCTGCTGCTGCACGAGTCCGGAAAGGCCTCCGAGTGTCGGAGAAGCCGTGTCAGCAAAAGCATCTTTGAAAAGCATCGTGAAGTCCAATTGTTTTCTGAGGCTTTTCTTGTCTTTTTATGATGTTTCTGTCCAACACTTTGGCCCAGACTGAAATATCACAACAATCACAGAATGGATTTCTGTGAAATTTTGTAGAGACAGTCATGGTCCCCAGAGGATGGATCCTAGTGATTTTTAAGCGATCCCCTGACACCATCTCTAGCGCCACAATGAGCTTGAAATTTTTATGTAGAAAAAATATTCTTTTGGTTGCCACCTACAGGTCAAAGTCTTGTGATTTATCTCAACATCTACCTGATGTATCAGCACCAAATTTTGCACCGTCATTCTCGGCTCCCAGAGGATGTATCCTCAGCCCCTCTGGTGACCTTTCCTCTAACGTGAGCTCGACATTTCTGGACAACTAGGGAACGGATTACCATGAAATTTGGCACAGGCATTGATGTTCCCCTCGAGAATGAATTGCCACAACTTGATCTTCTGACCATCGATCTCCTGATCCGTTAAGTGCTGTTAAGTGTTAAGTGCCGAGCAGAAAATGTTAGCATGCTAATTCACCAAACTCAGTGGGTAAACCTGCTGAAAATGAGCAATTTAGCATTGTCTTTGCATCTGGGGGGGCCATGTGCACCTAAGCACAGCCTCACAGAGCTGTTAGCATAGCTGCAGATGCTTAGCCTTGCCCCCTAGGTTTGCTATTCATGTCAAGGGATGAGGGTACAGTACATCCAGAAGGTAGTGGATTGGGTTGAGGTCAGGGCTCTGTGCAGACCTTCCACACCAAACTAGGAAAAACTGGCTTTTCGTGGACCTGGTTTTGTGTACAGGAGAGGGTCTTCCCCAGTATGCTGCCACAAAAATTTGGAAGCTATTGTCTAAAATAAAGATTTCTTTTTAATTTTAACTAAAAGCACCAAGTCCAGTGAAAAACATCCACAGACTTAAAGGTTTCAACTTAGACATCCACAGACTTTTGGCCATGTAGCGTCGCTAAACACTAAAATCTAACTCTGTCCGTTACAGGCCGAGCACCAACACCAGCTTTTGCACAGAGTCGAAGGAGTGTCTGGAGTACGACCTCGTCTGCAAAACCGATGAGTACGAGGTGAGCGACGCCCGTCGCGTCAGCCGGCGACAGACGCACAACAACCATCGGCCGTTCTCACGCAGCTTTGTTTCCACTTTCCCCGTTTTGTGTGTGTGTGTGTGTGTTCAGGTGCGACACTACAGCCCCACTCGCTGGGTTTCCACAGACGCCGAAGCCTATTTCATGGGAGTGGGTGCGGCCATGGCCTTCAGGAGACTTTTCCAGTACATCACCGGCGCCAACGAAGGAGGTAAGGACAGCTGAGGAAAAAAAAAAAAAAATCCGCCTCAGCGGAGTGTGTTTGGTTTGTGTGTGTCATCCTGTGAGTGTGTGTGTGTGTGTGTGTGTGCTGTGTGTGTGTGTGTTTAGTGTGTGTACTATGTGCTGCAGTCCTTCCTCAGGGCTCTCTATCTCAGTTCTATGATTTTATTTTGACGACTTTGACCGTAAGCGAAAGTGTTGGGTACAGTTTGACTGTTTGGTAGAAAGATGAACAGGTGCTCGCAAAAAGATATGGCGGATTTCAAATGTGAATGACGCTTATCACAAATCACAAAATGACAAATCAATTTTTTCAGATACTTTCGGCCCCAAAGCGAATGAGATTTTTCTCCCTTGCCGCAGACTGGGAGTTTACAAATAACACCCTGAACATGTAGCAGAGTTGGTTGGCCATTTATCGCAGGATTGCCTGTGATTGTCGTGGAAAACAATTACGCGTTAATCTGCTGCTGTGTCCATGCTTGGAGAGAAAACCTCTTAACACGATCTTTGAACCCGTCGTCCAGCAAGAATTTTTTCTCCCGCCCAGCCGCAAGAGCATTAGGTGAGGGTTTGGCCAATGCTAATACGGTTACTTTCAGATGTGGCTTAGCAAAACAAGGCATCACATTGTCGGCCCTCTGCGTTTGGGTGTGTTGGGGCCTTTCAGAGCTGGGGGCCTTCTGGCTGTCCTAAGGTCAAGGTTGGAAAACAAAAGGGTCGCTGTCATTGCTGGGCATTGCTGCAATCGAGTCTGTGAAAGGCCTCCGAGTGTTTTATAGTCGGAGATAGCTGCACAGCAAGCATCTTTGTAAAAGCATCAGAAGTCCTAAACTGTTTTCTGAGGCTTCTTTCTTGTCTTTTTATGATGTTTCTGTCCAATGACTGGCCTCCAGACTGAAATATCAACAGTCTAACAATCACAGAATGGATTTCCTGTGAAATTTTGTAGAGACAGTCATGGTCCTCAGGAGGATGGATCCTCAGTGATTTTAAGTTTATCTCCTGACCACCATCTCTAGCGCCCACAATGAGCTTGGAAATTTTTATGCAGAAAAATATTCTTTTTGGTTGCCACCTCCACAGGTCAGTCTTGTGATTATCTCAAACATCTACCTGATGTATCAGCACCAAATTTTTGCACCTCATTCTCGGCTCCCAGAGGATGCAGGTATCCTCAGCCCCTCCCCAGGACCTTTTCCCAACGTGAGCTCTCGACATTTCTTGGACAACTAGGAACGGATTACCATGAAATTTGCACAGGCATTGATGTCTCTTGAGAATGAATTGCTGCCAACTTGATTCTGACCATCGATCTCCTGATCCGGCGTTGCATATGTTATGCCGAGGTCAGCAGCATGCTAATTCACACCAAACCCAGTGGTAAACCTGTTGTAATGAGCACTTATATTGTTTTGCATCTGGCACCTGCCAGCCTCACAGAGCTGTTAGCATAGCTGCAGATTAGTCCTTGCCCCCTCAGGTTTGTTATTCATGTCAAGGGATGGCACAGCACATCCAGAAGGTGGATTGCTGAGGTCAGGCTCTGTGCACCTTCCACACCAAACCAGGAAAACTGCTGTGGACCTGGTTTTGTGTACAGGGTCTCAGTATGCTGCCACAAAATTTGGAAGCTATTGTCTAAAAATAAAGATTTTTTTAATTTAACTCAAAGCACCAAGTCCAGTGAAAACATCCACAGACTTAAAGGTTTCAACTTAGACATCCACAGAGATTCTTGGCCATGTAGTGAACACTAAAATCTAACTCTGTCCTGAGGCCGAGCACCACCAGCTTTTTGCATTATCAAGGAGTGTTCGAGCACGACCTGCCTGCAAACCGATGAGCACGAGGTGAGCGACGCCTGCCTGGCCAGCCGGGCGGCTAGGACGACAACAACCATCGGGTCTCACACAGCCCACTTTTTCAGTATATCACCGCGCCTAACGAAGGAGGTATAGACAGCTGAGGAAAAATCAGCTGGAGTGTGTTTGGTTTGTGTGTCATCCTGTCCTAGGCTGTCTTGTCTTTTATCGCCCCGTCATCTGTGCGGAATTCGATCTGAGTTTCTCCTACTTCTTCTTTTTTTTTTCTTCTGGATCGATGCCGAGCATTGATGGATGTACAGGATTTAGTGCTCGGGTTCGGTGCCGCCTCCCACCAGCAGAACCTCGACGCGCCTCCCATGGGCACTGAACCCACGGGTCGCCATCTTATGATCTCATGATCTATAGTCTGTGCAGATGTAAGGTCTCGGTCTGTTTTTATTCATCCGGGATGGTCCAGAAAGATCCTTCTTGTCCAGTCATTTTTCAGTATCGTGCCTTAATTAATTCCTGTAACTGACTAAACCTGAGAAAAGAAACAAAGGCTTAATTAAATCCTATATCTACACACTACACTAATAGCATATTACAAGTTATACATTAATATTTCTCAATAACTCAAATGATTTTAACTTTTCCCAGACCTTCACTTTGACCAAACCTTAAATAATCACTCTTGAGTTTTTCCATTTACTTCCATTAATCATTTACCAAACTTATTCTCTTTATACATCTCTCACAAATAATGTTATTTGTAAACATGTAAGGTCTTGATAGTTAATTTCATTCATTTCAACGTGTCTTTTCGGCTTCATCTCATGTGCACGCTTCACTGCTTTCTTGCAGGCCATACCGCCTCGGACACCCCCTGCAGCGTTTCCCATGATGCCCTTTACGGATCGCTAAGGCCTCTGTCCTTCACCGAGATGCTGTCGGTCACCTCCAGGCTTCATGCCCATCTGCTGACTAAAGAGCTGGAGAGAGTCCGGGCCTCCTACAACCACAGCTACCACTACGGAGTTGGCTATGACAGGTATCACCAATGACCTCTTATTTCCAACTTTCTTCTTTGTTTCTCGGGAATCAGTCTTGACTATTTCTCCTTCTAGTTCTTTGTTGCCCTCCGGGTTTTGTGAGGATGATGTTTGGAAAAATTCTGGCCATTTTATATTGTAGTATCATTTTCCTACGAATTGGAAGCCAAACTGTCAGGTTTTGCCTAATTGACCCAAAAAGGTCTTAAGTCTTAGACACATTGCTGAATCTCTCTCCCTCTTTTCTTGTGTGTGTGTGTGTGTGTGTGTAAAAGAGTCCCTGAAGCTGCTTGAACAGGCATTAACGAGGGTCTGGTGCACGCGGGTCGAGGGGAGCCGGTTTGCTCGACTCAAGGAGCCGACCTGCCTGACACGTGCCAGGTCGGGACATTGGCCGACTCGGCCCACGTCTCCTGCCTGACCTCTGCCGACATCGCCTGTCCCACGATTCCACCTCACACTCCCTCCAACTTGTCCTCGTACACCACGTCCAACTCCTCCTCCTCCTCCTCCTCCTCCTCCTCCGCTTCCACCTCCGCCTCCCCCGCCACTTCGCCAGCGCAGTCCGACACGCCCGCTGTGCCCCCGTCTGACGCGCCGTCGAGCCCCGCTACGCTCGCCCTCCGGGCGCCTCAGCGCCTCAACCTTGTGTGTGTGTGTGTGTGTGTGTGTGTGTGTGTGTGTGTGTGTGTGTGTGTGTGTGTGTGTGTGTGTGTGTGTGTGTGTGTGTGTGTGTGTGTGTGTGTGTGTGAGTGTGTGTGTGTGTGTGTGTGTGTGTGTGTGTGTGTGTGTGTGTGTGTGTGTGTGTGTGTGTGTGTGTGTGTGTGTGTGTGTGTGTGTGTGTGTGTGTGTGTGTGTGTGTGTGTGTGTGTGTGTGTGTGTGTGTGTGTGTGTGTGTGTGTGTGTGTGTGTGTGTGTGTGTGTGTGTGTGTGTGTGTGTGTGTGTGTGTGTGTGTGTGTGTGTGTGTGTGTGTGTGTGTGTGTGTGTGTGTGTGTGTGTGTGTGTGTGTGTGTGTGTGTGTGTGTGTGTGTGTGTGTGTGTGTGTGTGTGTGTGTGTGTGTGTGTGTGTGTGTGTGTGTGTGTGTGTGTGTGTGTGTGTGTGTGTGTGTGTGTGTGTGTGTGTGTGTGTGTGTGTGTGTGTGTGTGTGTGTGTGTGTGTGTGTGTGTGTGTGTGTGTGTGTGTGTGTGTGTGTGTGTGTGTGTGTGTGTGTGTGTGTGTGTGTGTGTGTGTGTGTGTGTGTGTGTGTGTGTGTGTGTGTGTGTGTGTGTGTGTGTGTGTGTGTGTGTGTGTGTGTGTGTGTGTGTGTGTGTGTGTGTGTGTGTGTGTGTGTGTGTGTGTGTGTGTGTGTGTGTGTGTGTGTGTGTGTGTGTGTGTGTGTGTGTGTGTGTGTGTGTGTGTGTGTGTGTGTGTGTGTGTGTGTGTGTGTGTGTGTGTGTGTGTGTGTGTGTGTGTGTGTGTGTGTGTGTGTGTGTGTGTGTGTGTGTGTGTGTGTGTGTGTGTGTGTGTGTGTGTGTGTGTGTGTGTGTGTGTGTGTGTGTGTGTGTGTGTGTGTGTGTGTGTGTGTGTGTGTGTGTGTGTGTGTGTGTGTGTGTGTGTGTGTGTGTGTGTGTGTGTGTGTGTGTGTGTGTGTGTGTGTGTGTGTGTGTGTGTGTGTGTGTGTGTGTGTGTGTGTGTGTGTGTGTGTGTGTGTGTGTGTGTGTGTGTGTGTGTGTGTGTGTGTGTGTGTGTGTGTGTGTGTGTGTGTGTGTGTGTGTGTGTGTGTGTGTGTGTGTGTGTGTGTGTGTGTGTGTGTGTGTGTGTGTATTATTATTGTTGTTGTTGTTGTTGTTGTTGTTGTTATTATTGATAAGCTTCTACTCTCTGTTTAGCCTCTTGTCGGTTACTTTCATGATTTGTGGCAACATATTGGTAAATCATTATAAATTCAGTCCGCACATTCATTGGGATCTTTGGTGAAGCCTTAAACCTGAAGTAATAATACTTTGTGGCTCTATTTAATGTTGTATTGCTTATGAAGTCCCCCCCTTTTTTTTTTTTTTGCCTCCCAGAATTTGATGAATATATTTTTCACAATATAAACTTCGATTAGGACACAGGGCTTATTAATAGCGTGCCGTATGCTGTGTAGCCAAATTAGCTTTAACTAGCTTGATGTTAGATTCCCTAACATCTTGGTGGCGCTGTAGAGAAGTGTTGTGATGGGCAGGTTTTCACGTCGCGAGTTTATCTGAATACTGCAGGTTTCAAAAACCTTTAAAATGGCTTCCCAGGTGTTTTAAGCAGTGGGAAATGCATCCGACATGTTGGTCCGCCTTTAACAATGTGAGAATATAATGGGTTCTTGGTAGGAGATGTTGAATTATAACAAAACTGTGATTCTAACTTGTAAAATAAATAAATAAATAATCGGCCCGATCTCTTCTCTGTCCTCGAAGCGATGCTTGATTTATGCCTAATGCCTAAAACGATCACTTTTTAATCTCCCGATCTGCAGACTGTTTGCCACCGTGCAGTGGGACGTAAAAGCTGAGGTTAAAAGCCTGACCTGGATCCAACTGTGGCTGGACCCACCCAAAGATCCCAAAGAATCCTGGCTGATCGAATCAGTGCAACAAGAGTTACGTCGGTTATCAACTTCTCTGTGCATCTCTAAGCTACGTGCTGTACGTTCTGAGGAAGGTGCAATAAAAACCAATAAAAAACTCTTGTTGGGCTCGTTTTTTTATTGGTGGCTTCGGAGTCATTTAACTGAGAGAATAATTTACAGTGAATTCAGAAAATGTTAAGACCCCTTCACTCTTTTCACATTGCGTTATGTTGCAGCGTTATGCTAAAATTAATGAACCCCCCCCACCCCATCAATCTACACTCAAGTCACTGGCTGGGCCACTAAAGGACATTCAGGGTGTTGTCCCCAAGATATGGGGGTGTCCTGGACCTTTTGTCCGGTCTGAGGTCCTGAGCGATCTGGACCAGGTTTTCAGTAAGGATATATCTGTACTTTGCTCCATTCAGCTTTTCCTCTACCCAGACCGGTCTTCCTGTTCTAAATTTCAAGTGTAAAACAAAGTGTATAAATACCTTTTTCAATATCATAATTCAGTTTTTCCTTTTTAATAAATTTGCAAAAAAATCTAAAAGTCTGTTTTGAACAATTTAAAGCTGAAATATTATTTTTTTAAATGCTAAAAAAAAAACCAAAAAAAAAACTGAAGGGGTCTGAATACTTTCTGAATGCACTGTAGGTCCTGACTTCTCACTACTGGTGGATGTGCCACCAACGCTGTGGTAGAAAGCAGCGCACGCTCAGCTTCACCTGCTCCCTGACTACATCTGTGCAGAAACCAAACCTTCTCCTCTCTCATGAAAACTGCTGTGGCTTAAATGAGGCTTCTCAGGTTCTTCCACAGCTCTTGGTTGTTGGCTCCATGCACTTTGCATAACAAGGTAATGATACGTCAGGGTTGTATTTTTTTAGCTTATCGTGCTGCCCCCGAGTTGCCATATAAAATAAATTAATACAGATTTAATGGCTGTTTTAAGGGCTTGTCACCACCAATTTGGTTGCGCGAACATTTCCTATGAAATTCTCTGAACCTGCACGGCGCCGCCTTTAAGAACCCCAGCCCCGATTCTGCCGCTGAAGCCGAAGCTGCCCCTGATCCCCCGACGGACCTCGGCAGCGGCCGACATCTGGCTCCTGAATATGCAAAAGGAAGCTAGAAGCCTGGGACTACCATTTACAGGTCGGCCCTAAGTTGACTGCCGCTGCCAACCCCTGACCAGCATCACATCTCGGGGAGAACGCGGAGAAAACGACAAGCCGTGTGGCTGAAGCAGGCGACTGGGAAGAAGTGAACAATATACCCAGGTTAGAGCCAAAGAGTGAGAGGGGTGAAAAAAAAAGAATGAAAGAGAGAAGAGAAACAGCTTGATCAGTGGAGTTTAATCCAGTTTGTTATTTCATACATGAACGCTGGTCTGAAACACACCAAATTTAACTGAGCTCACTCT
This sequence comes from Istiophorus platypterus, assembly GCA_016859345.1. Classification (NCBI taxonomy): domain Eukaryota; kingdom Metazoa; phylum Chordata; class Actinopteri; order Istiophoriformes; family Istiophoridae; genus Istiophorus; species Istiophorus platypterus. The sequence goes on along the minus strand of CM029114.1, from coordinate 4,988,894 downwards.
GCCAAGAGCAGGGATCAGGTTCAATGGGATTTTATCGAATCCGAATCCTTTTGAATCCTTAATCAAATCTTGTTAGGAAATGAAGAAGAAAAAAAAAAAACGTAGTTTTTATTTCACTAAAACATAAACCAACTAAATTACAAATTTCTCCGCAGACACGATGCATTTAAATGTTAGCAGACAAGCGGATTCGTTATCGCTCTGCTACAGGTTCCGTTGACTTTGGAACATTTAAGCTGAGGTGGTCCACCGGGTTCAGTCATGTGGTCTTGTTAGAACTTGTTTGAATGCGTCAACGAGACCGAGAATGTTTGCGGATGAAAGACTTGATAAGGGATTCATGGTCCACAGATCTCAACAAATCCAGGTGTTTTACCGACTAGGAACCAGGTCCAAAATGGAACCGACCATCAGAACCAGTCCCTGAACCGAGAGTGCAACGTTCCAGATCCAGCTTGGCATGACGCACCATCCTCATTATGCTATTAGTTAAGTGTACAAAACAAACAAAAAAAAGTTTTTAATTGACATCTGCTGCATACATTTATCCATCAACACAGTTTCGTCAAACCACAAGTCCTCACTGCGATATTGTTTTTGAAATAAGCTTATACCACATACAGTTAATAACCATTCATGCTGCGGTAATCTGCTGAAAACCGCCAACACGTTTACAGATCTTCGACTCATGTCTGGAAAAAAGAAAAGAAAAGAAAAGAGAAAGCAACGTTCACCTCTGCTCTCTGCATCGTATGGCTATGGCTGTCTCAAGTCTGCAAAGCGAACGCGCTTTGATCCAACTGCTGACAGTTGCGAGAAGAATCGAACTTGAGGGTCATACAAAAAAGGAAAGAAAAAAAAAAAAGTCCTGTCAGTCAACTCTGACACGAGAAGGCATTTTCTCCGTTGTTTGGCTTAATGTATAAAACTGGTTTCCCACTATTCTACAGGACCTTAGTCCACAGAACTTGAGAGGGATCGGACGGAATTCCTACGTCTTATTAAAGTCAGTGTTCTTCCGGTTAAATGACTTGATAAAGTTCCCCTTTGTCCTGAAGGAAAGAAAAGTCTTTTTTTTTTTCGAGTTTGTACTTCAAACAATGAAAGTATAAGTAAGGAGACTTTTTAAAAGTAACTCTGCCTTGTGCAATTAACCTAAGTTTTTACAAAACCTTTTGCCGACACTTTGGATATGAGTGTGTCTCTGTTTTCTGCGTATGGGGGAAATAAAGTTGCGCCGTTGATGGTTTCATGCACATGAAAGGGGGGTGGGGGGTAAAAATATTTTTTTGATTATTTTGTATTTCTAATAAAATCCAAGGGAAAGACAGGTAAGGTGTGTATGTATGCACACACATGCCTAGAGGCTTATCTCTGTGCATATAAATAACTGTTTTTTTTCATGTTTGACTACAGCTTTCACTATAATTACAGTGTGATTAAAGTGTTTTCTTTAATCGTGTCACTGTGATGTGGCTTTATGTTCCTCACTTGGAAATAACAGCCTTCTTGGTAATGCTTGCTCTCCTGCTCCCTCCTCCTGCTCCCGCTCCTCCTGCTCCTCCCTGCCAAAGATGGCTGGGGATGGTGAAGGCGTCCACGCTCATGCCCATGGTTTTCGAGGGGATGGCGCTAAACTGCTTCCTGTCTGAGCTGTATTTGTAGATGGACTCCACCTGGGCGGAGCCGATCGTCCGGGGGCCCACGCCGGCCAGTCGCACGAGCTCCTGGGAGTCGGGGTTCATGGTGTAAACGCCCCTGAACTGGCAGTTGGAGTCACGGAAGAGGATGAGGAAGTGGTTCGCCGGACTCTTCTCCATCTCCTGAGGTCGGTTGAAGGTGGAAGTAAGAGGGAGAAAAATGAGGCACGTCATACTGGAGTTCTAGTTCTCATCTTCATCCTCAAACATGCAACTAACCCTTTTTTGGAGCCTAAAAATGTGCAAGTAACTGAATTCATTACAAGATTTAATTAGTTAGAGTCATATATTTTAATAAGCATTAATGCAGACTACAGTCACAATGCACAAAATGAATACTCTACCTCGACTATCTTATTTTTCTGTGTCTCGTTGACCTTTCCAGCCAGGCAGCAGCGAGAGAGAGCGTTATGAATGATAAATTTGTTGGACTTGAAGCTTGGTTCTTTGAAAAGCTTTGGGCCTGAAAATACAGAAAACAGTTTATGCACGGTTGGACACGTGGGTTTGTTAATGCAAACCCACGTGTCCAACCGTGAGCGTTTTGGCAATGCACAGGAGCCTTCAAGAACTGAGCGATACCATACTGAAGTAGTGCTGTACCTGTGTATTCTGGGGCAGGTGAGGTTCCATTGGAACCACTCTCCCAGTCCTTATCTCCGTTCTGATTGGCCAGTCTACTTGGTGTCACACATCCCGAAGGTGAATCGGGACGGCTGCTGGGGAGAGGTCAAACAATGAGCCAACGGGCCGTCATCCCGTACCTGTGCTAGCTACCTGATGACAGTACGTTTCATACCTGTACCATCTATAAGATATCACTGAATAACACGAACCTCGCGACCCATCCTACTCTTTTCCATCTGTAGTGATTAGGGGTATAAAGCAACTAAGAAATGAACACATGTGCTTGTTAATTAGCAACACTTGAGCTGTTCTCACATGACAAGCATCAAGCTGTGCGGATGACAATCTTGACATCCATCATGGAAGATAGGTTAACAATAATGTAACCATGTTGTGACATGTACAAAAAAAGGTGTCAGCTGTGTTAATAGTTAGGGAAACTGAAGACACTGGTGGTCTGAAAGGGTTTGGATACATGAAAGACCGTCAGCTCTCCCTACGCAAATAATACGAGCCGAATCACAAAAATGGATATTAGGTAAGTTCTCGGCAGCGCTTGCCCAAGTCCAGTTCTGTGGTTGTAACAGTACTAGTCAAATCCTCCTTCTACCCCTTGTTGTGATATCAAGTATCAACTAGAACTAGCAGTTAGAACTAATTAGCATGTTTTTAGCTTCTGGATGTTAGCATAGAGAAGTTTAACCTGTAAAATCTAACTTACTGTTGTGCAAATAAGTATAATAGCAAGTTAAAATTAGCATTTAGCTTAATTCAGCTGCCTCAGCTAATGTTAGCAAGTTTACATCAAACTTTTGACATGTTACTGTACCATGATCATTTTGGCATGTTAGCATTAATTTCAGAGTAATCGGTCTATAATTTTAGAGGTACTCTGTCGAGAAGCGAACTATTGGACAAGTGGAAATTTCGACCTGTTGATCAACAAACTCATCCAGATGCATTCCCGGGGAGCAATGAATTTCTGTACCAAACTGCATGGCCCATCCAACCAACCAGAACCGCCATGTCTCGAGCCATGCTACCATTGTTGTAAATGATTGGTAAGATGACCGATGCAGCAGTGTACCTGTGGGGTTTCTTAGTGGGGTCACCACCGCGGTTTCCTGGCTCATCTGTTGCCGCCAGGTTGAGGGAGGAGTGAGAGTAGACTTTTGACAACTTAGAGGCTAGAGAAAGAAGAGAAACATTGAGACAGGAAAATGGTTTAGTCGTGTAAATCAGCTACAGGCCCTCTACTTGAAATACTTAATATGGTGCAAACTTTAATCTTTTTTTACTTTTGACTTTACCCGTTGTTCCCTTGGCCGGACTCAGAGACAGCTGTGTTTCCTCCCTGGTCATGCTGCGAGGCCGAGAGCGGGTTTTCTTTGCCGAAGATCGTCCGTTATTGGATGACTTCTGCCGCAGCACTTTGTCCAGGTCGTCCATGAGCCTTAGCTGTTGCCGCCGTGCGTACTCCCCTCGTGTGAAATCTCCCCGACGGGCTGGAGTAGCAGGGGGTGTGGGGGAAGGGGAGGTGGTGCCTGCGGGAGGTGTATGGCAGGGAGACGCCACTCTCTTGTCTAAAGATATTGGTCTGAGAACAAATCAAAAAAAGGTTACTTTGGCATGGGCGCAGGTGAAGTTTGGGGTGGATGAGATGACAAACTTGGATCCAGGACGCTGCTTGTCAGAGTCTTATACCTGTTTTCCCTTTCTTGCTCGTGCCACTGTCTCCTCTTCTTCAGCTCCTCTGTTCTCTTCTGCTGTCTTTCCAACAGCAGAGCTCTACGTTGGGCCATCTCCCCCTCACTGTGTACCTCCTCCTACAACCAGACAAGAGCCCGATCATACACCCAACTGTCAAGACAGAATTCATGCACATGCAAAATAAACTTCTATTTCCTCTCCATTCTCTTTGGAAAACACCAACCTTAAAGAAGAATCCTATTCCTCCTCTGGTTTCCAACTCATTCTGTTCTCCACTTGGTTCCAAAGTTTCCATCTGTCCCGTGTGCTCTTGGGATTCATTTTGTTGTTCTGGCAAATCCTTGGCGTCTGCTGTAGCCAGATTCAGCTGCTCTAGAGGATCGAAGGGTTGCGCGTTGACTCCTCTTGCAGGTTCCGCAGCAGATTCTGTGTGATCACTCATGGAATCGGAGGAAAACTCCTGCCCTTCATCGGTCGGTTCATCACTGCCTCCCTCTGGCCCCCCGAGAGATGACAGTGACACCTCAATCAGGCTGCAGCGCTTCCCTGCACCTCTACCCTTACCACCTTCACCTACTGCGCTGTACGCAGTAGAAAGGGACAAAGTCTCGCTCTCAAACGAACACTCTGAAGGAGCACCAGAGCTGCTGCCACCAGCAGCCCCAGGACGATCTTGAGTCGGCTGCAGCAAGACCGGCAGCCCTCCGACAGCTTCTACGTCCTCCTGCTCCAGCTCCAGGCTGAACTGGGTGGGGGTCTCGCTAGAGCCTGTGTCCGAGGTGTTCTCGTCAGGCTGCGGCTGCTGGGTAGGCTGGGGAGATTCCTGAGGAGTCTTGGGACCACCGATACGGAAGGAAGAGGAGGTCTGAACCTGGCACTTGCTCGGGGACACACGGCGTAAGTGGGGGAGCGTGTCCACAGTCTGAGTTGGCGTCAAGACGCGATTGAGCGGAGGGAATTTGAGTTCAGAGGGCCGTGGGTGGGGGCGCTGATTTTGGGGGCGTGGGATGTGCTTCGGGCTGCGAGGTGTGGACGAGGAGTGAATCTTAGTGCGAGGGGCAGGGCAGGAGGAAGAGACAATAGGTTTTGGAGAGGTGGACAAGGAAAGAGCGTGAGAGCGCCGTGATGGAGACGGGGAAGTAGAGAGATTGGAAGTGGCAGGGATCATCCAAGCTTTACCGTTGTTCCTGGTCGGAGTCTTCGTCGGGGTTCTTGGTGGTGTCTTTGTCGGTGTGTGTGGAGGTGTTTTGACGTTATTTCTAGGTGCTGTTTTCGGAGTTATTTTGGGTGTATTTCTGGGTCTTTGGTTGCTCATGAGCTGCTGTTGCTGTTCTGTGAGTTTCTGCATGTCCTTCTGCAATGACTGCAGAGCTTCACTCAGTTTCTGCACCACTTCATTATACTCTACAAGGACAGGTTCACCTGCTTTCTCCTTCTCTGCCCCTTTCTTAGTTTCAATAGAGAATGTGACCTGCTTCTCTAACCGAGGAGGATTGGAAACAGACTTCTCTTTCTCCTTGGCTCCTTCTTTTTCTTTCTCCTTCTTTTCTTTCTCTTCCTTCTCCTCCTCCTGTTTCAGTTGCTCCTCCATGCGGGTGAGGCGCTCCTCCAGTGTGAGATTATCCTCCTCTGTTCCCTCCCCGCCTCCCTCTCCTTGCTCTCTTTTCAGTTGAAGGAAAGCTGTCTTTCCAAGCCTCTGTCTGTGTTTGACAAAAATGGCTTCAATTCGTCTTTTCTGGGCTTCAATACTTTTGCGTTTTTCCTCCAGACGAGCCCCCAACTCCCAGGCCTCAGAGCCCAGCTCCGGGCCTCTTGGACCTGGGCTGTCCTGGCGGCCAGGTGCCCCTGCGGGGGTTAAGGGTGTATTTGGAGTTCCTGGGGTTGTTGGGGTCGGAGCAGAGGCTGACTCTTCTCCGGGAGCAGCAGATTGTCTTCTTCTGTTTTCTCGTCGCTCAGCAAAGCTTGTCATCCGTGGACTATTGCTGGTGCCGTGGTTTCCCTGGCGACCGTTGCTGGGTCGCATATTACCGGGGGCGTTTCTAGGGGTATCATCCGATGCTTCGGAGGAGTCGATGCTGCCGTCTCGTAGAACGGAGTCATCGTCACGTGACATATCAGAGTTCCGTCCTGGGCGATCCCTCCTCTCCCCCCTTCCTTGCCTTTCAGTATCACCCACTTCTCCTCCAACAGGCCGATAGAGGACTCCAGAGCGACTGGGAGCAGAGCTACTCAGCTGGGGATTGTCCTCCTCGTGGGAGTGCAGGAAGAAACCGGCAGGCGCTCCCTCGGGACATAACCTGGGCTCCGGCCTTCCCCCCAACACTCCTCTTCCGCCTTTCTCTGGCGTCCTACCCTTCTTCCGATCTTTGCCGTTGGGTGTATGAACCACCTGTAGCGCCTCCTCGATAGTCGGCAGCTCTCCTAGCGGTGCTGTGTTCGTGTAAGGGCCCCAGGAAGACCGCTGCGATGGGGCTGAGGCGCTGACTAGGTGGCTGAGGTCCTCCGGAGGGCTGTACGGGACACAAGTCTTCCCTGCTGAAGTCGGCGGTGAGGTCATTGCAGGGATGCCGGTGGCTAGGCTGTCAGTGCTGACGGAGCGAAAGACAGAATCTATTGGGTTTCCCATGACAATGTCAACATCACTGTCCAGCCCAAATGGGATGCTGAAAGTCACTGCTGACAGAGGACGACTGCAGAGAGGCGGGTGATGATGGAGGGATGGACCGAAGGATGGTTTATGCCAGACAGCATGGAAAAGCAGAGACCACAGAAGCCAAAGTAAGATTTAAAAAATTAAGATAAAATATGAATGCAACACAACATTTACTATAGAAATCACACAAAGCTTTTATGTGTCTCTACCTGATTTGTTTCTTTGTCCAACTTTTGTTCTCTGAAAAGACAGACAGAGAAAATGAAGGAGTCTAGAAAAAGTTTATTTCGGTTAAATTCATTTCAACGAAACCTTCCTGTGCTTTGTACTTTTCTTACCTGGTGACACCGGGGAGGAGATGGGCACAAAGGGTTGTTTGAAGATAAAGGAGGGAGAACCACTGAAACAGGACAAAGCAATAAAATGCTGTTCATTCCCAACTTTTTAAACATCGAAAGAAACTTAAAATGTAATGCTTCACAACTATGTGTTACTGCTTTGATCTTAAGCTCAAAACATGGCTGGTCTGCTTCAGATTTTCCTTGTTTCTTCTTGGGTGGATCAGTTCCTACTGTGGGTTTTTTTTGTGAGGGTTTTCTTTTGGATTTTGTTCGGCTTTGGACTTTAGAAATGCTGCAGCAGTTCATGTGTTGGGTCTGTAGTTAACAGACCCTGTTAACCTTCCATCCCCCAGTTTTCTTCCAGTACTACATAGAACCTTCACAGGCTGCTAGAACTATGAAAAATGATATGGGTATAAACATGTGATGCATGTATTCATAAACTAGACTCTTCTTTTTTTTGTCAAACAAACTGTCATGAAATTAATCCAGGTACAATGCACAACAGAGTATAAGACTTAAAACTTAGAAATATGGTGTCACCCTGGCAACGTGAAAAACATCATGTCCAAATTCATCACAACATTTATTTCAATCTAGACAAAGAAGCTGGGGGTTGTTAAAGGATTAAACATGACAGGTGTAATTTACGCCTCATTTACTGTATTTATTCATTTAATCCCTGACTGATTCCATGTGTGGTATTCACAGGATGCCTCTAATACCTGTTGCCGTTCCCACCGACAGGACTTGTACAGTCCAGTAACCCCGAGACATCTGAAAGACACAGAGGCACTGCAGTGTCAGAGGCCGCTGTTTATTTATCAGACACTGTCAAAGCCGGTGAATCAGTAACAGGGGAACTAGCAAGAAAAAAAAGAAACTGTACGTCGCAGACCTGTGAGGTCGACGGGTTGTATGGGCTGGACAAAGTCAGGCTTCTTGACCTCAAACCACTCCAGCAGCTCTGCTATGAAGCTCATGATGTTCAGCTGAGGGGGGGGAAATAAAATCATTAGGTAACCAGGAAGGTGAAAGACTCAAACATGAGGTCAAAGGTCAGAGGCGGCATCCACACATAATGTCTGTTAATGCAGCTGAGCACGTGACAGAACAGGAAGATCACAAAGTCCAAACAGACGTTTCACAGATGATAGACTGCAGTTGTGTGCATGTCTTTAACTCCCCTTAAACACTTCTTATGCTATAGATTTTTGTTGTATTGATGGTTCTATATTTAAAGCCTTAATCCTTAATCAGCTTCTTAAGATAAAATCTTACATCAACACGCCGTCTGCCAAAGGTTAAACGATACTGCTTTGATCCAGATTGGAGGTTACTGCATTTGTATTGTTGGCTGTGACCTTTTCTCAATGGGTCAAGTTGGGACTTTGTTGGAAAAAGGATAAATCTATATTAAAAAAATATATAGGAACCGGAATCTGGTGGCAGCCGTTGGGTTGTAGGGAGACGCTGCCCATCAGTCAGACCTGATAAATTAACACCCACACAGTATTGATGGAGCAGATCTGATTGTTAAACCCTGACTGACAGTGTTTTTCTTCTACAAATTTCAATTTGATTGTTGGCTGTTTAGTAACAAATGCTTAATTTTAAAGACAAATACAATTTTTACGATTTTTTTTTTTTTGTAGGATGCCTACGTGAAGAAGCGGTGGGGCGTAGAGCAGGTCCTCCACAGCCAGGGGGCAGCAGCCCTGTAAACTGCTCCCACAAAACTCCCTGATCAGCTGCAGGTTGTAGAGACTGTCGGCCACCGACATGGTGTCCTTCAGACACACATCTGGAGTGGAAGAGAGAGGGGCACGTAACCATCGAACCAAATGTTAATATTTCATCGTCTAATGTGAAAAGTTGTGGACGCGGGTGTGCGTCAGCGTCCGGGTTTCGTGTGCGTACCCTCCAGGGGCAGAAGGCTGGGGCAGTAGTGGTGCAAGACGGCAGCTATAGCACAGCCATTAGACAGATCTTTGACCGCGGACACCAGATGGAAAGTAGGAGTCAGCTTAGACTGCACTTTGTCCTTCCTATAGCGGATCTAGAGAAGGAGGGGGGGAGGGGTGAGAAAGAGGAGAGGGTAAAAAGAGGAAGAATTGTGCAAAGACAAGTAGGCAAACAGAAACGGCAAATGGGTGTGTGAGGAAGAGGAGAGATTATAAGGCAGATATATATATATATCTCTATATATATATAGATATATAGAGAGATATATAGATATATAGATAGATAGATATATAGATAGATAGATATGGGAATAAATAAAGGTTTACATCATGTTTTAGTTAGTTAGAGCAGCGACTAAATAAATGCAAAAACCAACCAGGGTTGTCCTGGTTCCAGACAGTAAATAAAGCCATCGACTCAAGCTGTGAGGCCAGCCAAACTCCAGGGAAAAAAAAGAGAGGAAATCCCACAGAAACGAAGCGCAAGACCAGTGATGCCTCAGTCAAGAAAACATTTAGCACACGTATACACACACACATACACACACACAGCAACCAGAAGGTGCAATGCAAAGGAGAAAAAAAAGAAATGAGAGAAAACTATGGGTCAAAAAAAAAAAAAATAAAAATAAAATATATCCATGATTAGAAGTGAAAATGAGGATGTTTTTCCCTCCGGTGGCCATGCAGCAGAAACAGGCACTGACGACACCGTGAGCCGTCACTTCTGATCAGGTAAAAGCTACGTGATCACATTTTCTTTTTAAATTTGAAAAAAAAAAAATAAACCTGAGATTTAGAGCTCATATGCCGTGCTATGCTTTTAAAAGTGCACGTGACATAAAACACACCCAAAAACGAAGCAGAAAGTGCATGTCTGAGTGCATCCGCTGTTGCTTACACTAAGTGACTGTCGTGCAGCCGTGTTGCAGGAGTGCAAAGATGGACACCCAGTCTTACTTTGCCTCCTATAACATGGCTTTGTATCAGGGAATTTAAAGGGAAGCAGTACAGAATAAATAAATATGGATAAGTAGTGTTAAAAGCCAATGAGTTTTAACTGATCCATCCAACCTCGGGGTTGGAGTGGCGATTAGTTCGCAGTCAGTCAGTCAGTCATTGGTCAACAGCATGGGAGAGGTGTTGCCGTCGGTCAGTCTGTCAGAGTGCGTCGCTACGGGAGACGTGGAGGATGGGGGGGTGAGACAAGAGCGAGGCGTTATACGTTACCACTGGCGGCTTATTCCCCGACTCCTTCAAACAAAAAGCGATAGCATGCTGGATGGGGAGGGATGGCAGAGAGAGGGAAACAAGCATAAATGACAAGGGGGCCAAACATCACGGGAAAAACCGCCACACCATCAGGAGGACGAGGAGGAGGAGGAGGAGGAGGAGGAGGAGGAGGAGGAGGAGGAGAAGAGGAAGGGGGGCGAACAAAGGGGGCGCAGAGGTGGTTTAATCAATGAGGAGGTAGTTTCATCTCCCTCCCCCCCTCCTCCTCCTCCAACATCTCCTCCTCCCCCTCCGCTCTGATATTCTGGGCAGTTTGAGACGTCCGAAGACACCGATGACCGAGTGTGGCACAGCCAGAGGCAACTTCGGTGGCCAGAACATTCATCAGTTCATAACAGTAAACCAGTTACAGCACATCTGGGCGGAGGTCACACTCAGAGGCCACTTTCACAACGGGGAACAGGTAAGAGGCAACGCACGGTCAACGTCGGCCATAGCGGACGCACAGACTGAGGCAGAGGGAAAGAGAGAGAGAGCCAGGAGAAGAGTGGACTTACGGGGACTAGTTTCCAGTACCAGCGGGTGGACTGACACTGCCAGAGAGCGGGACGCAACAGAGAGCGAGGCCGGGGGGAGAAAACAGAGGCAGAGCAAGGTCGACGTTAGAAGCTTCGACAACACAGCTGTGAGAGACAGTCGCGTTCGTGGCAAAACATGCGTGTGAGTACGTGAGTATGTAAGAGTGTGTGTGTGTGTGTACACGTGTGTGTGTGTGTGTGTTCGCGCGCTTGCATGGGTCTTTACCGTGTCCTGGGCAGGCTGCAGGTCTGTGCAGGTGTGCGACTTCGGGGGCTCCTCTTCCTCGGTGCTTTCCCTCAACTTCTGGTTCAGCTGCAGGCACGAGACAGCTACAGTTGAAAGGGCAAAGTTCACCGTTTTTTAACCCCACCCCCCACCACCACCACCACCACCACCACCACCACCACACCATAGTCCGCAACAAAGGGAAAGAATTTCAAGTTACACTGTTTCATCCACATGACAAGCTACATGACAAAAAAGATCATAAGATTATACGGTATATATATGATTATGAATTAAAATCATAATAGCTACAGCAACCAAAGACTGAAAAAGTGGAGAAAAAAAATTAAAAAGATAGAATAAAAAGTATAAATAACCAAAAGAACAAGCCAGCAGAGCACACACGTCCACCAAGGGGAAAGTCAAACAAGATCCACCAGACTACAAAGGAAAAAATTAAAATTCATAGTAAATGATCCAGATGTTCCCCGAGATTTTAAAAGGGTCCTTCCCTGACCCGTCCCTCCACCAAGTTTGGTGCAAATCAGTCACAAACAAACACAAACAGACACGAGTGCTTACATAACCTCCTCGGCGGAGGCAAGAAAACCAAGCTCTGCTTCCACTATTGTTCCCACTGATGAAAGTATTTCTTAGCACAGCTTCCCCGAGTTTTTCATTTTACGAGACTTAAAAAAAAACTTAGACAACAATTAAGACCTTAAAAAACAATTCCAAAATAAACCCCACACTTTCAGACATGTCTTTTTGTTCTAGCTATAGAAAAAACATCTCGCTGACAGGTTTTATTGAGTATTTGATCATAAACACGATCATAAACAGAAAGCTATGCAGAGGAAAGTCAATAAGACCTGACAGATGCATGTTCAGTGGCCCATTATTGTTAAGGGATGGTCAGACATGTCTGCTGATAGATTGTAGTTCCCTAAAATTGTATTTATGCTGGTTTTAAAAGGCCCAACGAGACTCTCACGGCTAAAGTTGCCAGCGATGTTGAGTTTCTTCATGAGTACCGGAGGAAAACAACATGGTCTCACCCGGTTGACCCAGAAGAGCAGGGCGTTCTCCCAAGGGGCCCCGACGCCCATCTGCTCCGCCTCCGCCGCCATCTTCACCCGGCCCACCGTCTCCCTGGCGGCCAGCGACATCAGAGCGTCCATCAGGGCGAGGTGGGACATCTGCACCAATCAGGGACAGAGAAAAGGGGCGATTTCTAACCAACCGGGCGTCTTTAGCACAGAGAGACAGATCTGATCAAGAACCAAACATGCACAGATATATAAAAAGGCCCTCGGAGAAGCACGATACTAGAAGATATTCCAGTAAAGCTTTTGTTCCATTGGTAATTTACTTTAGTATTTTCATTTTCGGAGACTTCTTACTTTTACTACAGTACATTTCAGACAAATTATTGTGCTTTTACTAGATGACATTCGTTTGGCAGCTTTATAGTTGTAGGATCCTACTTTTAGATTAAATACTAAATGGATCTACTGGGCACTGGTATCGGGGGGGGCGCCCACAGGCGATGGGGAGTCTGTATGAATATTTATAATCATGATGCTCATTTAAAAGACAAAATTACCACAAAGTCACTCTTTCAGCCTCCCGTAACTGGGGGTGGGGGGCCTTTCACTTCTCTGTGCCCAGGGGCCCATTTTCTCATAACCCATCCGTACAGATAAGGATTATTATTCAAGCTGAAATAAGCATCTCTTAGTGTCACCTGTACAGTGTCAAATTTCATCCTGCCTTATTTCTTCTTTTTCTACATTTCCTGTTCTTTCTCCATTTTTTTCCTCCTTCTTCATTGCCTTCTTTCCTTCTATCCCTCCTTATCTCCGTCATTCTTTCTTTTCTTCCGTCCTTCAACTGAATGAAATATCCCATTATCTGGAAATACACGGTTTTCATCTGAAATTGAAGCTTACCTTGACCTTTCTACTCAGGTAGCACTTTTTACTCTCTAAACTTGAGTAGATATTATTTTTGAACTAAATTAAAATGCAGCAGCCGGAGCATTTTTTACATTGTCGTGTTATTTCTTCACTTCCTCTTCAACGACCTCAAATCAAAGCGGGCAAACTGAAACCAAAATGGAAACTACAGGAACACAACAAACAAACAGAGCCGCACAGACGTACTGTCTTGATGGGGACTTTGCGGAGATCCTCCTCGGTGACGTCCACGTCCTGGACCTTCGGCGCGAAACCTTTCTTGATGAGGAACTGCAGCAGGGCAGAGTTGTCGGCCGGGGACCCTTGCGACGCCGGCGGAGGGGGCCCGTGCGCCTGGGCCAGCAGGGCCTGGACTCGGCAGTAGGTCTCCGGGGAGAGGAGGACCTTGGACACGGCCGGCTTGAGGTGCTCTTGTTCATACTGGTCCTTGTAAAGAGGCTCCCGCAACTCCACTGGAACATTTTCTGGAGAGAGGGTAAAACGACTGAGTGAGCTTTTTAGCTAGCAGCATGGCTGTGGGATGGTCAGTGGGTTGGTCCACCACTTCAGTGGAATGTCTTGACAACTCCTGGATGGATTGACATGAAATAAATTTCATATATTCATGGTCCCCAGAGGATGAATCCTAATGACTTTGCTGACTTTTCCTCTAGTGACACCATGAGGTAGACAGTTTTACAGACTTCAGTGAAATGTCTTCACAGCTTGTGGATTGATTGCCCTGAAAACAAGTTTCATATATTCATGGTCCCCAGAGGATGCATACTACTACCTTTGGTGATCCTCTGTCTTTTCCACTTGTATCATCTGCAGGTCAAAGTTTACACTTATTTCGTAAAATATCTCAACATCTACCTGATGGATTGGTGCAATAGTTTGTCCAGACTTTCATGGTCCCCACACCATGTAAATTAATGACTCCAATGATCCCCTGAGTTTTCCTCTGACGTCATCATGTGGTTCACATTTGTGGTTCCGATGGTGGTTTGATGAATTTCAATGAAATTCAAAAATTTCAGTCTGATCGTTTGGTTTATGACCAAACACCTGCAAAAGTCACAGCTGTACCATGTGTTTAGCGCTGATTACATTAGATATGATTAGATTGGGTTTGAATTTATTGTCATTGTGCAGAGTGAAGGCACAAAGCCAGTGAAATGCAGTTTGCATCCAAATGCAAAATGACAGTATTATATACAGAAAGTGCAGATTTAGGTAGCATATTCAGTATAAGCAGTGCTATAGCTTACAGTATTTACAGTGTTACTGACAGTGGAGAGCAACGTATATACAGATTGTTATATGTATAATATATCAAAGTAAGTTATGTGTAGAGATGAAGTGGACATAGTGGGAAATGGTAGTGTATATGCAAGGGTTGTATGTAAATCATAGACAAAAATAAAGTACAATCAGGGGATGTAAATAAAAATTATAGTAATCTGAACAAGATTACTATGATTTTTACTGAGAGGTTCGATTTGTGTAGGAAAGCAGGGAAAATATTAAAGACAGTGTGGTAATGATTGTAATAATGCTCTGCACTGTGTTGTGGAGGAGTTCAGCAGGGTCGAGGCCACGGCGGAAGGCCCCCCCCCCCGACAACGCCTGCCGGATAATCAGTAGCTATTAGCATGGATGAGATGCGGAACTGCGACAGGGATCGAGCTAATGATTACACCAGCTTTGCATCAGCGGGTTGGCATTGTCATCGTGAGCATGTCGGCGCCACGGATGCCCTCAGCACGCCGACGTGAGGAAGTGGGAAAGTGCGGCAAAGACACAAGGGTAAGCTCGGAATTAAGATTCCAGTGGACGGACAGCGCAAGTTGAAGGAGTCCACTCAGTCACTATCTACTGGCGGAGAACGTTCGAGCGGGGGCACCGGTTCCTCCACGTGAATGGAAACAGAAACACGAAGCCGCCGATGGTGCAGCCGTGAGACATTTCCGGCCTTCCCCCAGATGTACCGTAGAAAAGAAAAGAAAAGAAAAGAAAAGAAAAGAGAAAAGAAAAGAAAAATGAGTCAGCGTCCCTGCACCAGCGGCGCCCGCGGCTCGGCCGAGGCCTCGTCCCATGTGGAAAAAAGTTACCAGAGGTCACACTGGCTGCTGCCAAGAGGCCGAAGCTCGACTGTGTTGTCTGTCCTGGCAGAGAAAACTAAACATTAAACGTCTACAGGAGAAAAATGAGGAGAAAGAAAAGAAAAAGCAAAGAAAAGAAAAGTCACACAGTTGTCTGTCCTGCAGAGCATAAAAACTAAACACAAAACGTCTACAGGAGAAAATGAGAAGAAAAGAAAAAAGGTACAGTTAAAAGAAAAAGTTTCCCCCCACGGTGGAAATTAGGCGCCAGTAAGTGACAGTGTCTGACCGCGGGGAGCCTGCAGGAGGGGATAATGTTATCATCTGCATGAACAGCTCAGTTGAGCGAGGTTACCCAGACAGGAGTGTGTGTGTGTGTGTGTGTGTGTGTGTGTGTGTGTGTGTGCGGCTGCTAATTTGTGATGAAGCTTTGAGCCAAGAGAAGAGAGGAAAAGAAATGAGGAGGAAAGAGGAGAAAAGAGAGGAAATGAGATGAGGAGAAAAGAGAGAAGAAGAAGAAGAGGAGATAAGAGATGAGAATAAATGAGGAGAAAAGAGAAGAGTGGAAAAGAGGAAAGAAGAGGAAAGAAGAGAAAAGAGAGAAGAAGAGAAGAAAAGAGAGGATGAGAAATGAGAAAAGAAGAGAGGAGTAAGAGGAGAAAAGAATAGCAGAGAAAAGAGAGAAGAGGAAAGAAGAGAAAAGAGAGGAGAAGAGGAGAAAAGAGATGAGTTGAAAAGAGGAGAAAGGAAAAGAGAAGAGACGAAATTCTATCTGTGTCGCCACATTTCGAACACAGGTTCCACTGCAGTGTGACTCACACTGATTTCGGGGTTAAACCGTCGCCTTTCACACCCCACAGCCCCGGGAGGAGGCAGGGCTGCCATCACCGCGGCAACCGTGGCAACCGCGGCAACCGTGGCAAGCGGCCACTCCGTCCCGGTCGCGGCCGAGGGGGAATGAGACCGGACTGCTGAGCAGGACCCGGCTAACCCACTTAACATAATGCTAATTTAATCAGGAAGAAACAGAAGCAGGCCCGCGGAGCTGAAACAGCACGATGGCGTTTCGCCGTCTGGATCTCATGAGAACGATCGGGTGCCAGAAACCCAACGAAAAAATACACGTTACTGCCGATTTAATAGGACGACACTCTCCCTATGTGCTCTGACACACGCAGACACGGTTTAGGGCAACTGATGTTTTTATTATCGATTAGTCTGCCAGTTACTTTCACCATTATCCCAATTGATTGATTGATTTGTCGATAACATGCCACGAGACAGTGAAAAAAACCCCCTCGGATTTTCCAGAGGCCGAGCCGGAGTCTTCAGATTCCTTGTTTTATCTGTTGATCACAAAACCAGGATAATATTGGTTTTTACTCTCATATATAGCAAAGGAAAGTGGTGAACCCTCAGATTTCAGAACTGTAAATCAGAGAATATCTGACATTTCTGTTTTAAAAAGGACTGAAACTATTAATCAAATATCAATATAGCCAGTGGTCAGTTTTCCGTTAATGATTTCTGTTCTACATATTTCTTTGGCAATTTGAGGGGGGGGCAGCAGATATATCAGCCTCAATTTACAGTGGCTTCTTTACACGTTAAGCACACGTGGAACAACATTAGCATTCACTCTGAGCCGTTTTTCCGACGACATGATGAATCCAAGTCCAATATTCGCTCTCTGTTACCTCCACTTTTGGTCTCCACAGATTCCGGAGGGAAATATCTGGCTCCTAATACTCCACTAAAATTCAGCCACTGCTTTGGTCTGGTGAGTGATGAGAGGGAACAAGAGAAGAGTTTGCGTGACTGGAAAAAGGAAACCAAGAGCTAAAAGTGGCCAAAAGAGCTCGGCAGGGTCGAGGGGAAAAAAGCGACTCTTTTCATAACTAAGTATTAACGCGATCCAATATCAGAATATTGATTGTTGCCGCTTTACTAGAGAAATTTAAACAAACATATTTTTCACCTGTGTCTGTTGGTTTAAATCATGCGGATAGTTTCGGTTCAGTGTAGCTGGAATTACTTTCTAGCAAGGAATGGCTCCCTCTGGAAATTCAATTAAAAAGATATGTGTTTAGTCTTTTGGATTAATGAGCCTAAACTGGATTTGGATTAGTGACCTTTAACCTCAGACTAAGAACTAGAAATTCTGGTAAATTTTCTTTTTTGTTCCATCTCAATCAACAAACAGAATTTTTTCCCCCAGTGCTAAGTATTCATATTTAAGAAGTTATGCGTTTATATTACTTGTTATGGTGTATTCGTTGCTGTCATTTTGTCAGTTGGACGTGATCCCTCTGATCCGACCGTTTTTTTTTCGCGATGCTATTACTCTTCTCACGTTTTATCCAACTCATTACAAGTCTGTCTTTTATCATATATGTTCTACACGTGTCACGACGGTACCTTCACCCGAGGGATCTTTCATCTCAACAATGTCATTTCTTGGGTAAATAAAAGGTACTATATGTATGTATGTGTATATGTATATATATATATATATATATATATATATATATATATATATATATATATGTGTATATATATATATATATATATATATATATATATATATATATATATATATATATATATATATGTGTGTATATATATATATATATATATATATATATATATATATATATATATATATATATATATAAATAAAACAGGCCATTAAGTTTTATACATGTAAAATCCTCCCTCACTTGCTTTGGTTGTAACCATCATAAAAACCGCCAGAAGAAAGAAATGCCGCTGACAGAGATGTTCTGCGTAGAAGACGTCCTTTGACCATGTCAGACATAATAAATCCAAACTGCACCAGGAGTGGGTGAGTGTGTGTGTGTGTGTGTGTGTGTGTGTGTGTGTGTGTGTGTGTGTGTCTGTGCATGGTGAATGAATCCCATGTGTGGCTTTTATTAGTGCCATTTTCGTTTCTCGGGCTCCCATTAAATTTGTATGAGGCGCCCACTGGGCATTTCCTGCAGCTGACAGACAACAATGAAGCCTCCCTGCTGAGCGGTTTTCAGCTCATCTGGCCTCCAGTCTCCGCCGACTGACCCCGGCCGGATCAAAAGATGCGACGCGAAAATTCTGTCCCATCCATTACTATGGCCAGAAAAGAAAACGTATATTATTACATACAGGATAACTACCTACGTCTACTATTGCACCACTGTGTCAGTCAGTGGAGCCTGAACCCAACACAAGGAGACCTGAGGTTTGACAACAACAGGCCATTTGTAAGCATGTTGTTGAGAAAATAACAGAAAACAGTAATGATGCAAAAATATATATATATGAATATATATCAGCCCTAATTTTGATAATTAATTATACATGTAGGTCAATTATCAAAAGTATACTCTGGTCTCAGCACCTCAAGTAGGATCCGCTGATTTTCTCTGTTTGTGAATGTGTCGGTTGGACGAAACGAGGACTTTGGAAGTTCTGATGGCAAACTCATTATTTTCTCTCTCCCTTGTATAGATTATAGATTCCCATGATAGAAACATTGCTCAATGACGATCTCACCCCCCTCCCCCACCAGGAAAATGCTTGCAGTATGATGTCATCCATTACGACACCACCACAGACTGTAGGACGACCACGGAGGCGAATCGATTTCTCTGGCTCAAAGTCAGCCAGAGCTCAACATCATTACGTGAGATCCCCCTGGAAGTGTTGAATCCTCCAGCTGTTACCGTTCTTAGCTCCATCCTGAAAAACTCTACACCTGGTTTGACCACTGTAAAAAAATGATTTTCTTTAAAACTACTACATTTGAGAAATGACATATTTTTTGCTCCTGGACGTCTGATGTGACATATTTTGATGAATAATATCTCAAATATCACAAATTGATGCATGGACTTGATGCATTTTGCAGCAGTTCGGACCAAAAAGAAGAAAACTCTCCATTGTGTCTTAAGACCCAGTATGTCACCTTCACCGTAGTGCCACGCGCTATAGCCCAACGTGCGCGCGTAACACTGACACATATACCGGTCCTGACCCATTTACAGGCAGGCGCGCGCATAGCCTGTACATGCATCCTGTTATTTTCTTTATTTTGCACAGAACCCATTTTATACCCCCCCCCCCAAAAAAAAAAGATAAACAAACCAGGGGCCTGATGGAACGAGTCTGACAAAAGGCTTTGTTGCACTGCAGCGATGACAGCCCCCGGTTCCTCCGTGCATCAAGCACCGCGGGGGGGGGGGGGGGTCCTCCTGACAGGCCCCATATTCGCCTCGGTAACGGACTGAAAAAAAAACCCTCCTCGGTATCACGGTAGCCTACATGCGGTGGTAAAAGCTGCGCAGCACCGGTGGAGAGAGCGGGTTGATCTGCAAGCATCGGTTGCGAGCGATGGATGGATGCTGAGCGGTTGGATGCTGGAGGTCCCCACCTCCCTCCATCCCTCCATCCCTCCATCCCTCCATCCAACCCCCCAGTCGCCAAATAAAAACAAGAAACTCCGAGCTCCATATATAGCAGGATAAATTATTAAGCGCCCCACCCAAGCGGCGCCCCCCTCCCCCATCCCGTCCCCCGGTGATGGGATGTGGACCGGCCGGTCTCCCTACCTGCTGAGCCGTACGACTTCGACAGCAGCCACCGGACGCTGGCGCAGATCTTGGCCCGGCTGAAGTCGTACCGGTCCAGCGGCTTGATCTCCGGCACCGAGAAGGTCTTCTTCATCGCGCTGGGAGCGTCCACCATGGCCGCGCTGCGCCCGCACGGAGGACACAGACGGGAGGAGGAGGAGGAGGAGGAGGAGGCGGCAGGAGCAGCGGCGGCGGCGGCGGCGGCGACGGCGTCAACAGCGGCACCGCACCGGGGAAATGTGAAGAGGAGGAGGAGGAGGGATGGAGGAGGAGGGATGAGGGAGGAGGAGGAGGAGGAGGGATGGAGGAGGACCCTGTGATGCAAACGCAGACTGAATGCCACATTGATGCCAAGGCTATAAAAAAGTTCAACAGAAAATGTCAGTTCAGGAAAAGTAGTGATCTATTATTAGTTTAGTCAATTAATAACAAAAAATATCTGTAATATGGAGAATAAGATGCGATCCAGCGCCCCCCCAACCCCCCATCGGACGTCACATGTCGCCCAGGGACGTCGCGAAAAATCGGCTTCTCGAATCCTTCCTGGATTTGTTTTGGTTCACGTGAAAACAAACAAACAAACAAACAAACAAAAACCCCAGAAGCAATAACAAACAAGCCTGAAGTGCCCCCACCATCTTAAATTCTGGGGGTGGGGGGGGGGGGGCTCTGAGAGAAGTTCAGACTGGGAGGTAAATCAGAATCAGTGAGTCAGCCCCCCCCCCCCCAAGACACACACACACACACACACACACACACACACACACCTCCTTTCCGCCACGTGGAGGTGCCCTCGAGCAAGGCACACCGGTTTCACCCCGATCACGTTGAACAGGTCGGTGGAGACGGGGGGGGGGGGGGGTCCTCGGCCAATCAGAGACCAGAGATCCTTCGTCCTATTCACATCCAGTGGCTCCTGCTGGATCCATCAAATCCCCGTTTACTACAATGATTCCGTCTTTTTAATAGAGTCTTACAGTAAACTCATGTGAAGCTCGTCGCATATTTAATATGAGAAATGGAATTTTAAAGTCTATCTTCAACTTTATTCTCTAATTGATATTTGTGATCAAACAAACAAACCAGGTTTTAATAATGTAAGATCAATTACTGAGTGCGTTTAGTTTTAAAGGGCAATTTCACCTATTTTCAAGCCTGTCTTAAAAGCTCCAGCCATGTGAATTAAGATCAAGTGGATATTTTCCTTTTAGGGAGAAAATCTCTCCCAATGTGTGATCAGAGGAGCAAAGATGATTCAACGGGCTGTTGTTTAAAGACGCTGAAAAAATGAAAAAATAAATAAAATAGAACTATAGAGCTGATCAATAGTCAAATTGCCAAATCAGCAATAAACAAATTTAGAAAACTAATATATATTTTTTTTCTTTACATAAAATCATTTACAGCCTTAAAAGAAAAGGGAGGATATGAAAATGCATTGAGCAATAACAATTTAAACTTTAGTCTTTTACTCGAGGTTTTGCGGAATATGAGAGAGGAAAAAGTGAGTCTGCAAACTGCGAGGGGAGGAAATTCTACAAGTTTTAGAAACATAGGTTAAACAAACAAACAAACAAACAACAAAAAGGATGACAAAGAGAAGAGGAGCGTCGGGCGGAGGCCTTGACCGTGGGCGAGTGACCTTCCCGATCAGCGAGTTCCATTCTCTCACACCAGGCTTCCGCTGAGAAAAGTTGAAGGAAGTTGGAGGAAGTTGGAGGAAGTTGAAGGAAGTTGGAGGAAGTTGGAGGAAGTTGAAGGAAGTTGGAGGAAGTTGGAGGAAGTTGAAGGAAGCCCGAGAGCAGAGACAGGAATCGGCTGAGGAAAACTCTGAAACGGCTGCTCCCTCGATTTCCCCCAGAGCATCACTCGTCTCAGGGGTTTGTTTTTGCAATAAAAGTGGAATCACAGACCATTAACTGTCCAAGTGTGTGAATAGGACCCTTTCAGCTTTGTCAGCCGGGTGTTTCCAGCCAACAGTGCCCGTCTAGTTTACCTGTAATCAGCCCTCTGCACTTTCCTCTGCTTTGAATCTCCTGGTCACGACTTATTTTGACCCTTGATAATGTCACCAGTGACACCTGTGCTTTCCAAGGGGCCTGTTATTAAATCTGCTGCATTAAAGCCTGTTTGACAGACACGAAGCGGAGAAATCTAAACACACGTGACTCGTGCATATGCCCACGCAGACGCTTCGAGAGCCGAACGTCGTCGCTGCCTCTCCGGAAACGGAGGCGTCATCGGGGAATGGGAATGTGACAGAGCCGGTTCGGTTTCTTCTTCCTGTTTGCCGGTCGTCTGCATGTTGAAAAAAAAACAAAAAAAACCCCAAAACACAATCGCAGAAATGAGGAAAAAAGAAAAAAGACGACGCCTTGTGCAGCTGATCTTTGTGTCGCTATCTGATCTGCTCCATCAGATACGTTACATGATGTTAAGAGCAACGACAGGCTCAGAGGCGACGACTCCGAAGAGCCACACTAACGTCGACTCGGACTGACGGCGGAGAGGAAACGAGGTGTGTATGTGCATTTGTTTACATGTACTTATATGCGTATGTACGTTTGCGTGTTTGTGCATGAGCACATACAGACCCGCGCCTCATGCTTCAGATCGTACATCTTCTTTGGGTTCAATATTACGAATTTTTAAAACTGAAAGTCTTTGGTTTTTTTACTAGGGATTTTTTTTTTCTTGTTTTTGAAAGTCTTACTTGTTGAAAGTCTTATTTATTTTTGTCATCTCTTGTGTAACACAAATGGCATCGATTACGAATTGTGTTATTTTTGTGAAGAAAAATGTGTTTTATCTTAATACTAAGTCTGGTGTTGACATCGGGAGTTAGTACATGAAATTCTCCTTTTAGAATATTTTCATCACTACAGATCTAATAACTGAAAGCACATGTTTCGTTGGAGCTGGGTCAGTAAAATCTTGTTTTCAGCCTCTTTCTGGAAACAAAGAAAGAACGTAATTAAAACATTTAAAAGCAGCTGACTCACTAATATTGAAATTGAACCAGTACAGTTAAAGTTCAAATGCAAACGAATTAATGGCATCGATATATTTTACTTTGAAAACCATTAAGCTTAATTCATGTGGCTGATTGCTCAAAGTGTTATATGGATTATTTCAAGTTTTATAAATATGAATATAGATTTTTGAATATTGGAATCAGAAAAAAACAAAATCAGGTTTATTAAATCACACTACTTGAAATTATCATCAAAAAAGGGGGAAGTCAAACCACATACATCATAAAATAAGTATGTGGCGTCTTTAAAAACAACTTTTCGGTTGTGTGAAACCAAACTGGATTCCAGAACAATCTGATCACATTTTTTTTTTTCATTCCTCCCCCAGGTCAGCCGGCGATGGGCGGCTCCTCCTCGAAAAAGACCTTTTTTTGGCAGAAGAAGAAGAAGTCGCCGTCGTCCCATCTGAACAAAGCCTGGGGCCAACTGAGGGGGGCGCTACCCCACAAGAAACGCAAGAGGAAGAGCATCCTGTCTCTGGATAGGCTGAACCTGGATAACCTGGGGAAAAAGAAGCGTTCCCAGAGGTTCTCGCTGCCAACCGACAAGAGAGAGCCGGCGCCGCTGAGAAGATTCTCTCTCGGCAACTGGAGGAAGCACTCGATCCAGGGGAGGGACGGAGGAGGGCCAGGAAGAGGGGGGAAAGGGAAAATGAGGTTCTTCTGGAGAGCCTGAGAGAGGGCCCGGCGCATGACGCGAGAAACCCAAAGGGGAACAAAGGAAGACGGCGCTGAAAAAGGTAAAGAAAAAGAAAACTAAGGGAGAACGTGAGATGCGGAGCAAACGGATCATCTGAAGAAAAGGTGTCGCAACCAGGTGGCAGCAGAGTCCGGGGACGCGGCACCGAGAGCTCGTTTTCGGTTTTTAAACGGCGTCATCGTCGGGCGCCGGAAACGGGAGGAAGGGAAACCGAGGCCGCGGCGCTGAGTCCCGAGGGGGTTTCCTCCCCGTCAGCACGAGGCCTTCAGACTATACGATTCGTCAGCCGCAGCAAGTTTACCCACAAAATGGCATTATCAAAAGTTTTTAAACAGTTTCTTGGTACAATCATAATGAAAAGTGACAAATATGGTTTTTCCCTTTATGCTGGGTTTTTTTGGGTTTTTTTTTTTTGAGTTGCCTCTGATGGCAAATCTGCATAAGTGCAACAAACACAGCACGTCATATCTGTACACTGGCAAAATATGATCATAAATAAAAGGTTTACAAAGGTTTACACTTTACAAATGGCCTGTTGTCTCATTGGAGCACGGAGACAACGTACATGATGCGAACACGGCGCACAAAAAAAAAGAAAAAATACAAATAAAAAAATAAAATCTCACAACAGTTCATACTCCAACAAGAAAGTCAGTGTAAAAATCAAAGTAAAAATCGAGAAATAATTACAACATTCACTTTGTGAAGGATAAAATCTCACACATGTGCCAGGCACTTTTTTTTAGGGTAAAAACTGTTAAAATACCTTATATCTTAAAAAAAAAAAAAAAAAAAAAAAAAAATCTTTTTAAAATCAGAAACATAAACCAACGATGAGGTTTGTGAGAAACTGTTACAAAAGAAACGGAGAGAGGGCTCAGGGCACCATGTTCTAATAGGGAACACTTCAAACTTTACACAGCACTTAAAAGGGTTAAATATTATCATAAAGGTCTTTATTAAAGTTCAGAAATCATTCAACAATGCTTTAGGATCAGTATTAAGCAATGGATACGAATAACCCCTGTTGCCAGGTCGTGAAAGATGAATGTGGTCGGCGTTTATCGTCCTTCACCACGATCTGCCTGTTTATTTTTGTTTTTTCTAAATCTCTTAAGTTACGTCTTTAATTCTTGTTGATGGCCGAGTAACACGCGAGCAAAGGGAAGGTGACGAGCTGAGAGTCCGGCCTCACGAATCTGGTAAATCCCCCTTTAAAGTTGATTTTTTCTTGGATTAAAAAACAAAACAAAACCAAAAACAAACCCCTCACTAATCTTGCAGGTACGACCAAGTACGAGGACCCGGTCCGGACCGGACCAGACCGACCCGGATCGGACCGGACCTCCGGGCCAAAGAGCGGCGGCGGTTAATCTGGAGCTCCTCGCTCCCGACCCGGCGGCCTAAACGTTGACCCCCGGCTCCATGAGCGGCAGCGGCAGATGATCAAAATTAAGAAAAGTTAAATAAAACCAAAAATCACATTTCACCGACTCCACGCGCACTCAGCTGCCAGTTTATCAGGGACACCCGGCTGCGGCTGAGGCCCCGCGGTGCCCCCCCCCCCCCCAGAGGTGTCGAGTCGACCGCCGGAGACAGCGACGGCACAGTTCGCGCATTGCACCCAGTTTCCTGCTGATGTTATCGCAGGGTTGAATCAGTCAAAGGAAGTTACACTAGAACTCCACAGTACGATCACTGATGCATCACCGGACGCACCTATCAAACTGGCAACTGGGTGCACACACACACACACACACACACACACAGACAGACACACAGAGACACAGACACACACACACAGACACAGACACAGACACAGACAGACACGCACACACACACACAGACAGACACACACACAGTGTCAGGCCTTTGCATTTTATCTTTCCACTTATTTCTGCTGTTCAGTCCAAACTCTTTCAGTCTGTAACATGTTCGAGTTGTTCAGCAGCAGTAAAAAAAAAAAAAAAAGGACGAAACTGGCAGGTGGTTTAACTCCAAACAGGAAGTGTCAGAGTGTGTGTGTGTGTCTGTCTTTGTGCATGCGTGTGTGTATGCGTATGTGTGTGTGTGAGTGTGTGTATGCGTATGTGTGTGCGTGCGTGTGTGTATGCGTGAGTGTTCGTGTGTGTGTCCGTCCTTCCCGGGGGGGGGGGTTCGTCTCCTCGCTCCTGCCGACCAGCCGGTGTCAGAGAATCCGTCGCTCCTCCGCGGCCCTTCGACCGACTTAGCTTTATCCGACGTGGACAACAATAACTCAATATCTCCTGTTCGCTGGCTGCAGAGTTAAAAATCCATTTTTTAAAAATGTCTCTCTCGTTCTTTTTTAAACAACGGAGAAAACCGTGGGGTTTTTTTCCTTTCAGTCCTGTCACAACAGTCTGCAAACTTGAGGAGTCACAGGCCCCTGAGGCTTGTTTATCATGTGCACGGGTGGAGGTGGGGGTGGGGTTGGTTGGATTTTCGCCGTCGAGGGGGGGGGGGGGGGGCTGGGCCGCCGACGCCGACGCCCCCGAGCTCAGCTCCACCTCCCCGAGGCGGCGAGCCCGTCTTCCGAGCCCCGACGGCTGAGAAGCGTCCCGTTGCTCCGGTCTAGCGCCGCGGCGCCGCGAAGCACACAGTTCTACGGGGACAGACGAGAGAGGCGTGAGGCAAGAGGGAGGTTCGAGCCGGGGGGGGGCTGGGGGCAACAGGAAGCGGGGGGGGGGGGGGGTTTGGTCGGGTCCAGACTAGCAGAGGGAGCTAAACCGGGCTGTGAGGAAAAAAATCTATAGAAAGACATGAAGATAAGAAGCAGGA
Organism: Istiophorus platypterus; assembly: GCA_016859345.1. Classification (NCBI taxonomy): domain Eukaryota; kingdom Metazoa; phylum Chordata; class Actinopteri; order Istiophoriformes; family Istiophoridae; genus Istiophorus; species Istiophorus platypterus. Next base: position 4,962,641 of record CM029114.1, on the reverse strand, counting down.
TAAAAGCAGGAAGACGTCAGACACGACCAGACACAAACACACGTGGAGGGAAGGTTGATGCATTTATTCATGTTAGTTTTTAAACAACGTTTGTACAAAAATAAACCCAAAAAATACAAGAAATAATAATAATAATAATGTGAAAAATGTTTCTGAACTGTCAAGACAATGCCAGTTAGCCTATAATATGGAAAGTAAGCATCAAAATGATTAAGCTGAACTCTGAAGACAAAAGAATATAATCTGGATACATTGTCATTCCTTTAATAGCTCCTTGTTATGACGTTCCCCTCTGAGACTACGTACAGGTAATAATTTGCATCCGACCATGAACGTCTAAGCTTCCTCTCGATCGTGAGCAGCCGTGTAACACGCGGTGAGGTCGAGTTCGAATTTCCCCATCGCGAACGGGGGACGCGTGGAACCGGCGCTCGGTGAATCGGCGCGCACGGCCGCGCGCAGAGCGCCGCGCACGTAAGGCTGCACTTCCTGCTCATGGCGGTAAGAGGCCACGTGCATTCGCGTGTGAGGCAGAATGACGGAGTGCATGCCTCCAACATGCACACATGCCAGAGTAACAAGTCAGAGGAAATGTGGCCATCGGCGTGGCCCGCTCTAACCACCGGCACCACATCTGGACCGGGTTTGAAACTGCACAACACTGACACACTAACGCACGCACACACAAACGCATATATACACAAAACGCACATTAGCAAACAGCACGGAGGACACAAATCTTGCGCTCGGCGTAAAATCCTGCATAAACGATCACATGAGCCGCAGGGTAATTCCAGGCTTTTGGCTGATTCAAAAGAAAGAAAAAGAAACCTGTTTATGGTTGGAGGCAGTTTGACCATTAAGGCCCCGTTTTATGATCCGACTTTGATCGAGGTCGCTCTCCTTGATGTCTCGCTGAGCTTTTGTTTTTTTTGTTTTTTTGTTGTTTTTTGGTGCCTCATGGAAAGTCTGACATCCTGGCCAGATGAACGGACACATGTATGGAATTATATCCGAGCCCCGGCTCTGCGTGCATGACAGGACACATTTTGAGCGCAGACGAGAGGATTATCCCGCGCGTACACAAAAGTCATATTGTCGCGGCTTAATTATCGCCAGGCGCGGAGCGGTCGCAGGTCGGGATTACGGAGAGAAAAAAAAGTCGGGGAACCGCGGAGCGCTGGGTGTCGTTTCTAAACATGACATCGCTTGTGTGCGTGCAAAAAAATAAAAATAAAAAAAAAGTTTTCGTGCCCCATCTTGTTCTCGGAGTTGAGACTCAATTTTGAAGCCGTATGAAAAAAATTACGCTCAACCAGCGTCAAAAAAACAGTGCAACTATGGAAAAGTCGAGCAAGCAAGAGAAGGTGCACCCAAACCCATCTGAATACAGTTTTAAAATTCTGCTCTTTCGGGTCGTGTTATCGGCGCGGAGAAGAAGAACGCGCGGATGTCGCGGCTGGAGAGTCATCTCCGACCTTAACACCTATCACAAAAATCAAAACGACAGATTTCACCGAAAGGCGACGGGCCTGCACCTCCTGTATGAGCGGCTGAACACTGAAACCCGAGGGAGAGGGGTTCCGGTCCGACCGACTCTGCGTTACCTCGGCCTCGTCTCGCAGCCCGAGGTCGTATATCCAACACAGTGTTACTCATGGCTGACGCGTGGACCCGCGAGCCCACCTGAAAAGCGGAGGCGCATTTGTTTGTACTCACTCAGCCGGAGCAAGAAACGACTCTACTGACTTTTACGGCTTTTGCCGCTCGTGACTGCAGCGAGGAAAACCGGAAGTTCGCTTTCAAACAGCAAATCAGCGCATTTGGCGGATGTCCTCGTAATAATCCCCCTAACAGCTATCAGGTGGGATCCTTTTTCGGATGTGCCACGCTCATCGTCTCTGTTTGTCAATGAGCCGTTTATAACGATGTTTTTTTCTCTAAGAACTGGATTTTAATTAATGTTGTGTTTCCTGCTTCGAGGGGGGGCTGACAGCTGCAGTTTATAATAGACGAGGTGCTCTGCCGAGCATGGGGGGGGGGGGGGGGTAACCAAATCAAAACAAAACAAAAAACCCCTCGGCTCAAAATCTAACAATAGAAATACAGGGAGGAGGAAAAAAGGAAAAAGGAACCGGGCTCCTCATTTCTCTTCGTGCTCCCTGGTTTAAACTTCTGTCAGTTCTGAGAAGCCGGAACAGGTTGTGAAAACTGCACCGACGAATCGCCGCCGTTTCTCTCCTTCGCCGATCCGGTCGACTCGTCGGCAAAACAGTGGCTTATTCCTAATCACACGTTAAAAGGCGCCGAGCGGTTTCGTAGCGAAATTTCAGAGCTAATTTGATTTGCACCTAAATGTTGTCAAAAACCCGATTTTCCATTTTTCTTTTCTTTTTCTTTCTTTTTCTTTTTTAGACGGTCTTGTCTTTTTCTCGTGGCGTTATTTTATCAAACCGGCCCGAGGTCGTCGTGGCGGACGGATTACCGTCGCCATTTTTCTACAGTGAGAGTGGTTTCAAGGTCGCTGGGTATTTTATTATCACTACTCCTATCGTCGGCTACAGTCCTTAGTGCGAGTGGTTGTTTTGTTTGTGATTGCCGTCGTCGCCGCCGTTGCTCTCGGACAGTACCTCGTGCTCCAGGGTGTTAAACTGAGCTCCGGAGGCGCCCTGGGCGTTGCCGCCGCGCCGCCACAGGCAGCACAGGATCTCCTTGAAGGTCCTCCTCATGTCCTTGTCCCTGAAGGAGTAGATGATGGGGTTGACGAAGGAGTTGCACTCGGCCAGCACCAGGCAGTACTTCTCGTAGCGCAGCACTTTGCACTGCTCGCAGCCAAGGCCGTCGAGCAGCAGCACGACCAGGCCGGGCGTCCAGCAGATCACAAAACAGCCTGTGGTGGGAGGACGGGGAGGACGGGGGAGGACGGGGGGACGGGGGGGGCAAGGGTACATAAGGGCATTAGAAGGTGGGATATCAACAAGGAAAGTCAGAGATAATAAATGAGTTATTCAGAGGAAAGAAAATGAACAGAGTGGTAAAGAATGTGAGTAAGTCGGGGGGCTAAGGGAGAAGGGGAATGTTCTGTGAATTCCACTGTAGACAATGTGTGTGTGCTCGCACGCAACACACACACACACACACACACACACACACACACACACACACACACACACACACACACACACACACACACGCGCGTGCGTGTGTGCGCGCAGATGCATGACATGTTAGCGTGTGGACCGGGTTTAGTCGGTATGATCACATTTCATTATCATAATACTCGATGTGGCAGCTAAGGAATTCATTATGTACACACGCGCGCACACACGCGCACACACACGCCCACACACACACGCACGCGCACGCACGCACACTCACAGCATGTAGGGCGCTAATATATGCACAGGTACAAGCTACACATGGAAAAGTGAAAACAACATGGTAACACACACACACACACACACACACACACACAGGCAAGCACAAACTGTAGTAACATTCCTCAGCCCCTGACCATAACTCCGACCGTCGCGATTACACCTTTGACCTCACAGTGACATCTAATACCGAGTGTCAACACTCAAAGGGGAATCTGAGGATGCGAGGGCCCGGGCGCCATGTCCCCACAGACGCACACGCCACTACACGCCTCCGAGCGACGTCACACGGGCAGGACGGAGGCCGATACAGTAACGCAGCTATGCAGCCGCCTGTCAGGGCACGCTCAGGGCTCCCCTCGCCCGCCCTGCATGCCAGAGGCGCCTGCGTCCCGGCTGCTGAGCGACGGGGGAAAGACGCGCAAAAAAAAAAAAAAAAAAAAAAACTTTGAGGAATTTAAGCCAAAGTTGGAAAACGCAAGTGCAGAGACAGGGGAGGCTTGGAAACGAGGGCGGAGGGTGGTAGAGGGCGAAGCGAGGTTTCGGCAGGAAGCGAGGAATCGGTGGGAGGAGGACAGGAGGAGTGAATGAATGTTTGAGAGTGGGGGGGGGTATTGGTTCAACAAGTACAGACAAGCTTAGAGAGGAGCCTGTGATACAGTCAGAGGTGGAAGAGGATCTGCTCTTATCTCCCTCAAATCGAACGAAATGAGTAATATGTTCGAATAACTGTGGGTCTGTACAAAAAACCAAAAAAAACACCGACATCAATCTGCTTCTGACAGTAAAAGACGAGTTACTACATCCTGGAAACTAAATAGTTAAAATGATCCGACCCAAGTTGAAATCACTGGCTTTACCGCAGAGATCCCTGGGTTTTACCGGCGTATGGATCAATTTCTAACCTTGAGCTCGATTATTCCTCCTCATGCGACCACACACACACACACAGGCAAGCACAAACTGTAGTAACATTCCTCAGCCCCTGACCATAACTCCGACCGTCGCGATTACACCTTTGACCTCACAGTGACATCTAATACCGAGTGTCAACACTCAAAGGGGAATCTGAGGATGCGAGGGCCCGGGCGCCATGTCCCCACAGACGCACACGCCACTACACGCCTCCGAGCGACGTCACACGGGCAGGACGGAGGCCGATACAGTAACGCAGCTATGCAGCCGCCTGTCAGGGCACGCTCAGGGCTCCCCTCGCCCGCCCTGCATGCCAGAGGCGCCTGCGTCCCGGCTGCTGAGCGACGGGGGAAAGACGCGCAAAAAAAAAAAAAAAAAAAAAACTTTGAGGAATTTAAGCCAAAGTTGGAAAACGCAAGTGCAGAGACAGGGGAGGCTTGGAAACGAGGGCGGAGGGTGGTAGAGGGCGAAGCGAGGTTTCGGCAGGAAGCGAGGAATCGGTGGGAGGAGGACAGGAGGAGTGAATGAATGTTTGAGAGTGGGGGGGGGTATTGGTTCAACAAGTACAGACAAGCTTAGAGAGGAGCCTGTGATACAGTCAGAGGTGGAAGAGGATCTGCTCTTATCTCCCTCAAATCGAACGAAATGAGTAATATGTTCGAATAACTGTGGGTCTGTACAAAAAACCAAAAAAAACACCGACATCAATCTGCTTCTGACAGTAAAAGACGAGTTACTACATCCTGGAAACTAAATAGTTAAAATGATCCGACCCAAGTTGAAATCACTGGCTTTACCGCAGAGATCCCTGGGTTTTACCGGCGTATGGATCAATTTCTAACCTTGAGCTCGATTATTCCTCCTCATGCGACCACACACACACACATATCTACTATTATGGAGAAACGCGGAATCCTTTGGAGGCTCAGGGCTAATGTCCTATCCATTGTTTATTTTGAAAACTTGACCGTGTACAAACCGGAGCGGATCACTGAGCTCCGCCGCCCAAACGCCCAAAGCTGGTGGCGTTTCCCCGCTGGAGGAGGGCGAGGACCGTCCCAGTTTACAGTAAACGCAGAAGAAGAAGCTCCAGAAGAGTCTGGGCCTTGAGTCACTTTTTGTTTTGGCCAAACAACTTTTTTTTTTCTTAAGAATCCCCAAGGCGCTCGCTGTTTTAAAAAAACAGGTTTAAGTCATGACGCATCTCAAGTAATTTCAGAAATAGTGACGAGAGCAACTAGTGAAATACGCCGCAGCTTCTGAATCCTTAATCTAACTTTTAACTCTGTGAAAGCTGCTGAAAATCCAGCGAGAATCCCGTGGTTGACCGATGCACCCTGACGCAGCCTTTATGAGCGATTAAAAAAAGGTTATGAAGGATTAAAAAGGACGGAATATTCAGTCTGAGCGACACCGAAGGCGAAGCTGCTCAAGGTTTGGGTCAAAAAAATCACAGGTAATCTGAGAAAAACAACAATTTACCACAAATACCAACATGTCCCCAGGTTGGTTGATTAGAGAGTAAGGATGTCGGGTTTTGTGACCTTTGAGTTTTCTATATTTGTGTGTGTGTGTGTGTGAGTGCGTATGTGCCCGTGTCCTCCTCACCCAGGATCATGGAGACGGTCTTCATCAGGTTGAACACCGTCTCCCTGTACCTCATCTGGGAGGTGTGCTGCGACATCTGCTTGCTCTTGTGCCTGACGTAGATGAAGATGCGGGTGTAGACGGCCAGCATGACGGAGAAGGTCAGCAGATTGAGGATGGCCCAGAACACCAGGTAGCTGCGGCTGTACAGCGGCGCCATGGTGGAGCAGTTCGGCAGGTCGCACAGGCAGTGCCAGCCCATGGTGGGGACCAGGCCCATGACGATCGCCACCAGCCAGATGAAGAGCATGATGAGGAAGACCCGCCGGGTGCTCATCTTGCTGTGCAGCTGCATGTTGAAGATGGTCTGGTGGCGCTCCACCGCCACGGCCAGGAGGTTGAGCACCGACGCCGTCAGGCTGGTGTCGATCAGGCCCTGCCGCACGAACCACTGGTGCTTGGACAGCTTGATGGTCCAGGGACCGGTGTGGAACATCAAGTGGAGGTAGGAGATACCTGGGGAGAGGGAAGCCAAGGTTTCATGGCAGAGCCGCGGAGCCACGAGACGCTAAAACACTGTTATGGACTGTCCCGTCTTCAGGAAGTACGGTTGCACTTATTCCCACCAAGACTGTGACAAGCTCTCGGATGTCTGTTTCCCATATTCGCGAGCAGCACGAGGGTATGATGAATAGATAAATCGGCCAATTTCAGCACAGCTCCTGAAAAACTATGCACCAGTACGAGCAGAAAAAGTAAGTAGATCGTCCTCACTGAAAGTCCAAGTCGGACAGACTCTCTTACTGGACTTAGGTTTTTATTTATGGTTCGTATCTGCCACATCACTAGTGTCATCATTAAGAAAACATTAGATTTATAAAAAATAATAATTAAAAAAAAAAGGTTCTGTTCAGTTTCCAGTCATGTAAACCACAGCAACAGCAACAGTTCCTATTTAAACTGCAGTGTTTAGGTTCTCATATACGCCAATAATGAACGTATTCAAGAAAAAAAAACAAAGAAAAGGTGCATTTCCCAAATTACAAGAGAAGCAGGTGCGCCCACAACCACACCTGTCTCACAATTCACACACAAGGTTTGCAGCGACGCCCCCTTGCAGATGTCATCACGGCTTTGCCAACATCAGCGTATCATACGTCAGGGCAAGTCGCCGAGGGTTTTCCCTGGCAGCCGTCCTCGTCGTCAACTTTCCAGAGAAGCAGAAGCTTATGCCTCAGAAAGGAACGTCGTGGTTCCCGTGCCACGACGGCTGCCTCCGTCAGTACGTTCTGACCCATTAATAACTGTGTTCCTCATAATCTTTATCTTTGAAAAGCACCCTGGTTCCCTTACACTGAAGAGCATGGAGATCCCCAGTGAAATTATAAAGTGACTGACTATTCGGGCAGTGACATATTTTTCATTAGCTGAATATGTGTTTAAAAAAAAAAAAAAAGCGCCACAATTTCTACATTTTCATCTTTTAAAAGACGATAGTCTGCAGTTAAACCTCGAGCCGAAATCCAGTAAACAGGAGTTGAAGGTGATGTAAAATAGCTAAAAATATCAGATGTTACATTGCAGTTTACAAAGGGCCTGGGTTTACTGTGAATTATATAATCTGGAGTAGTCACAATAATAATGTATCAGCGCAGGAAGTTAAAAATGGCTGTACCTGAGAAGAGGTCCGCCAAAGCCAGATTACCCAACAGGTAGTAGATGGGGAAGTGAAAGCGACGGTTCTTTAAAATGGCCCCTATGACCAGGAGGTTGGAGAAGATAACGATGAAGCAGACCGTCATGCCCAGGGTGACGATCACGTAGTCCCGCCTGCGCCAGTGGTCGCTGATGTTCTTGCCGCTCTGCTCGTAGAAGAACTTGACGGTGCGGTTGAAGTAGCATCCCTCCTTGTCCTCGGTAACCGTATCCATTGCGAGATGTCTGGCGGACGCGCGATCAGGGAAGAGTTGCCGACGGGAAGCAGAGGGGACGGACTAGGGCACCATTCAGACCCGCCCCCCACGGCGGGCTGGAGATCGGCATGCCATCGGCTGGACGGATGAGGACGGGTCGCGGATCTGGTTTCCGAGTCTGAGGCCTTTAACCTGGCAGAAGTCTTCGATCTGTGGGGTAAAAAAAAATGAATTATTAGTTTAAGACTATAAACACAACCATTATGCATGAGATCATCATAGTCCTTAATAAAACAAAGCTGTTAAATCACAGTTATTTTTTTTACAGGACCACACTCGAAGAAAATAAATTGCACGAGTCCATATATTTCAACTGACAACAGCTACGACAACCGGTGAAATTAGCATCGTAGCTTGGAGAATCCATGGACCCTGCCGACCTCATTTGCATTTTCATTGGCACATGGAGCAAAATGCTGCAACTCCACCAGCTGAGTTTGACAAGACACAGAAGAATAAGGCGAATAAGGTTTGATTTTAATCATAGCTGAGACCGATCAGTTAAAATATGCAATAAAGGGACACAATTAATGGCTTCACCTCGGGCTCCAGGAAACTGATTAGCAAACCCTGAAAAATGCTCAAGTTTTATAGATCAAACGGGTAATCGAGAAAATAATTGGCAGATGAAATGATATTCAAAATTAGTATTTAATGGTAAAAGTAACTTAGTAAGGAAAAAAATTTCATGCAATGATGCTTTATTTTCCTGTCAGTCAGATAAGATAGTAAATGAGTCAGATTATAACCCTGTGAACTCACATCCGAAGTTCATAGCCGCTTTTCTAACCCACACGCAGCTTGCTGTGAATCACAGTTTCCTGAATACACACGAGGGACAACTTTTTAACTAACCAGGCATAAAAAAAAAATAGAAAACACATGCAGCCTTCCAAAGATGCGTTCAGCCGTTGTGCCGGTGTCTTTCATATTTGCAAAAAACACTTTCTGAAAGGGAAACGCAAAACCGGTGTGTTGAAGAACTCCGACCTCCACAACCAGAAAATCTCGATTAGCACCAACAGCTGTAACTTCCATCGTCATCATATTACTACCAAGCTCGGCGGCAAACATCTGCAGAGCCCAACAAGTCCCAACAGGGACATGCAATGCTTTACGACTAAAGCGGTGATTAAAACCAACCACAGCTCTGACCACAGCTCTGTCTTTTCATCTAGACATGCGAAACGTGGCCAAAAACAACGGCATCCGATCCTCTATTTACAGTAAACTTGCGCGAGCCACATGTTGCATTCAGAGTCAACAGCACTGCCTCACACATTCTCTGTTTTCCTGTGGAAGCCAGCGCAGCACGACGACACAGTACAGCGCCATCGCCGTCGCCTTCGAGCTCAGCTCTCTTAACAATGGAAACAGCACAGCGGCTCCCTAAAGCAGAGACACACCTCACAATTACACAATCCAGCTATGTAACTTAATCTCAATCCAAACAGGCACACACACACACACACACACACACACACACACACACATATGCAAACACATACGCACACATGCGCACGGAGGAAACCTCAGTGACCCAGCAAGGGTGTGTGAAGAGAAATGCCAAATCAAAAACAGAAAAATTTGCAGAGAGTGAGAACTTCGGGGGCTTGAGAAGGAAGCGATGGATGAGAAACAACCGCACAAAAAGGGATTTGTTGAAGGAAACAATGTGAAACGGTTGAGGAAAGGGGGGAGGGGGGGGTGAAAAGTGCCATGAGAGAATGTGAAAGGACAAAAAAGTCAAAGCAAGAATAAGCCTTGTGTGAACAGAAATATAATAAAGTCTCCGTGGTGTGTGGGGCAGTTATGTAAATGTGCAATAAGTCCAATAAAGCCAAACTTGAGTCAGCCCGTCAGGGGCTGACTGAAGCTTGAAAATTACCCTAAAACTCCACCATAAATCACCGGCGCCCGCGTGGCATTGTGGGTAATGCAGGCGGCAAAACTAAAAACTAAAAAAAGGGTGAAGCCCCCACGACTGAATTCATGCAGCTCATAGCTGGAACAATCTTTTGTTGTCTTTTGTTGTTGCTTACAACAGTAATAAAAAGCATCTGCAGTACTTTCGATTGTTCATATCCCCAATTCACCGATCAGCGTCGCCGTCGTTAATTTCGTGCCAGCGGCTCAGATCAGCGGATGCTGAACCTCGTCTCTCCGTATTTTTAGGCCGACAGGCAACAGGTGATAAACACTTGCGGCCCACGACTGTTTCCTGCGTGGGCCTTATCTTTATCCACATGAAAAACTGATCAGGAAATGATAAGGGAATCAATGAAGAATCTGGTCTTTATGCAGAATTAACAACGTTGTTGGTATCGTTAAAATCGTACCGTCTCCTTTCCCTGGCTACAAAAGCAGTGATGTGAATCTGAGTCATTCCTGCTAACAAAGGGCAAGACAACGACACGTCTATGGCTCAAAGGTGTGCAACAAGCCTCTGACTTCCCTGCGTCAGAGTAGATAAAGACTGAAACCATTTTGATTAGGTCTTTAGTTTTAATCAGTTTGATTCTGCTCAAAAAGGTTGTTAGATACACTGAGGGACAAACACAGACTTCATACGTATCAGTCTTGACATTTAATATGTTTGTGAAGCTTATTTTTCAGTGATTTAGTTGGTTACTAGTTCCAGCATAAACAACTGGAGGCGGTCTTCATGCTAAGCTAAGCTAAGCTAGCCTGGCTAGTCAGCATCTCTGAAGCTCGCTAATGAACCTGTCAGAGCTCCGTTATACCCAAAGTGTGAAAACGTAAAATGCCGATAAAACGGAGAATTGGAATTTTTACAGTCTTTTTCTTGGTTTTTCTTATTTTTCTCGATGCGTTTCATTTAACCCCAGTTTACCACCAGTCGTCACCAGTTTCCGCTCTTTGTGCCTGTCGCCTCCAGGGTTCAGCCAGTGATCCGTCGTTATTAGAGCAAACTAATGTCAAATCGTAGCTCTGGAGCAACTGTAACGACCCAATGGGGCTGTAAAATTTACATCCTGCGGCCTGATCGGAGCGTCTGCGGCCGTAATCCCGTGGTCCGGAAGAGGGCGGCCTTACAATTCACCGCCAGCTCGGCGGGTTAGGCCAAGTTAGGCCAAAAGCGCTGCCTTGCTCTACGGCGACAACAAATCTGAGGGATGAGGTGCTAAGTCCGTGTGCCCGGACAGACCATAACCACACTTATCGCTACGCTTATCGGGACTTGGTCAGGGGGTTTGCAAAGGTGTCGTCGCTGTCAACACCACACGGGGGAATATGCAGGACACAGAACAAAACCCTTCGAACATGGTTCTTTACAGCCTCGTGTTTCCCCTCCACACAGAAACTTGCAAACTATTTACTACACACACCGAGGACACGGCTCTCGGGGGCTGCATTTGCATCATGTGTCTGTGTGTTTGTGTGTGTGAATGGACTCGGCGGCATCAGTAAACACCGGTTTGAATTCAAACCGGTCATTACCAGAGCGGCCACACCCGAGTCTCTTCTCCCTCCTCCTCCTCCTCCTCCTCCTCCTCCTCCTCCTCCTCTCTTTTTCTCTCCCACTCTGAAAGAAGAGCTTTAGCACATTAACTTAAGCCAGCACTTTTCTGGAACAGGAAAGATTTACCACACACATTCACACAGACCGTTGACTAAGACCATTACTGCAGCAGAGGCAGCGGTGGGCACGAGACAGGGTCGATTATGCCTGTGGTCTTCAGTTTCAGGTAAAACTGTAAATTCCGCTCATCTCCTCGGGCGCCCCCACACCCGACCCCCAACCCACGACCTCCATGTGCATGCGTTTTCCAGTCAACCGCCTCCCCTTTGGCGCCCCCCTCCATCTGTGCAGCAGGGGACCAGCGAACTGGTGGGACCGAGCCGGCGTCGTCTTCACGATGACTAACTGTGGCTGTGCAATCACACAGATGCACGTGCAGACACTTCCCCTCTTATCATCAGGGAAACTAATTTGGTCAATGTAACGGATTTTTCTATTTTCTTTCCGTCCCCCCTTTTCAACAGGGGACCTAACTGAACAGAACAGAAAAAGCCGCAAAGACATATTTCCCAGAGAGGCTTTTTTTTAATTTTTTTTTTTTTTTTTTTTTTTAGCATAAGCGATTCTGATGACAACACAATAAAAGTTTGTTGCTATGCATCAAAAATACTGTAATTACGCACCATTTTTAAATGAATTACCTCATATCAAATCCTTGTCATTGTCAGAAATGGGGAAAAGGGGGCTAAATATAATCTTAAATAACTGCTGTGCATGTTTTATAGCCGTGTATTTAAACCTAAGAATCGAGGAATATGTTGAATAAGAGACAAGACAAAGCAAAGAAAAAAAAACAACTTTAACCGTTTATCGAAAGGAACCAGAAATTCTCAGTGTGGACTGTTGTCTGCAAACAAACAGACGCAGCAGGACAAGAGGAGACTAGAACCGGACAATTGATTGGTTAGAAAACAAAACAAAACAAAAAAAACAGGGAAAATCTGGTCGATGAGTAAAACAACAAGTCAACAAAACCGCACACAAGACCGTGATGACAACGTCTGACAGGTTGGAGTCGGCGACGGTTAATTTGAACTGCGTTATATTAACAGATGTAAGTGGAGCAACTATTCAACTAACTGATTAGTCTATGGAGAGAAACTGCCAACTAGCTCGTCAGATGATTCGCTGTTCAAGTCACTTAGTTTTTGCACAAATGCCGAAAAAAATTACCGGTTAAAGCTCCTCAGATGTAAACACTGATATCTGCACATCTCAGATGAAGGTGTCAGTTTGGGCTCAAGGGATTAATGAAGGTGCTGTTCACTGGGAAATGGGGAACACACTCACACACATTCTCACTCACACACTAACACTGTCACACAGCCTCAGAGGTGAGTCAACACTGCGTGACACAGTGTCAACACAGCCTGGACAAACCCTAAGCTTCACCGCCACCAGAATTACCGCCGTTGACGGGCTGTTGTGGTGGACTACACCACAGGTAACCAAACAGGTACAGGTAACACCTACAGCGTAAAGAGAGAAGTCAGCGCTTTATTACCTTTTTAATATAGCTTGCTCCGGATCAGGGACGCATAAACGAGTTTACAGCCCCTTTGTGGCTCCCAGGGTAAGAGATAGGCTTTGGTTACACCCAGAAAAAAGGGAAGACACGTTTAAAAAAAAGAAAGAGAGAAAAATGTTATCTTAAAAGGAAGAAAGATAAGGGAGGACAGGTCAGAGGTCACCGGGAGCAGGAGGGTTGGTTTCAGGGAAAAGGGCAGAGTCAGAGCTGACTGATGAAGATTTAAATGTCTCTAGTCTCCCTCCGCGTGTTGATGGGACCCCGGAGATCCGGGGGGGGGGGGGGGGCAGGGCCCTGCTTAAAACTCTCAGAGGAGCAGCTGTGCACAAAAAGAAAAGAAAAACCCCACAAATACCTGTACACGCGGGAGATTAAAGAAGAAGAAGTCGGAACTCACCTTTCCTCGCGCGTACGCTCGTGCGTGTGAACCCGTTTATCAAGTAAATCCAGGTGAAGCTTCCTGGTCGAGTTGAGAAACAACGCGCCGTCGTACCTGAGCCGACGCGCCAGGTGAAAAGAGAAGAGGAAAAAACGCCACGAAAGGGAGCGACATGAACCGCGCTCGTTCTCCTCCGCTCCTGTCTGGATCCGTCCGGATGAGGCTTCTCCTCCTTCGTCTTCTTCTTTTCTTTTCGTCCAACAAACTCGTGAAAGGCTGGTGGGCCAGAGGCGCCGTCGCCCGCCGTCCTCTTCCGGTGGTTCGGGCGGTCGTTACCTGTGCGCAATGATCCGCGCTGCGCGAGTCCCGGGAGGTGTAGAGAAAGGGTGCGGCACGGTTCGCCGCCGCCTCCTCCGCCTCCGCCTCCGCCTCCTCCTCCTCCTCCTCCTCCTCCTCCTCGTCCGCTGCTGCAGCCCGTGCTGTCTCTCCGTCACTAAGGAGCGGGCCCCGGAGCTCCTCGGTGTGTTGCCTCTGCCAACCTGGGCTCCGGGCTCCGGGAGCCGGCCCCTGCCGCTCCGGCCGCCCCGGCCGGGACCCCCCCCCCCCCCCCCTCCGGGGCTGGCTGACGAGGAAGCGGTGCAGCCAATGACAGTGGAGCAGAAGGGTGATTGACAGAAAGTGACTCAGCTGAGTGTGTGTGATTTGTGATTGTGATGGGAGATAAATTTTTAATTGTGTGGTTTAGATGGAAGCGATGACTTTGTTTTCCGGGGGGGGGGTAACTTTTGAATACATTTCCATTAGAGAATATGGAACTTGAAGACAGTTTTTTTCCATCTTTGCCAAACGTTATCAACAAACATTTGTGGCTTATTGTGCAAACAATTATGGTAAATTCATATAAAGTGATATCTTTTAAAACCGATTGTATCTGCAAAAAATAATTAGGAAGAAAAACTAACAAAACTATTCAAAATAATTCAAGGAACTTGACAAAAAAACTCCTCGTAGTCAGAGACTGAAAGTGAAGAAAGAGATAGGAGGGAAGATAATCAGCTCCACAAAGAGACGCAAAACAACTAGAAAACGACTAAAAAGTACCATAAAAATACCACAAAGTGAAGCAAAACAATGACAAAAGACACAAAACTATCACAAAGAGACACAAACTGACACAAAAGAGATACAAATGAGAAAGGAATGGAAAACATTTGTTTTTAAAAAGAGAAAATGGCTCCAAAGATGTGGGATGAATCGTCGCTCTCGTCGTTTGTAGGTGGGAGGAGCCTTTTCAGGGCCTTTGCACTGGGGCCCACTGATGCTTGTGATTTCAGATACTATATAAATGATGATCAAGCACATTAACTTCAATCACAGCTGCTGAACATTGATATTGTTGATATTAATACCTGATTCCTCACGAGAGCCACTGAAGAATCATTAAAAAACACAAAAACCTTTTCACTCCATAATATCCTCATTCATCAGGCCCACAACCTCGTCCTCCTCCTCCTCCTCCTCCTCCTCACCGCGACCAGATCTGCATCCAGTGTCGCACAATAACGACAGTGACAGAAACAGCCACAGAAACAACACCGCCGCCCTCCAGCAACAATGGGCTGTCAGCCTCATCTTTTATTCAGGAGCTGAGGGCACGGGGTCCGCGGAGCGGCCCGGTTCGCCAGCCCGCTCCGGGGCCAGAATCCGGACAGGCCGTCCCCACATCAGACATGACACAAGGACCCGTCAGAAACACGAGGGCGGTTACCCTCTTCCATTTTTTATTTTCCTCCTTTCACTGTTTAACGGGGGGAAACGAACCTGTGGCTCGGGACGAGCTATTTTTTGGGGGGTTTTCACTTGGGACGGCTGCTATAAGGTTCCTGGGACTGTCAGAAGCGCAAACTGTCTCATAAAGTAAATGAGCTGAGAAAAGAGAGCGGTCCGGGGCTGGGGGGGGTCAAGAGGGGGGCGTGGGGGGGGGGGGTGAGGAGGAAATAACAGGAAGCTCGCACGGCACAAAGAGACGGAGTGTAGGAGGCCGGGTGAGGAAAGAAGCGACTTAGCCTTCCTGTTTACACGAACGGGCCGAGTGTGTGGAGCCTTAGCGTGTGAGAGATGTGACGGCCACGTCCGTGTGACATGTACGCTCCGACTTTTCCTTATTAGGGCGTCCGCACGTCGCGGTGTGTGGCCCCTGAGTCTCTCCTGTGGTCATAGTTTACGATTTTTCTCCTCGCCGGGGCCTTCGCCGTTCCCTCCCGTTTCCTCTCTCGGTGCGACGGTGCGGCTGCCCGGAGGCTGCGCGTGCTTTCACTGTGGCAAGGAGGCGATGCCGATTGCACCCCCCACCCCCTCCACCGCGCCTCCTGCACCTGTTTGACGCTGTGCATGACACACATGACACATGACTGGGGGGGGTAATGCTGACCAGGCCTGGGTTACGAGCCAGGCAGAGCAGTGTACTATTAAATTAAGGGTTTGAAATTTGATATTACTGCACCTTGACTTATACCTTATGGCAGGTTTTTCCGTCTATGAGTGAACATTAAACAGTGACGAGGACCAGTTGCCTTATCACCTGCTATTTACGGCTTTAAACTTACAGCCTCAAGGTCGGTGCACCAGAGATTAAACAGCAAAACGTCGCCGCGAAATCACTTCACTTCAATGCAGCAGGCACAAAAAGCGGATTTGCTTATGTGCACGTAAGCAAACCTCGCACAGATGCGTTGCTGTCACATCTGTTTACCACAGCTGACCGGTCCGGGCCAACACGTCACAAAGTAAACAGATGACTGGTCTTTGCCGAAGAGTAAGTAAAGAGGAAAGAGGAGTTCCCACGTGAGTCGATCGATGCAGGTCGCCCCCCTGACAGCAGCTGCAGCCTTATCTATGCAAAACCCCGCAGGAAGTCCACACAGACTGTTGACGTCGGATCCTTGCGCTAAGGTTGATGGACCAACCTTAGCCACCGGCGAGCCACCGGGGCAATGCTGAGCTCGGAGGCGTCGGGGAGCCGGAGGGCCCAAAATGGAGGAAACCGCCGTGCTCATACCAGCCAGCTCCATCCGTCGAAGCATTAGCCTCAACCCTTTGTTGTATAAATCGCGCACAGTCCTGTGAACAGAACGTCCAAGGGAACAACACAGCGCAGAGAGAAGCTAAACGGCGCCAGCATCTCTACCGGCCGGCTAGCACGTCCGCCGTAGCCTCACCAGCTACGGCGCTGCGCCGTAAAGCAGCGCGATTGGTAAGTGAACCACAAAAAGAGAGGGAAATTTAAAAAACTGTTGTTGAAGAACTAGATGGCGCTGGCTAAGTCTTATCAGCCGCTGAGTCTCCTTATAATTACAAATTATTTCCTTTTCAAGCAGGAAAACAAACCAAAAATCCGAACGTTATCGTTCCTTTTTTTTTGTCCCCGGAGAGAATATCAGCTGCATAGACAACACAGCCAGACTCTCGTGCTAGGGCCGAACGCGTAATGGACAACAAACCGAGAGTCACAGATTCATTATTGAATATAAATGGACAAATCATGACTGCTCACATGCTTTAATTCACCAACTTGTTGCCATGAAGGGGTTTTAATGCCTCAGAGCCGTCGCTCGGCTGGATCTCACACTGCCAGTGGTGCCTTAAAGGGAGACGTGCTCGGTTTTCATAGAATGAAGAACACTCTCTTCCTCTTTTGAATGAGGATTGGTTTGATCAAATTAAAAAGTCACCCCTCCTCCATTCCACGCGCTCGGAGGTTTTTAGTGGAAAAGTGTCAAAAGACTCCACGCAAACAGGTCGCGAATCACAAATAAATTCACGTTGAACTGTCAAAAAACGCTTTCTGAAGCTACATCATTAAGGCGGTTATTGAGAATAATTAACAGGTTATTGTCTAATCATTTCTTCAGAATCTAACAACAATGTTCCAGATTTGGATTCAAATTTAGCGACTTTTCGATCCATCTACATCTAACCACCACTGCATCTTGACCTATCGAGAACTGTGACTCCGGTGAATGACTGTACGGATTAAATCCGGATTAGACAGCGGCGTCTGAAAAAATACTTTGAATTGCTTACTCACGTGCATGATGAGTTGTAGTTCTGAAGTAAGGGTCCCAACTTTGGAGTTTTATCAACCTGTAAAATTATTTCTGGGGTTTGATTTCAATTTGGGCTTGTTGGTTTGAAAAAAACAAAACAGAAAGTCAATTCATGGCAGGACAAACTTTAAGATGACTAAAATGCTGTTTATCATAAATCATCTCACTTCCTCCGAAGTAGCCCGACAGGCAGTGACTGACTGTCGGAGGCCATGAGAACAGTATGTGGGAAATCTTGATTTATGCAATATTTCCTAGGGGAAAAAAAAAAAAGGAAGAGGTATAATGCAATTAATTCAGTTGGGAGAGTTTCGTCATAAACAGAGATTGAGGATTCTTACCAAAAGCTCTGCGTTTCTTGGGCAAGCTTTCACTCTCTCACTTCATTCACGTCTCATATTTACACGAGCTTCCTCTTTCTATAGCTCTCGAGCTCTTTCCTAACATTTACTTCTTGTTCAGCATTAGTCATCGCGCTTAATGTCCTTTCTCTGCCGAGGATCTCTGAGTTTGCTGTTGCGTAGAAAACTCAGTGGCTTTCTTTTCCTTTTTTAAATTTTTTTTTTTTTAAACCAGCTGTTGCAAAACTTCGAAAATGCAAAATGCAAACTGCCTTTAGGCCGAGCGGCCGCTAAAGCTGCAGCTCCACATCTACCATGAAGGCGTGAGAGCGGTATCAGGAGCTGCTACTTGAACAGTCACTGAACGTGAACTTCCAACCTCTATATCAGTGGTTTCCCAACCATTGTCGGCCTTCGACCCACTGAGGAGAAGCAAAGGCCGCCTCAGAAACACTTGTCTTGTCATCACGGGTCGGACTCGGGTGAATTTTCTCCATCTCACACGGTCTCGTGTGAGTAATTCTGTAAAAAGGGCGTAAAGGCAGCGAGCTGTTCCTGAGAAAAAAGGAGAGAGTGCTGTCACCGTCCAAGACTGTGGATCCGGATTGGAGGGACCACGGACCTCATACCGTCTTGTTTGAATAATGAGCTTATCTGACCCTCTTTACAGTTTTTGTTTTATTATTTCCCATTTCTTTGGATATTATGTTTGGATTTGGATGCCATGATTTCGTAGAACCAATTGCCCTAATGCTTTGCGCCACCAGACTTCAGCGCATCACCTGGCCTTTCTCTATGTGTGTGCGGGTGTGCGATGGTCTGTGTTGTGTATTTTTGTCATGTAGTATCATTTGTCGTTAAGTAAATATTAGTAATATTGTTCAATTTGAAAAAATACTAAACAGGTCAGAGAACTGTAGCTGTTCTGGCGAAAAAAAAACTGCTGAGGAAGAAAACGTGATGCAACAGAAAGCCCCAGAATAGCTACTAAATGGACCTTTTGGTGAGATCGTCCTGTAAATCATTGTTTCCAAGGTTAAAAATTACCCCCCCCCCACACACACACATACACACACCCCTGCTTTTACGTTAATCATCAATCCTTTAACTTGTTGTCCATTGTGGCCCTTGTTGGGAACAGCAGCTGGATAGACACAATGTACCGCTGCTATTTATGTAACCAAGGATTCATAAAGTAGAAAAAATAGAAATAACAATGCAAAAAATGATGCCAAAAGGTTCTTTAAAAGAAAAAAGAAAAAGAAAAGAGTCCTTGGTCACTAAAAAAGTCAAAGAGGACAAAAGGAAGTTTTATTGTAGGACAGGAAGGAGAAAAAGGAAGGGAAGGGAAAGGTTGTGTGGATCCCAAGACAACAACGAAGGAAAAGCTCGAGTGCTTCAAAGTGATTTATCGTGTGGAGGGCGTGACCTTTTTTTTTTTTTTTTTATATATACACCCCCCCCCTGGCGGCGGTGGAAACGGCGGCGGCGCAGGCTGCAGGGCCCGGTTCCACGACTGAATGACAGCCAGATCCCTCCCCGCAGGCGACCGTGTGCCCCGTAAAAACAGCATGGGAGCGGGTTCGCGTACGAGCAGCAGGACGTGTCGGCGAGCTAGCGCTAGCGCGAGTGCGTGTTGTTGTCGGAATTACGTGGGGTCTTGTGCAACGCCTTCGAGTCTGAATTGTGACTGTCTGTGTTTGCGTGTGCATAAATCACATATGGAGCTGCTTACTGTCATCTGGCTTCCATTTCGGGGGAGGGCCTTGATGTCCCGCTGATTGCCTTCATCGCCGATTTCCACCCTTTGCCGCCCTTAAAGCCATTAACGGGAAGACAGCAGCCGTTCTTACTCAATCTGGGTGTACCCCCCCCCCGACCACCACCATCAGAAACACACATGTACACATTTTTCTCTTTCTCTGGAAGGGCGTCATCGCAGCACCAGAACGAAGTGCGATGCAGACCTGGGTGTGGTCGCGCCCGAGGGAACAAACGCGAATGTTTTTGTTTTTTTTAGTTTCAGTCACGATCCGTTGACACGAGCGTAAGTCGCATGGAATTTCAGCCCGTTCAGCCGTTTGTGCTGTTTATGGTGGCGGAGATTTAAAAAAAAATCAGAGCCCCACTTCTGAAATTTGTACGTACTAGTATCTATCTATATATTCACAATGGGAAACCGCGGGTGTGCGGTTCCTCTCATCTCCACAGAGCTCTGACAAACGCATCGTTCGCCACCTTGACCAGCAGCGAGTGGAGCCAGGTATTTCCCCCGAGGAGGAGACCAAAGCAGAGCTAAAAGGACGGTGAAAACTGGATTCATGAGGGAAACTCTGGGATGTGACGCTGATTTTGCTCCGTACTGGCTGAATTTGTAAATAAGCGACTGCTTGCCAACGAGTTCTCCCTGGCAAAAATTTTACAAGGTGATAATATGTCTGTGCTTTTTATAGGTTGATGCCCTGCCCCCTGGTGGCAAAAACAAATCGGAGAATGAAGGTTTAAGAAAATATATGAACATATCAGCAGGAGAACGTACCGACTCCGAATTTGATTGATGATTCATTCACTCGATTAAAATCATTATTCAGCTTTTATGCTGTAGATCAACTCTGCGTAACCTGGGGGTCGCGACCCGTCAAAGGGTATGTCTGAGGCATCAGGAGATGATTTAATGGGACACGAAAGGATACAAACCTAGTTTTTTTTTTTCCCGGCTTCTTTTTGGTGGAGATACTGTTTGGCACTGCTGAGTCGGTTGAGCCCAGACTGTCTCCTATGTTATATCCGGCCACGGAGTAGTTGCGCAGGGGAAGTCGTGGCCTCAGGGTTTAGAGAAGTAGGCCGGCGACTGGATGCAGACTCCATCTGCATGAGAAAGTGATAGAGAAGCACTTAGCCACCGCCGCCACCCCCCCCCCACCCGCTACCGCCACAGACGTGCCCATTGATCAAGGCGTAGCGTAGGTGTAACAGTGTAGGGTTTTATTTTCTCAAGCTTTTCTTGATTCTAAGGGAAGACGTCTTGATACGTCTTCCCTCCAAAAAAAAAAACATCTAAATAAAACAACGCAAAAATGACTGTTTGGTTTTTGTTGTTGGTTTTTGTTTGGCTACAAGCGGTGGACAATCACAACAAGTGCAGGAGTTGCTTTGGGTCACAAAGGCAAATAGGAAAACAAAGGGGGGGGGTCGGGAACAGCTGCTTTAAAGCACATCTGCCTTCTAAACATCATGGTGTCAAGTGTGGTTTTTGCCTCTCAAATGTAGATAATAAGTCTCACAAACCGAACTGAAGGAAATCAGATGTGTTTTTAAACAGAATAGATAAATAAAATCTGCTTTAAAAAGGAAACGAGGGAGCGTGGCTCTGCAGGTCCGGACCGGAACAAAGGAGGTCAACAGGAGCAGGAGGCGCTCCGCCTCCCCCCGCCTGCCGGGGTCACGTGACCCCCTTGCCATGACCCCGCACGCGGCTGACGCCTGCCGAGTTTCTCACCCCCCCACCCCCAGTCAGCTCCCACCCCACGACGGAACCACTGGCGTTCCCCATGTTTTCTCCCCCCCGCCCATAGAAAAAAAACCCCCAAAACTCCCCATGGTAGACGGGTCTTTCACCACGCTCGCGTTTCCGAGCTCGTTACGCCTACTTTTCTCCCCCCTGTGTATTTTCGGCTCTTATCCGGGGGAGGGAACGTCCCTTATCTTCACCCCCCCCCCGTCCTCTCACCTGATAAATTCATGAGGCCTTGTTGGCGGTTTTCCCACATTTGGTTTGGTTTCACTGTCACACCTCCCCTGCCAAGTGTGCCTGTGTGCGCTTGTTTGTGTGTGTGGGTGTTTGTGCGTGTTTGTGCGTGTTTGCAGGTGAAAGATGGTTTTCCGTCGCAGCCCTGGACCAGAGTTTTAACAAGTTAAAAAACGCGCGGGAGGAGCAGCTCATCTGAAAGTCAAAGGCGATGCCCGGCGGGTCCCTCGCGGCGGCACGTTTTTTTTTTTGTCGTTTGTTCTTGTTTGTTTGTTTGTTTGTTTGCTTGTAACTCGCTTTTAAATCAGTGGCAGGGGCATGTTAACCTGCTGCTCAGTATTGATAGCGGCCTGCGCGTCAAGGCTTCACAGCACATGGTACTTGAGGGGGCGGCGGTGTGTGTGTGTGTGTGTGTGTGTGGGGTTCGAAACTCTGGATCTGTTAGAAACCAGACCGACAATGTTTGAACACCCCCCCCCCCACCCCCTCCCCGACCTGCATCTGGTTTGAACTGGTCTAAACCACAACATCCTCTATTGCTCCGTAGTTAAAGTACATCCTGCTCAGTGATCCAGTTACAGGCCGAGTCCTTCTAACACCTAGTTACATTTTCCTGTTGCCATCTCACCCTGATCTGAGACTATGAGGTCAAGACTTTCACGATACAAAATAGCCTTTTCTATTTTTTTTATTGTGCATTGTATCTTATTCATGTCCATGTGATGAACCACTTTGTGCAAGCAAAGCAACCTGCGGTGCCTCAGTGAGAACCACTTTCACAACAAATTTCTCGTGCACAGATAAAAAAGTAAATAAAGAGCAGTAAACCGAGGCAATACGTGCTTAACTGGCAGGATGTTATACGTATATTGCCATTTTATTCCTCTTTTATTAAAAGTACTTGAACTTTTTTTTCATTTATCTTTTTATTTCTCTGTCAAGTGGACAAGAAGCTGTGGAGCTCAGGATGTCTCCCTGAGCTTGTAAAGCCCAAGGAGCCCTTCAAAATAAAAGCGCAAAGGCACTGCGCATGCACCCTCCGTGACTGCTTTAAACTGATGCCACCGGGGTAAGATACAGGAAAATACTCCACGGGCCATTAGACTTGAGAGTGGCTGCAGTGCAGTTGCTTTTTTTTCTGTTTTCTAAAATATATAAATATATATATATATATATATAAATATATAAATATATATATATATATATATATATATATATATATATATATTAGATGCACTTATGCCTCCTCATGTTTCTTTTTTGGCACATCTGGCACTTTTCTTTGAGATAATGTAGCTTTGTTGTGCTGGATATCAGTGGTCAGCCGCTGACCGGCCGCCGCCAATAACTCGCATGTATTCTGGCTCCTCTCTTACATTCCAGCCTTTGAAAAGGAGAATAAAGTGTTTTCAGTTAAAATGAATGTTTAGCTTTAAATTCTTCACACTTCCAAAACCAAAACCAAAGGTTTGTTTGTTTTTTTCTCATTTATTGACAATATTCTAGTAAAGTCATAAAATACAACATCTCAGATTTTGTCTGGAATAAAGTGAGAAAAATCCAATTTATTTCCATCTTGGTTGCTGTTTTTTTTGTCACAATCCCCCAACCATATACATCATTTAATATAACTGCATGTGATTTTATTTATAGTTATTTACAGTAAATCATAATTCAAACACATATAGTGGTCAAAGTTTAGGGTTATATGTACCGTTACTGCCGTCTGTGATCGTATTGGTTATAATGCTGCTGTGAAACATTCGGATATTGTGATGACGATACATTATGTCTATGAAAAATCTCAAAATATACTCGTTCAAGTCTAGCTTTTGATTAAGTTTTTATTATCATTAATGTATATTTTTACTCCTTGTTTTAGTGTCACAGTGTTTTATTTTTAATCCTGTGAAGCACTAATGTTAAATTTGTTTTGAAAACTATACAAATAAAGCTTTTGTTGTTACTCATTGTTACCAGATTTGTTTTTTTATTATTATTATTATTATCATTAAGTATTTTACATCAGCATCACGCTTAAAAACCCGGAATCAGCTGAGCTCTACTCACATCTCCCTTTGCAGTTTTTTCCATGTACACAAACTGAAAAATGGACTATTTGGCCAAAAGTGTGTGGACACCAAAACATCAGTTCCTTGTGGACGGACGCCAAGTCGTCCGTCTGTCCCCGGCTGCAGGGGTTTGTTCCCTTTCAGCCGCAGGAGCATTAATGGGGTCCAGCAGTGGCGCTGGGAGACGAGGCCTGATTCACGATCGGTGTCGAAGCTGAGGTCAGCGGCTCTTTCAAAAGGCCCAACAAGTTCTTCCACACAAAACTGGGAAAACTGTTACTTTACGGGCCTGGAATTGCTGTGCTGAAACAGGGAGGAGCCTTATCCAAAGTGCTGCCGGGAAGTTGGTAGAACAGTGTTGTCTAAAACACCACTGAATGCTGAAGCTGTAAGATTGGACTTAATTGGAGCTGAGGGAGCAGAGTCAAAACCATGAAAAACAGCCGGCGGTGTCCACATACTTCTGACCACAGACTGTATATCAAGTGCCTGTCTATAGCTCCCCCCGCTGGCTGACAACAGATTGATTAAAGCAGAGCTCACGGTCTGTACCATGTAAATACAGCATCCTGTGTGAATAGCTCTCACAGTAGAGAAGACAAAAAAAAACCCCTAAGGACCAAAATAAAGTTTTTTAAATATTATTTTAATACTTTTTTTTTTTTTTTTTTTAAAAAGATGTTTTACTGAACAAGATGAATCTATTGACCTCAATGCCTCACTCACCAACATACCAACAGGTTGTCCTGGGTAAAATAAATCAAAAGAAATTAGCAAAGGGAAAAGAAAACAAAATTAACTCAGAACTATCAAATGTGAAAAGAGTAAAGAAATGGAGGAAACAGTTTTTTTTTCCTTTAAAAAAAATTATTATAGAACTGAAAACACGCACAGATCTCTGGGCCAACCTACAGAAGCCAGAAAAACCTCTCACTTCCAGAAAAAAAAGAAACACAAAAAAAAAAAAACAATGGCACACGACATCCCAAAACTGTTACCATGGACGATAAAAACATTTCAAAAAATAAAAACTAAAAAGACAGAATGACAAACAAGAACCTATTATACAGCTGTGAGGAAGATAGTGGTGGGCAATACGGCTAAGAAATGAAAAAAAAAAAAAAGTACATGATGAGAAGTAATGATGGAAAAAAAAAAGAAAAATGTAAGTAATGAAACATTTAAGTGCAGATTTGTCGGACAACTACAGCGTGATGGGGCCTAGCAAGGATTTCGGAAACCGCTTCTTCGAACTGTTACAAAGCAAAACTGCCGCATGATCTGGATTTCAGAGGTTTTTTTTTGGGGGGGGGTTAAGGGAAAATTAAATAGCAATAAAAACGCAGCCTTTAATATAAAGTGAAAAGAAGATGTGTTTTACATGTTAAAAAAAAAAAGTGAATGAACTTTCAGCACTCAATAGATTGGTTTTGGCATAGAGTCAAGAAAAAAAACAGTAAAAGGTAAGAGAGAGAATAAGACAGACGAAAACAATCCTCTCAATAGAATCATAAAAAAAGTTTTTTTTTCCTTCTTCTTTACAGTAAATTCTACAAAATCAAAACCAGAGCTTAGAGATGAAGAGAGATGAGCTTTGCTCCCTGCAATCCAAATCCCTCTCATGTTTTTTTTCGTTGACTTTTCATCGTATATAATATATATTCATGTATCTATTTATATATAATATGTATAATTTGCAAGGGTGTGATCGTTAGTTTACAGGCCAGAGCGCTAAGGCAAAGGACACCCTCCGAACATTTTTTTTTTCTTTCTTTTAAACACCATCAATCCTTCCTCTCTCGTCCAATTTGTACACAGGCCGAGCATCACTGAGATCTCCGCCCTCTTTCCAGTTCGTGGCTAAAGAGGGAGCACTAGCTGGGGTGTGTGTGTGTGTGTGTGTGTGTGTGTGTGTGTGTGTGCTGGGGGGTGGTGAAGGGAGGAAGGATGTCTTAGAAAAGTGTGCGACTGTGGCGGGGGGGGGTTTCACTTCCACCGTGTCCTGAGAAAACAAACCGACTCTCGGACCGTTGGTTGAACCTGACAAACTCGACCGCACCGGCCCAACACTCCCAGTTAAAAATTCAAACTTAATAAAAAAAAAAAAAAAAAATTAAAAAAATAAAATAATAATAATAATTATAATAGAAGACAAGATTAGGAGAGAGGAAAAAAAAAAAAGAAGACGAAGAACAAAGTGATCTGTCCGTTTGTAATTTGTTCACCCGTTCATTTTTAAACCCCTTTCTCTCCCTCTCAGACATTAGAGACTAAGGTTCTGCTTAATTTTCACTTAAATTAAATCCTATTCATCAGCGCCATAATTTTTTTTTCTTTTTCTTTTTTTTTTCCAAAATGTCCAAAAAGTCAAGTCCCCTCCTGTCTCATTCTGCCATTCTCATTTTTCCTGGAAGGAGCCGACTATCCCGTTATTTCAGTGTGTTGTTATTGGAGCCATCGTCCCTGGAGACCCGGAAACAAAACAACCATAAACACCAGGTCAGACACCAAAACGTATCCGAGTCTGGAGGAAAAAAAGGGCGCTGCTGCTTTCAGATTCACTTCCCCGCTCTCATT
Source organism: Istiophorus platypterus (assembly GCA_016859345.1). Classification (NCBI taxonomy): domain Eukaryota; kingdom Metazoa; phylum Chordata; class Actinopteri; order Istiophoriformes; family Istiophoridae; genus Istiophorus; species Istiophorus platypterus. The sequence goes on along the minus strand of CM029114.1, from coordinate 4,936,494 downwards.
CACATGACACAAGCCAGCTGTTTCAACTACTGAGAGAAAGGGACAGTTACTATTAAGTGTGTGTGTGTGTGTGTGTGTGTGCGCATTTGCATGAGCAGCGACCGTGTTTATCAGAACATTGTGGTGTATATGCATTTTGTAAATTTGCTTATCTTGTGTCTATAGGTCCTTTCCTCACCCCCATCGCCCCTTACCCCCCACCCTCCCGCCCATCTCAGAACAGGTTCTCCTCAAAAATGGCCATCAGGTCGCTCTGGAAGTTGATGTCGATGGTGTCAGCCATCTGCAGAAGAGACGAGAGAAACGACAAGAAGCATTAAAAGGCTTTTAAAAAAAAAAAAAAAAAAAACTACTGACCGGATAAAAATATTCAACAAGTCACTGGTGGAAAAATTTATGAAGACTAACTCCCATCGCCCAGGAGAAAGCCAGCTCATGTTTTAATCGTAAATATATACAGAGAAAATAAAAGTTTTATTTCTAAGTTGAATTCGCATTTCACGTTTTACATACAGCCATTTGATAGCACCAGATGCAGTGTGTAATGTGTTTAATTCATCCAAATAAACTCAGTCAACCCCTGGGTTCTTGTCTGCAGTGGTCGAATCAATTTACAGCCGATCACACGTGTCACGGTTATTTCTTTTCATTAAGTTCAGTGCAGTATCAAAAATCAACCTAGAACTCTGCGACAGTTGATCTTTGATTCCAGAAGTCGGCTCGTATGGCGCCGCCTCACGTGCTGTGACATTTAGAAAACCACAGCACTTAGAGGCTTCTGCTGCTGGAAATCTAATGGCACAAGCAGCTAACAACACTGGCACTGTGAACTTGACAGTTTCTTGCATTAGAAAATTGCTGTTTTTTTCGGTCAACTCGAGATTCGGACGGCATTTTTCAGTTCAACGAGCAATGACACTTTGGCGAAAGCTGGACAGGCTGTCGACCGAGATGATTTCCTGTCTCAACATTTGAGTCTCTAAGTAGATTGTATATTGAATATGGAAATAAGCAATGGCTGCCTGGGTTGTTGGCAAAACAGATTAAAAAAAAATAAAAAATTTAAAAATCAATGGGACTTGTGTATATGAAAAATACAAGAGGAGCTAAAACAAGTAATAACACTGATATGATTGTTCAACCATGGAACATTTTCCATCAAGTCACTATGTCTTCCTCTAAGGTAGCGATTCTCGGTGCCCGTTTCCTGGTTTCCCTACTATAACCCCCCCCCCCCATCCATCCATCCATCCATCACCCCCCCCAACCTACCGTAGCTTCTCCTGCTCTCTCCTGGCCTGCTCGGCCTGTGCTTTCAGCTGCCTCTCTCTCTCCTCCTTCTCCCTGGCGGCCCGTCGGAATTGTTCGAAGCTGTCGCTGGAGGAGCGAACGGAGGAGGCCGGCGTGGACTGGGACCTCTGAGCCAGGCTGGCCCAGGAGCCCATGTTCTTTAACTTCACGTCCTGGGAGATGAGGAGAGAGAGACAGGAGTCAGGTTAAATGAAGGAGAGGAAACGGACGAACCCGGTGGCGGAGTCTCCTTCAGCCGGGCTCACAACGTTATTTTCCCATCTCACACGCCAACACACAGACACACACACACTCATGCACACCTGTGTCTTCTTAGGCGCGATGGGAGTTTTGGGTTCCTGCTTGATTTTGTTGTCTTGCTGGGGGCAGGGCAGTGCTGGGGAGTCTGGGAGGCGGGAACCAGGACGAGAGCCATCCAATGGCTTCAGATCTAATCCTGGGGGAGGCAGAAATCAGCCATTAACTGTACATATGTGCTATAGCTCACTGGAGAGGGGCTCATGACCATCGCTGCTTCTGTAAAGTGGCTGTTTGGAAGGTAGCAAGCAAATCTCTCTTAATTAAAGCAATAAAAGGAATGACAGGTCCGTGACTTCAAGTAGCTTTTCCAAACATATTAATTCTTTAATAACGACTTTACTTATTTTAATACTTGTTAAGATTCTGCTCAGTGTTACTACTTCTATATCAAGATTTTTTTCAGCTTTCGATATGTTGGACTGTGAAGCAGTTCCGACAGTCCTCTACACTCACTGTGTTTGCTGTCAGGTTTGTGTGTGTCCTGACGCATGGCGGGGCTGAAGGGGGAGGGGGGCAGAACCGGTGAGTGGGAGGGCTTCTCCTCTTTGACCCCCACCAGGTTGGACCGCTGCTCCTAAAGGAATAAAAAAATGTTGACGCACGGAACTCTGTTACTGAGAATCTGTTTTCGGCATTAACACCCCCCCCCCCACTTTCTTTTTAACACTTCACTCACATGTTTCTTGGTCTGTGGGGGTGACTGCTGTCCTATCGGGTGGAACTGAGGCATCTGAGGAGAATGCATCATCAACGGAGAGGGGCTCTCACGCAGGCAACCTAGAAAAGCGTGCAGGTACATCAACCATTCATTTCAATGCTGAATTTAAATAAACGTTCAGCCACAACGCTGCAATTTCCAACACAGAGTTTTAGTCGGAGGCAACTTTTATGCACCATGAGTGTTTTGTAGCATGTCAACATGCAACGCGAGCAGCCAAATTAGCAAAGCTCCCGATGAGGAGCCCCCTGCACTGTGTCCACTGGTAACAAGACCCTTGTCTTGCAGGTCCATGTGATCCTTTGAGTAAGAGGCTAGCTAGCGCCACAACATGGCCAAATGCAGGTACAACACAGATCTGTTAAACTTGGTTTTATTTAAGATGAAAAAAGCTTGTTTAACTATCAATTAAGCTTTTAATCTTTTGGGTTTTTGGCTGGTTGTTTTTTTTTTTTTTTTTTTAAATTGACTAATTTTTGATTCCTTTTTTTTTTACAATAAATAATATTCAACTAAGGTCTTGAGCTAAACTCTCGTGGCCTGCGGCTCATTTTAACAAATACATCTGTTCAAGTAAACGTCTTAAGCCAGTGGTTCCCACCCTCTTTGCCCTTTGACTCCTTAAACTCAAGTACTGTCTACTTGGTTGGGGTCTTAGTGGGGACATGACCCCCCCCCCCACCCCACAATTGATTGTTTAATTTGTAGGATTCTTAGAGCCTTCAAAGAGGTGAAAGCTACTTCACAAGAAGAAGAAAAAAAAAAGGCAGGGAATATATTTTGTGACCCATCATCTTTATTTTAGGTCCTATGGGGGGATCTAGAACCATCAGTTAGGGCACCATTGCCTTGAGTAGTAATATATCTCACCTGTTGAGAAGGGCTCCACTTTACTTCGCGGTGACGGCTGCTGTTGATGTTGCTGCATCTGTTGTACCTTCTGCTGCAGGGCCACCCCCTTCTGCTGCTGTGCCGTCGACGTGTGCGTGTGAGGGAACGGCTGCTGCATGTGCGCGTGACCCGGGCCGTGTCTCTGCGTCAGGGCGGGGGCGGATGACGCCATGGCCTGCGTGTGCATCGACGGCACCAGCTGAGAGGCGCCCTGCACGGGCGAATGCGTGTGCATTGGCTGGGCCTGCGCGGCCGGTCGTGTCTGGAGAGACTGCAGGAAGGTGTGCACCTGGCTGAGGGGCGGGGTTTCGGAACTGGTGGGCGTCGGCTCCTCATCGTCCTCCAGGAGGGCTTGAGGGGGCTGCGCCGAGAGGGTGCCCAAGATACCGTGCGACGGGGGCGAGGGCACGCGGGGGCGGGGGACGGGCTGGGGAAGGGTGAGGGGCAGCGAGGGCTGAAGCTGGGGCGAGGTGGATGGGGCCAGGGAGGGCAGTGCGGACGGGGGTGGCTGTGAGGGTTTGGGAGGAAGCGGTGCTGCGCGGTTGCTAGGTCTCGATGGTTGCTGGGGAAGAGCATTGTGGATTGCTGTGGGGGGTGAAAAAAAAAAACTGAAATTGACATATCTCCTTATGAACTGCTTTACTGGAACATGTTTTCTCTTAGAAGACCCCAGTCAGACTGTTTTGCTCTCATTTTGTAAAAATCATATCCGATAGGCTCATATAGGCCAAAGGATTTGTTTTTTTTAACTAGAAAACCAATTAACTAATTAGTTATTAATCATAGTAACTATTAGATGCAGCCCTTAATAGCATTAACATTCCCACATTTATGACTATTTCAAAGGGAAACAAAGGCAATGTGTAACTGAGGTGTACGTACCTGGTGAGGGTATGATGGGGTGTTGGTTTAGGAAAGGGTGCGTCTCAGTGGGCGTCTGGCTGCTGGGTGTGTTTGTGTTGAGGAGGCCAGAGGTGACGGCGGCGACGGCGGCACCAGTGGCGGCGATGGTTGGATTCGGCTCAGCGCTCGGCTGTGTCAGATGCGGGTTCATGAAGTGGGCCAGAGGATCGAATCCTGAGGTCAACAGCTGGGAGGCGTCCAGGGGCGGGACAGAGACGGGGACAGAGGGAGGGGGGACGAACGGCGGTTTGGACTGGACCACTTGGGGCTGAGTCTGAGACTGAGGGGGGACCAGGCCGACTCCACTACTTAGGGACTGGTGATGTGGTCTCTTGGTGTCTTTGTTAGTCAAGGTCTTCTTCTGTTGCTTGGGAACCAGCCCTGGTGGACAAAAAGGTACAGGACAGATTTTTAGAAAATAAGCGGGAAGCTGACGTACGCTGGAGAACTTTCAAAATAAGACGCGCTGACCGCCGTTAAACACTGTGTGTGTACGTTACCATTCTCAGAGTCTTCACTATCAGAGGAGTCGCTGCTGCCTGAAGATGAAGATCCTGTCTTCATCTTTGTCACATTTGCCATTTCCAGAGGTTTCTCTACTGCAACAAAACAGAAGCACGACATTCAGTTTCTATCCCACAAGATATTCAGCCAGTAAGTAGTCTGAAGTTATGCTAACATGCAGTGATTAATGAGCCTGAATACATTAAATTAAATTCAGTGAGCTACAATCTTTACAATGCACCCCATGGCTTTTTAATGATGCTGGGATACATGGCTTAAAACACAGAGTTACATGCTGAGACTGATAATATTTTTCATATCTGTCCATTAAATACAAGGCTACGCTAACCCGCTGCTAACAGGCTGTAGCCTTTTATTTAACAGACAAATATCAGAGTAATCAATGTTCTGTGCGCAAAAGAAAACAAATGTATTTCCCTCCAACATTTTTCACTCATCCCCATATATCACAATAGGGTGACCATGCTAATTTCCATCCAATTTTATCAAAAAGATGTTAAATTAAAATCAATTAAAATCTGTAAATGCAAAACAAAGCCCTAAACTACAGATTTTATTACTTATTGATTCCAATTTGTTTAGAATCACTTATTTGGACAGAAAAAGTCACAAAATGATTTCCAGCGACAGTCGGTAACTGATAATATTGATTAATTACCCATCCCTGGATTATATTTAATGATAATGATGATTATGATTTCTGAAAAAAATGGCAATTTTAAGTCTTTGAAACCGTCAATGCCCCTAATCATCAATCCACAAACTGAGTAATCTGTGACGGTTATTTTTGTTTTGATCACATTTTAACTGACAAGCAGTCATTCCTGTGTTGTCTTGAAGCTGTAACACAGGAGTAACTAGTCTTTATACAGTCTTGAAGATATTTCACCGTTACAGTTGTTAAAACAGTATCCAATCATAAGCAGTAGAACCACACCTGAAAGTACTGTTACGTGGCTGTCATGTGACAAATACAAAAACAGCCTACCTGACGGTTTTTTCTTCTTCCTAAGGCAGCTGGAGACGTACTTCTCCAGCTCCCTCAGCGTGGAAGGCTTCAGCGTCTCGAAGTCGATCTCGATCTCGTCCGGGTTGGAGTTCTTCAGCGAGGGCTCACGCGTCTGGATTATGTGCACGACGCGGCCCAGCTTGTCGCCGGGCAGCTTGTTGATGTCCAGGCTCAGCTGGCGCTTCTCCTCGTACGACATCGGCTTGCATCTGTCGGCCGACATGCCCCCAAACACATCTGGGGTTGGGGGTGGGGGCACAGAGGGCAGGTTGATAGTAGGCGGCAGTTACAAGACACAAACGCTTTCAAATGCAACATCGAATCGTGCTCAACATATCTCTCATAGACCTACCGATGTCATCCTCTGCTTCTAGAGAGGCGGAGGGGACGAGTGGGGTTGGCCCAGGCTGAAGGGGCACGGCAGGGCGGCTGTTTTTAACTCCCTCTTTCTTACTGTGATTGACAAATGACCCGATTAGCTCCGGTTAACACGGCTGCATCAACACAATTTATCTTATTACCTCTGTAAAAAATTATAACCTACCCCGGCTTTTTCCTGTCCTTCTTCATGACGATCGGCTCCTTGCTGCTCTTGCTTTTCTTCGGGGCCTGAAGCATCGCAGACGGAGGGACCTCCACCGTTTCCTCGGCTCCATTCTTCTTCTTGTGCTTTTCTTTCTTCTTCTCCTTCTTCTCCCTCTCTTTCTTCTTGGGCTTGCTGGGCTGCGGCTGGGAGAGCGCTGCCAGCTGTTCATGGACAGCTTTAAGCTAGAGGACACAAAAAAACAAAAAAAGACACATAATTGTGGTCTTAAGGGAGGAAAAGACGGTGGCCTGCGCACTTGTCTCCTCGTGTTCCAGCAATTACCCAGATTCGGTAAAGCTGCTCTGCATGGCCCACCCACCTGTTGTGTCTCATAAGCCTCCCTCCCCCTTCATTTTCCATCCTCTAACCTGTTCCTGTAACTCAGCCAATCGGTGTTGCCTTTCTTGTTCTGAGTCTCCCGCCGAGGACTCGGATTCGGAGGAACTGGAGCTTTCGTCTTCCGAGACGGCAGAAGGAGGCGGGACTTGTCGAGTGGAGGGGGCAGGGTGGAGGGCCGACGACGGGGTGGGAACAGGGGTGGGCTCCTCTGGCTCATCTGGCATTTTGGCGAAACGCATCTCAAACACGTCCTGTTAGGAGGTAAAAGGGCAATTGGGATCAAAGTTGGAATCAAAGCTTTATTGCAATTTGTATGACGAGTTTTGTGGTTCAACAACTAAAAGCAATAAATACATTAACATTTGCACAAAAATGTCCACATTCACAAAAACAGTAGCAAAAAAGAGCAGTAAGAACATGTGTGTATAAAATAAAATATATTGCATCTAATCTCTCAAAATCATTTCATGTATCGAAGTATTGAAGACAAGTATGATTACAAGTATAAAGATAAGCATTCTTTGTATGTGAAATCATACAGAAAGGGAAACTGTAAACTTGGAATATTCCTTTTGAAAATCTTTTTAGGAAAAATAGAAATAAAGGCACTTAATTCATAAGTCCATTTCTCCTAAATCACACCTTGCTTTGCATTTTAAGTGTATTTTTCTTAAATGTGCACTTTGCATTTCCTGCAGTGAACATACTTAACCCTAAACCCAGGTATTTCAGTTTGTCGGAGCTGGATCTAGAATGCAACCAGGTGACGGTACCCGACCACATACAGCCAGAAAGAATGTGGACAACTAACCAGTACATATTATGACAGTTATTATTACTCCCCCCCCAAAACCATGAGCTTTTATCTGATACTCCCGGGAAAGATTTCAGAAGCCATTCAAGTTTACATGGGTGTCCACGTTCTTTTGGTCATTCGGTGTATTGTTTATTATGGTTTACTTAAAAGTATGCGAGACCTGTTTGCTTACCTGTAATTTGCGCGCCATGCTAACGACATCGTGGTCTGGAGGATTGTACTTGTAACAGTTAGAGAACATCAATCTGACGTCTGCAGCAAACTCCTGCGCATCTCTGTACTGTTTGTTGTCCAGCTTTTTCTGAGGGGAGAAAAAAAACCAAACAAACAAACAAACAAACAAAAAAAAGCATAATCACGCCATCGTTATCAAAGAACCGATCTGCAGTCGTAATGTCTGGAAAATTCTTGGGTTTTTTTGAGACCAAAATGAAAGATGTCGATTACTCAGATAAGGCTGGTCACTAAACCCCAATACTTTGAGATGCTGGATCAGATTCTTGTTATTCTCATTTAATTACATACATACTTCATTACATATTACCATACTTCAATCCTCATTTTACTGTGTACTGTAATTTTAGGCAACATTTTTAAATAGGTGATTTCACTGAATTAAATAAATAGGAGTTTAAGCCCAAGTATGGTGACTTCACCAAAGTAAAACAGACGTTGATTTTAAAAGATATTAAGCAGAGAGGCAACGATAAGGAATTTCAGTTCCCATAACCGACAACTAAATGTGTGTTGCATTACTGATGATATTAGTCTTACTGATGTAAGAATGTGAAGAGGAAAATATATATTCTTAGAGTGATTACTTTATTTTTCTACTAAAACAGCAATGTTTAGAGAGCCTTCATCATCCCTAGAATTAGGAATAGAATCATTTATTATATATTTGTCCGTAATAACCTTATTTTGTTCTGTAATATGAAGACTAATTAATTACCAGACCTTCTCTCCTTATTGAATAAAATCACCTTGATGGTGCTAAGATCCATGGGGTGCTTGATGATCTCGTGGTAGTCATGGAGGCCGAGAGCTTTTACATCGACGGGCTTGTAAAAAGGCCAGGCGTACGCCACGTGCTTCTTGGACAGCATCTCTCTGACGAGGCGCGCGCAGGAACGCAACTGGTCCTGACGTTTCGGCGTCGCCGTCCCCCCCGTCTCCAAACCGGCACCCAGGTGATGCTGAGAGTCTGGCTGCGACGCGTCCCTCTTGGGCTGCTTCGACGGACGACTGGTCTCTCGGCGCGGCCGGGCCTCGGCGGATACGGGGGAGGATTCACTGAGCTGGTCGTTGGCCGTGGGCGTGGTGGTGTCCGCTTTCCTCTTCTGGCTCTTCCTTTGCTGTGGGAGCATTGGAGAGCAGAGGTGAGAAAGTGACCTTGAATCTATTTGTGTGTTGTACGAATGGCGTCTCTTGCTCCTCCAGCTCCTTACCTTGATGAGCGCCGGGGAGCTCTGCAGCATCGGGGCGGGATGCAGTCCTGGGTGTGTCGGGGCTGGAGCAGGAACAGAGGTCAGGCCTTGGGTCAGGACATCTGGGGTCGAGAGGGGGAACTGGGGTCCCAGGTGGGCGTGGGAGGTCGGCGTAGGGGGCACACGTGGGGGGGGCTGTGGCTGGACCAGGGGCAGAGTGGGAGGGCCTTGGGAGGCGGGTGCAGGACGGGTCTGCGGCGTGGTTGATGGGGACGAAAAGCCTCGCGTGTGTGGGGTGGTGGAGGGAGACGATGAGTCTTGGCCTGAGTCCGACTTCACGATCAGACCTGGAAAGACGAATGCAAATGCAAGAAGATCACAAAAATCAAAATCAAGGATAAAATCACCAACCATTCAGGCCCAGCCCTACACTCCTTGGGGAAACTGTTGGCAACCCTGGGTTTTAAGTACAGAGTTAAGAATAATGTCAAAAATAAAAGAAAATGAACCAATTCTGCATGTTTAGGATATCTAAATAAAATGTCCAAAGTTACTGTACAAAAACACTTCCATAATAGTAATTTAATACAAACACAAAATGTTCCCCAGACACAGTTGTTGGCACCATTCACTGATATTTGATTGTAGAACCGTTGGGAACAACGACAGCCTTTAAAATTGACTTGTAGCCATCTAGAAGCTTCTAGATCCTGGTAGCTTGGCTAGCTGTGTGTGCGTGTTCAAGCTCTTTTAGTGTTTGCTTGAGTCCCTTTTGCGTTGGCAGATTTCAGCTCTCTCCAAAGGTTTTCAGTGGGATTTGGGTTAAGGACTCATTGCTGACCATTTCAAAACAGTCCATCTCTTCCTTTCCAACCAAACTTCCTAGTCTCTTTTGCTGCTGGATGTTCACTTTGGGTGGTTGTCCTGCTGAGAGACCCAAGACCTTCGCCTCAAACACTGGTTTTCTGACACAGAACATCACATTTTTCTCAGAAATGCCCTGATTTCATCATTCCAGCAAAGCAGCACCACAGCATGATAAAACCTCTGCCTTTTTTCCCCTAGGTAGATGGTCCTTCTTCCTTATGGGCATTCATTTCATCTCTATATACAAACCGATGCACTGCATTTTCAAAGAGCTCTACTTTGGTCCAAACTGTCCATAGAAGATTATCGTAGAGAGACCATAATCTGCGTCAACCTACACGGAGTTCCCTTGTTGAGTTTCTTGTTGAGCACAACATCCTGGAAGCATCTTTACTACTTACTACTTACTTATAACTGGGAAAGTTCTTGGCGGCATAACAACTGTTGAAACAGGGGTTTCAAGATCTTTGGCGATTCCCTTTGTGGCCTTTGGGATTGTTATGATTTGTGAAAATAGCAATTTTTGATGCTCTCAAGACACCTCTCTGTGCTTGTAATTCAGGAATGCCAATAACTCTGACCAGGACTTTAGCTCAAACCTGCTGGACAGATTATGAAATACCCAAAAATGGTACATAATGTGCCATGAGTCAATCAAAACTTGATATAAATATACAAGTTTCATGCTGGGTGCGGTTGGGGAACCAGCACAGGCAAGTTCAAGGACTGTACATACGAGCTCGGCTGGTTAGGTCAGTTTACCTGCAACGGCAATTCACCCCTGAAAATTCATCAGAGTCCTCAAAGTTTACCAGGAACACACCCAAACACAATTGAAAACCTCTGCCTTTATAATGCCCTTCTCTATAAGTTCAAGATGGAGGCTTTTGTATTAGACAGTATAATACTGACATATTTAAGGCCACACAAGACCCTAAACTCATACCTGACTCCCGTCTGCCCCCGCGGCGTCCCTTGGAGACCACAGCGATCTCCGTCTCCTCCTGCGGCATCTCTGTGATCTTCTGGAGGAAGAGCTTTTCCAAGGCCTCCGCCATCAGGACAATATCATCCCCAGGCTAAACAAACAAGCAAACAAACAAACATGTTTAGGAGGCACCGAGTCCGTCTCTGTTCAACTGAGTGAGAAAATGAGCTGAGTAGAATGGTGTCTCAATTTCATTGGAACTACGTGTCACGCGACTCATGTCGCTGTGTGACCAGAGCCCCTAATGTGGCTGACCTTGTTGTAGATGTAGCAGTTTGTGAACATGGTGTTGAAGTCTTGGATACACTCCTGCGCGTTCCAGTAGTAGTTGTTCTCCAGGCGTTTTTTTATCGTGCCCATGTCCATTGGAGTCTTGATGATCTTATAGTAGTCCTTGAAGAAGAGCAGGTGCAGAATATTTAAGAATAGCATCTTGACTGGACGAAGGTAAATGAAAGATGTGAGAAAAAAATGCATGTTTACATCTTTTTTTAAAAAACTTTCACCCTCTTTTTTTAGTCCAAAACACACTGCCGCCTCATTGCAGCACCTGTAGCTCGTGTCTGAGGAATGACCGACTGCCACATTGATGTATAATGCATTGGCACTATGTATAATACATAAAGTGAATCCAAGGATTGTCTCTGGACCAAAGTCAATCAACTTGTTAGTCAACTTAGAGAAAAATTAACCTGAAACTGTTCTTAATCTCAAACCTTTTTTTTCCTCCGGGTAAAAATGACAAATGCTGTTTCAAGCTTTTTTTTGTTTTATAGGCCAAACGATGAACTGATTGAGAGAGAAAATATTCGTCAGATTTGGTTGACCCTTAATGAAAGTAAGTGTTTCAGCTACAGCAAATGTCTTTTTTTCTTAAACAGTATTTTATCTTTCTGAATCAAATGAAGAAAGTCAACTGTCACAGTTGTATCAACTGAGGAATGAGTATTAGAGAAATGCCCGTTTTCTGGAAAAACCAAGGCACCACAAAACAGGACGGCGACGAATTTTCATACTGCCGATTGGCTCGTCCACCCGCACTACTCCCGTGTGCCGCTTGGCATATAAAATATATTTGTGGCGGACCTTACGATATGCTAGCTGTATGCTTTGGACTATACCGCTGATTATAAGCACACAAGCATACACATAAATACGCGACTCACAGGCAAATTGAGTTTGATGGCATCTACAGGAGCTTGGAAGGGCCATGCAAAGTGGTGCTTCCATAATGGCTTCAACACCACTTTAAGCAGGTACTGAAAAAGAGCAAAATCACAAAAAAGGAAAAAAACAAAACAAAACAAAAAACAAACAAACAATCAAACTCAAGTCCAAATATTTTACATGTATAATAAGACGAACAGAAATCTCTCTACCTGTAGCTGGTTGGTCTGTCGTTTTGGTTTGGAGGGGTTCCATGTTTCAGGTGGTGGGGGGTTGAAGGGGAGAGGCGGCGGGGCAGAGGGAGGGTTCTGGCTGCTGCCTGCCTCCAGTCCGTCTCCCATCGCAGCGGTGGGTCGCAGTGGCTGAGCAGACAGTTTAGGCAGACTGGACCTGGCAGGGGCAGGCGGGACTGGGGGGACCCCCCTCAGGCCATTACACGCCTCGCTCGACTCTCTGGAAGGTCGACCAACAAAAGCACGGTCACCGCTGCCGCTACGGTCACAGCGTTCACAAACGAAATCAACTCTGACTCAACTTTTCTGAGGACGCAAAGTCCAATCACTGGCACCCCACACCTCAGAGCCAGCGCATCGACTAACGGTCGAGTGGTCTCCTTCACTCTCGTTTCAATTATCAACCTGTCCCGTTGTCAGTGATGTCTGCACTGCTCTACAATCTCAGCTTCAATGGCATGAGTAGGCGAGAGGGGGACAACTCGGCAAGCTAGACACACCATCTCATCCTTTGCACTGTAGCTGCAATCGAATATATATCGTAATGTGGTCGACCTTCTCTTCCTTGTTGTATTTCGCCTTAAAACAGGGAAAAAGCATCAAGGACGCTTCTGTTTAAATGCACAAACAAGTACAACTATGACCGGCTGGGCGTCAGACTCTCAGAATAAGTATTTACTCGCTTAAACGTTTACTTAAACTGAAAGACATTAGGTAAAGTATGAAGCTTTCATAATTCAATAAGGGCGTGAATAAAAAGGTCGTATTGTATTGCATTAGTTGACTCAAGTTGTAACACAAGTCTGAAGAAGGTGAAAGCAGCAACAGTGCAGGTGATATTACGATAATACCATTGCATGTTAATCTTTATCACCACTTTGGTGTAAAGAAAGAAGCACCCTCTGAGTTCTGATTCTTTATGGTCGTTCACTTTGACTTGCCCTTGATGCATGTGTTTGTTATTACACTGAAATATGAGATAAGAATAATATCATCACTATACCAATACTTTTCAAAATGATCTAACCATCTCAGAAAGTGAAAAAGATACAGAAAAATATTAGGTATAACTTCATACTCATAAAATAAACAAACACTCACGTGCTGTCATTTATAAAGGAAACTCTAGTATAATGGTCAAAAAGGTAAAAAGCAGAGACTGAAGCAAGAGAAAAAGATGTTAGCTGAGAAACGTCCAGTTCTTTTTGAGACAATCATCCAACTAAGATAGTTGCCAGATAAACATCTGAAAAAGGAACTTCGCTGTGAACTGGCTAAAATACTTTTACAGCAACTGAGAGGCAGCTCAATGTCTGCCACGCAAATAGAGGAGCAGTTTTATTAGTAGACAGTACAGTGTCAGACATATTGGCATGCCGTCCATCTGGCATTGACAATTCATTCCATGTTTGGAATTTCACCATCTTTGATCCGAAATTGGAGCCAGTTTTATTTTCTAGACCGGGCAGAAGGCAGAGCTGGGCTGCAGGTAACACTGCAGTGAAACTCCCTTACCTGTGGCAGTTGGTGAGTTGCCAACCTCAGTCATCGAGCACATTTTAACATGCAATTACTGTGCTGGATAAAACCTTTTCACTTTCACTATTACACAAGCCACTTATATTACGTAAGCAGCAAGAAGAATTTATTGATTATTACTATATTGGGCTTTTGCAATCTACAGTTAATGTTGGTTCTTTATTAGTAGAAAGTCTGGGAAAATTCTCAGTTTAGAAATCAGATGTCGAAACAATAAAAGGCATTGAAAACGAAAAAATGTATTTATATAAAAAAAAGACCCTGGCACATGTCATTAATTTTGGCCTTTTGTGGTGTAAGCAGATGAATGGAAATAATGATGTCTTTTTCCTGTCTTTGTTTCTTTTTTTTTTTTTTTTAACAAATTAATAACATTTATTTTACATTAGAACCCGTGGGTGAAAATTATATGGATGACAAATTTTGCAACAGGTGAGCTCGACCTCTCAATTCCCAAGGCCTTAAATGGCCTCGCATCTGCTTACATCAGTCTTAAGAAAAAGGCCGATTTATTTTCTAGGGACTTGCATGTTTGTTGCCGTGCAGCTGCGGTCTAATCTGATCGTGTGATCATATCTCAGTTGATGAGGTGGCGACTTCCTGAGGTAACCCGGGAGGCTCTTCGGGGACACAATGCCGGGTGGGGGGCTGGGGGCAAGGAAACCACAACGCGCTGTAAGAGGGCAGAGTTTCGCACCTGTGAAAGGGACAGAGAAATGAGGGATGACAAGAATCAAATTTAGGTGGACACATCGCATGTGCCCCCCCCCCCCCCAGCACCAATTAATACAGATCGGTGCCCATAAACCAGGCACAGAGAGAGAGCATTTCGATAGAATGGCACAAAGAGATGCTGGAAATTTGATGGCACTTTGATGTCGCCTTCAGCTCTTTTTTTTTGTATTTTTCCTTTTCTGTCCAGTTCATTTGTGGCTGAACCTTTTTTTGTCCACACCTCATGCACGTGAATATTTAAAACTGGACTGGATCTAACTCACACAATCACACATTGCATGCAGTGCAAGATCTCAGGACGCCACCTCGACCGACCACTGGTGTCTAAATAAAAAGCTTTCTGATCTGTCGTAACCATTCCCCTTAGGTCCCCTCTGAAGTTTCTACACCCGGAGACCCTGGTGAAGGATTATTTTGATTCTGCTGCCAATCTAGGTCTTTCAGGACTCCTCCTCCAAGTGAAGGATAAAAAAGGACCACATGCACATATTAAAGACCATGTATAGAAAATCTATTGGTATGTTCTCTTCTTTATTCCCTGAGGAAGAGGACAGTACAATGGGAGGTTTTATTCTCAATATTCTACTGGTTCTTTTATAATTTTTTAAGTGAATCTCATTATATGCATTATACTCTTGTTTTGTTTTGTTTATAGTGTTTTGTGCTTCAGCTAAACGTGTGTGACTTTTAAGTCAAGCAATGTGACAGGGATGTGAGAACAGCAATTTGCCATGATTTATATGATGAATATCCTTATCACTGACCCTTGACTGTTTTTAGACAACTGTTGACAGTGTGCGTCGACATGCTTAAAAGGTACTTTTTGGTGAATTTTTACCTGTCCATACGCAAACAAACAGTCAAGACTTTAGTCTGTTCTCGGCTGATGTTTTCTTTTTCTTTTTTTTATCTCTTGATGACTGCTGAATTTCATCCAACATTCTCATGTATATCAAATACACCAATAAAATGGTGGAGAATATTAGGAGACAAATGCCCGTTTTCTGCTATAGACCCATGGTGTTAAAAGACACCAACACAAACGCTGTGACAGCGGATAACCAAATCGTTGTCAACAGACGAAAGTCATTAATCTCTACCACAAGAATCTAAAAAATGGACTAGATAATAATAATAATAATATTAAACATTGTGCATATTAAGCTACGAATGGGGACACATTTCTTGTCTCCACGTCCAAGATTGCGATTTCTGCCCATCTGAAGCTTAAGTGTCAGAATATCATTAGCATATTTACCGAGCTCAATTCTGACTGAGCCGCGTTTGGTGGGCGACCAACTCGAGGTTAGAAAACGAACAAATAAACGCACCGACTAACAAACGAACCGTATCCTCGGCTCTGTCACCCTGCAGCTGCATTCGCATAGTGCATTACCGTGCATCGGCTAGCAGGCGACGTCGACGCGGATTTGCGTAGAAGACAAAAACCGTCCGGGCGGCCAAGAAACCCGACGCCTCGATCAATCCATATCTCCAATTTATCAGCCATTTCGCTACTATATGGTTATCACGTACGTTTTGCACCGGTAACGTTATCTGACTCGAGGAAGGCAAGCTAAGCGCTAACCAGCCCAAACGAAGCGCCGGGAGTTACGTTACTTATCGCCCGCATTTGACACGGGGTTGACGCGGTTTCTCCCGAGACGCCTTCGCCCTCCGCCCTCCGCCCTCCCCGGCCTCGCTAACCTTCCATGACGGCCCGGCGCCGTGTCCTCCCCGCCGGGAGCGAGTGACAGCTCCGCACGTAAACGGCCTGTCGGAGCACAACCCGGACGGGCTCCTTATTCCCGAAGCGAGGTACGTCGCGCTCCGTACGAGCTCCTGCGCCACCGCGCGTACGCTACGCCGCCGAAAGGACGTAACTTATGTCACGAATACGGCCTACGGGGGCTACAAACAAACAGCCTAGCGGCTAGCTGGCTAGCATGGGACCGACCTGCAGCTAACGTGCAACCCTGACAGCGCCGGGCGCCCCGCGCCGCGAAAAGCGGCCCCGGCGCGGGGCGGCGAGAGCGGGGGGACACGGCGCGGAATGTTCGAGACGCGGCCGAAAACGCGGCCGGCTCCGGGAGGCGAATATTCGCCTAATCTCGTGTGCCCGGACCGGTGCAAGGCCTGCGGAGGACGGCTCCACGCTCCGCTCTCCGAGGCGCTACGCTGACAGCGCGCGAAATACGCCGCCGATGGCCGCTGGAAAGGTCCCGCCGCGTCCCCGGGGCCCTACGCCCTCGCCCCGCGGGCCGGCGCCGCCCGCCCCGGGCCACCAAACGCCGGTTTTTTACCTTCTTCGGTCGCTTGTCAGCGTTCGCAGACCTTCCTCGCCCCAAATCCAGAACAAACAGTCCCGTTTGACGTCGGTGACGTCAGACGCACGGGGGGCAGGCCGAACGTCTGTCAGCCGAAATGTCACTGAAGACTCCTCCCCCTCCGTCCCTCCCTCCTCCCCCTCCGCCTCCTCCTCCTCCTCCTCCTCCGCCTCCTCCTCCTCCTCCTCCTCCTCCTCCTCCTCATCCTCCTCCTCATCCTCACAAACACACGACCCTCCCGTAGCATCGTGCAATACCCTGCAATACTCTATCAACCGTAACGCGGGTCAACCTCTGTCGTTCCGATCATGCATTTGCTGAATTCTTATAAATAAAGACGCGGTGATTAAAACAAAGAGCCAGTAAAAAAAAAAACCCACTCGTGCTCTCTACTACTCGATCTACTCAATGTTTTTATTCCAGTTTTACCAACAAAAAAAAAAGGTGGTTTCGCTTTCAAGTTTTTCTCAGGTGCCTCCAGCGTCTCTCCGTCTCTCCGAGATAAGACAGGATTCAAAGAGACTTTATCTTCGTGGTCGATTCGTGGCTCTTCGCGCCGCTTTCTAGTCATTTTCCGTCTCCCTGCGGTCTTTCTGTTGTGGTTTTTATTTTATTCCGCCCTTCTTGGGGACTCTCTGCAGTTTTTTGGTTTTTTTTTTTTCTTTTTTGACCGACTCCCCTAGAAAAATAAAAATGTTAACACAGGCGTGGCCCTGACCTACTGGGACAGGAAACAGAAACAGAAGTAAGCCAGCACAAAAGAAATAATTTTTAAAAAAGGATTAATTATTAATAAATAACGCGAAAATCAAAACAACAGAAGATAATAAACAAATATATTAAACATGATATGTTCCTCTAGGTTCCTTACATCTGTCTTATAATTAAATAAATAAAATAAAATAAAATAAAACAGTTACTGTTCTAATTCT
This sequence comes from Istiophorus platypterus, assembly GCA_016859345.1. Taxonomy (NCBI): domain Eukaryota; kingdom Metazoa; phylum Chordata; class Actinopteri; order Istiophoriformes; family Istiophoridae; genus Istiophorus; species Istiophorus platypterus. Next base: position 4,918,880 of record CM029114.1, on the reverse strand, counting down.
GTCTGAAAGCTCTTTTTTTGTTGGATAAGATACATGTATTTATTTTATCAGTTAAGATACGGTTGCATTTAAAAAGTTTGAGAGCCCCATTCAAATGATATTTTTTTTATGAGTCATTAAACATAATTTTTATATCATGAGCTTAAAAAATATCTAATAATATCAACGAAAAGACACTATTGCTTACATGACTGTTTTTTTTTACTTTTAAATTCCTGAATAAAACAAAGGGTGCATTTGAAGAAAGACTCATATAATTCTTAATTTGCTATTTACTTATTTTTGCATCAAAAATTAAAAAAAAAAAAAAAAATGTAGTCCATCATAGGGAGCTGAAACTTTGACACAACTGTATAAGGTTGATGATGTACTGCATGTCTTCCTCCAAATTTTCTGCCAGAACATATTAATTAAATAAAGTGAAATCAGTTAGAAACTTGAAAACACTAGAAGCAATATCAAAAGAAAAAAAAGAAAAAAATGTGGCACAGGTTTAGAAAATCCCAACTACATTTTGTACCATTCTTGAGCCTTTTTCCCTAAAATTATGTGCGAGGTCAACGGACATTTCCTGGACTTCACTGGTGCAATGAGGCATTTGTGAGGCAACAGCCAAACTCTCTGCCATGGAATATTACTGGGAAAACCTTTTCCAGTTCGGGGGAAATTCTGAGGCCGCCTAGTGGTGAGGGACGGTGCTCGATCCAAGGAGGCCGTCGACACGTCTGACTAACTTTGGCAGATCCCTCCGACCCGGTGCAAACTGGCCATGTTATAACTTGTTACTGGTCCCTGGAATTGACTTTTCTTACTATGGCTCCATCCGGCAAAAGAAACATCAATCAAATCTTCAAAACAAAACTGATTTATTCAACAGGTTTTTATTTCTTACTCAGAGTGAAACAAAACTGCTGATGACAGGAACGATACCCATTCTGAATATCATGCACTTACTCGTACTTTATTCTACAGACAGTCCACAGTCGATTATCTGAGTCAATGCGGCTGTGGAGGAAAAAGCCCACCCTGTTCTAGGTTTAACATTTTTGGTTAAACATAGAACAGGCCTTTAACCTAAAAAGGTTTTACCAAAAAGAAACTGGGAAAAATAATCCATTCATTGTTACTACCGGAAACAGAAAGAATGGCATGGCGTTGTGTCGACTCTGATAAGAAAAGAAAAAGAAAGGACATAGTATTGCAACTTTACAATAGTCATGACTTCTTAACGAATCCTAAAATTAATCTAAATTAACAATATTTTTAAACAAAAGGCACAAGAAAAAAATATCAAGAGGGACAGTTTTGACATTCTTGGAAAAACGCTTATTCGCTTTCTTTTCCCGAGTGTTAAATGCGGAGACTGATGCAACTCGAGTCCGCAGTAAGTCTGGAGCTTGATCAGTGAGGTGATTGGATTAGTGTAAAAACAGAAAATGGATGGAGAGAGCCAGGTTAGTGGTTTCAAAGTCCAAAAATAATTCTACCAACATCTCTGAAGACTGATGGTCAGTTTACATAAGACAGCTACATAGGCAAGAAAGTGAATTAGATTTTTCCCCAAAATGTGGAACTGTTTCTTTAACAGAATAAGAACATTATACAAGTTCTGAGTCATTAGATAGTAAAAAGTGGGGGCGCATTTTTTTTTCCTTAATATGCCTGACAATGAAACTGGGTTCAATGGGGGGGGGGTCACTGACTGGTCCAGACAGATGTTTAGGTGGAGTAGTCACACCCAGGGTGAAAAAGTCATTCTTGAGTCTTATCTTCCTCCTCAACTTCTTCTGCCGCCTCCACACCCTCATCTTCCTCCTCTTCTTCCAGGTCACCCTGTAATACTTCCTCGCCAATCTCGTCATGCACCACGTATCCCTCCTCTTCCTCCTCCTCCTCAACTTCAAAACCTTCCTCCTCTTCTTGGTTTCCCTGCTCCTCCTCTCCCTCAGCCCCTAGCTCCTCCTCCATCTTTTCCTCCTCAGTTGCTGCTTCTGCGTCTGTTTCTGCTTCTGCTGCTGCTGCTGCATCTGCTTCACCCTCAGCCGCCTCTTGGCCCGTCTCTCCCTCCGCCACCAGCTCATCTTTGACTGGTGCTGCCTCTGTCTGACCGTCTGCTGTCTCGCTGTTTAGCTCCATCTCTGACACGTCCATCACCATGGAGTCCTCTGGATCCTGGTCGTCCTGGTTACCAGTGAATGGGTTTTCCCCCTGACAATGAAAGGACATTTCTAAGTATATTCGTCTGGGAGCCCCCGCATTCATGATCAATAAAGATTCTGTGAGATTAAATCTTTACGGATCCTTATATCAGAGATGGTTTCTTCCATAATATGCTCTGCAGTGTGATGATATTCAGATTTAAAGGGCTGCTCCTTAACAAATTACAAATGCAAACCCTGACAAAACATATTTAGCTCTTATTTCACCAGAATATTAGAGGTCATTCATTAAAAATCTGTATTCCCTCTTGTGATGATCATGTCCTTTACACTATAAATATATTTAGAAGGGGAAACCATTAAATAGGAATGGTAGAAGCAGAAGAGTCTAAATGTGAAATCATGAAACTATTGAGGGATGTATATTAAACAACAAAACGGTCACCTGTGGTCAATATCACTAAAATGTCACGTAATTAAAAACTCTATCTAATTATGCAATTTTGTTTTTTGCCATAGGAGAAAGAAACCGTTTGATTTGAAAAAACATTAATGCTTGCCTCATTAAACTAAAATAAAAAGTTCATGTTTAAGAGCCAACTGCAACAAAAGTCAGGACAACCTTCATTCATGAGAATCTATTCTTTTATTATTAATTTCTTTTCAATTAATACTTTGTACGTCTGCCTTAATTTTTGATGACCAATGTGATCCTGCTGAGCATGGAGGAAACCAGTCAGAGCCTCTCTTTGCTTGAGGCATTTTGCTGCTCTATCTTCTACTTTAAAATACTTTGTTTGGTTTTGTTGGATTCAAGTCAGGGGACTTATACAGGGGCCAGGTCATAGTTTTGACTTTTTTCTTCTTTTAAAAACTATTGTGTCTCTTGTTCAGTGTGTTCAGGATCATTGCCATGTTGGAAAACTCCTCTCCTGCCAAGCATCTTGAGACTTGAAACGTTTAGCATTTGAGTGATAGTGCATAGGGATGTACTCAGTTTTGTTGTATTCTAGATACTGTTTTTAGAAACTTGCAATAACACTGTGACCACAAACTCTATACTTATTTCAATCTGAAAAGCAAACATCACAATAGATCACTAGTAAATTTAGTGCTTAAGTCAAGTATTCATACAATACATTTTGAATGCAAGCCCCTGCACAGTTACATGACCCTGCATATACCTTGAGGTAGCTCTCCAGTTTCTTGCCAATGAGTTTGTGGTTAAGGATGCTTCGAGCGACTGAAAGACTGGCCCTCTTGGACTGCTCCATCATACCCTTGAACATAAGAAAAAGGACAACCCCAAGTCAAACACGGTGCAGAGCACAATATATCGAAAGAACAACAACAACTATCATTATAGAGCATCATAGGTTCGGAGGAGTATTTTCACTGGTCCAGTCAGTGCAGGACTTGGGTAGAGTAATTGCTAGAGCACCCGCCTATATCTTCTTGTTTGGGAACACTGTGGCTCTAACGTCACTGCACAAAGATGAGCGGATTGAACAAAAACCGTGTGGGCATTTCTTTTTTTTTTTTTTAAACCTAATTCAAGCAATGTTATGAAAGCACAAGCTTGAGTTCTTCTCCAAAAGCATTAAATTAAAAGTCTCTGTGTGCCTTTATTCTTACAGGACAGATTATAGTCCACACGCCACTGTCTAATGTAGGGCTCGAAAATTGTGGAATGTATCCCACTAAGATTATTCTAGCCAATACTGCAGCTTATAATGTGATTATTTTTTTATGAATTTAAATCGAAGTCTGTTTTAGCCTTCTTAAACAGCATCTGTTTGTGACAAGTGCTACCATAAGTGCGTTCAAGAAAAGTGATCCACCGTACCTTCCGGTTGTAGTTATGGTCCGGAGACTTGATGTGTTTCTGTATCAGGTGGGGCTGCATGGGAATGAAGAGGTCGCACGCTGCACAGTGAGCAGCTTCCACCTTCCTCATGAAGTGCTCCATACCGAGCTCTGCAGATAAAGAGGAGAAGGTCCACAATGAACAAGTCACGTCGCCTTTTCTGTCTTGGGTGAATAAACAAACACACACAGTGTTGCTTCTGCTTACCTCTGGTGAGGTCCTGCTCTTTGTACACCTGGCAGATTGCAGCGCTATGGTTTTCCAACTGGCTGACCCTCTGCTCTGTCTTCTTAAACTTGTTCTGCAAGTATTCCTACAAAAACAAACAATCCCCTTAAGTATTGATTGGTAATTATTACATATTCAGTGACTCAGGTGATCCTGCCACATGTTGTATCATACTTTCCTGCCAGGTTAGCCTATGCTCATATTAAAATAACCATGACTCCTAGACTCAACATGCATAAATGGCTCAAACCAGCAGTGTTGTATGTGCTTTTATGTTTGTTGAGATTCTTGTGTAGAACTGCACAATATAGAAAGTAAATTTGATTCCTGAATATTTGAATGGTGAGCGAAATTTGACTTGTTAGAATATGATTTGGCATCAGCCCCACTCCATGTACTAGATATAATCACCATAGTCATATTTTAGTTAATTTACAATAATTACATCCATTGAAATTTTAGCCATGGTGCTTAAAATACAAAGCAGCCAAAAGCTTTGTGACTGTGGCTGTGAACATGATGTGTGACACATCTCAGTCACCTGCAGAAAGTCTGTTGTGGGCTTGGACAGTTGGCTGGAAAGGAACTTGAAGTGGTCCTTGTGGAAGCGACTCTCAAGGTGAGTCTCCATTTCCTCCTTGTAGAACGAACGGAACTTGCACACGGAGCACGCAAACATCACCCTGTAAAAATTTTTTTATGAATTCTTAGCCATAGAGCCAGTCAGGAAAAAGGTACAGAGATGTGAAAAGTAGATGAAACCCAACTAAAGAATTATCTAATTTACTCCAAATTAAGAGCTGTTTGAGCAAAAGGCAAAACCATGAGTTTCTGCTATATTCAGTTTAGATAAATAATTACAAAAAAATTGTTTTCACCAACGGCAAAACAACTATGTGGATACATTTTTCAGTGTTGATGTAAAGAGCTGAAAAGGAACAGGAAAACAAAAAAAAGAATAGAAAGAAAGAAAGCAAGCAAGACAAATGCGGATGATGTAGAAATTTCATAGGAGTATGTAGTTTGTTCCCTCACCTTTCCAGGAAGCCCCTTCTCTTTCTCATTTTCGGATGCTTGTCCTGACCTTGGACTGGGGTCTGCTTGCCCTGTGGCTTTTTCTTCTCGTCCTGTTTAGGTGAAGCTGATCGAGAGCACGGGGGCGGGAGTTAGAAATGCCGGCATTTTCAAGGGAATTAAAGTGCAAGAGGAGTAGCTGGTGTAGAACACATGTAAATAAATAAATAAATAAATAAATAAATAAATAAATAAATAAATAAATAAATAAATAAATGGAAGCAGCGAGAAGCAGCTGTGATTAACTTTACCTTTATCTCCATCTTCAGGCTTTGTCTCCTGTAAAGAAAAAGGAAACTGTTATTTAAGAAAAAAAAAAGGCAAAAAGGTTTCAAAACTTGTTTCATTGCCTGTGCAATACTCCATGTTAGGAATAATCTTATGATATAGGTCATCATCAAGTTGCCATATTCTGCGAGTAACCTTTGCTACAGTCAAATTCAAGCACCCCGACTTGGAATGAAAAAAGTCACTGTGCCCCACTCAGATCTGTGCCAGTGAATAAAGATAATGTAAAGGGCCCTTTTAACAAACAGACTGAACAGTGAGTTTATTTCGCCCTCTTTTCTTTTGTTACAGAGCAATAAAATCTTTTCTTCATTTGCACTTTGTTTGGACTAACACCAATTAATTAAATTTGAAGAGATACTGCATTCATCAATTAAATCAAGTGGTTCAGAGGTTAACTCTGATGGGAACATTAATGCATGCATAGAGGGTAGATGCTGCACAATAAGCGCACAGGTCACGGATTGCAAACCCCAACCCATTCACCTCAGCTGCCGTCTTTGGTTCACTGTCCTCACCGTTCTTCTCAGCTTGTTCTATGAAAAAGAACCACATAAAACATTAGACCGAGTCAGAAATAGAAATGTTAGCCGCCAAGTAATGGGGTTGTTTATTTTGAGCATGCCACCAATGTATTTCAGGAGGTACCTTGAGCAGCCTCTGACCCCGCACTCTCCGTCTTGTTGATCTTCGACTCAGGCTCATCATCAGTGGTAGGTGTCTGTTTTCTCTTCTTCTGGACATCACGCTGTGGCTTCATCTGCTGCAATTGGGGGGAAAAAAAAAAAATCTATTTGCATGCACAAATACTTTTTCTGACCAAAAAACAAAAACAAAAAATAAAAGAAAAACAAAAAACCCAATTAAAACAATACACCCACAACTTATCATCAACACATCAATTAACTCTAGACTTAATGCTGGTCAAGGCCAATTAGCAGACTTGATACGTCTTCCTTCTCTGGACATTTCCTCATCAGTGCTGTTTAGCCGTATCTTAAGAAAACCCAGGAGTGGGGCAAAAGAAAAAAAAAATTGAAACGAAATCTACAAAATGAAATCAACAGCCTCACAGGTAAACGAGACAAAAGAACTGGGCAGAGAGAAGTGTCACTTGCCTTTACTGTACAAAAAGGGCAGTTCCAGGAAGCATTTCTGACCACATTAAATAAGGGCTGGCCTGAGTTTATATGAGCAAGTGACGTGTCAAATGTTTGTCGGGGGGTTATTTGCGGCAAATTGCTTTAGATGGCACATAGCAGGTACTAGCACTTTGGGCTGCCTTGCCAGTTGGCTGAGGATACAAATGGGGAGGGAATCAGAAAGGGCTTAACTTTTGCCCTGTGTCTGGGGAGGTCTTATTTGGCTGGAGGTACTTACTTTGTTGAGGGGTCTCTTGCGGCCTCGCTGGCGGCCGGCCCGTGGGCCCCCTCCAAAATGCCTCCCGGGAAAGTCGTGAGGCCCTTGATTGGAACCCTGATGGAAGCCCCCACTCTCTGGGTACATGCGGTTGGACAGGAGGGATGGGAGCTTGCCTCTACCACCTCCTGGAGAGTGGCCATGGTGGGCGTGGCCACCACTGCCACCTCCCCTCCCACCGCCTAATGGAGTGGGATCAGACCTGCGGCTTCCAAACCCTCCTCCAGCTCCTCGACCCCCGGCACTTCCACCCCTTCTGGGGGAACGTCGGCCTGCTCCAGCCCATCCTCCTCCTCCAGAACCTCCTCCCTGGCCACTGCTGAAGGACTCCCTCATATTCTGTCGCATCTTAGCGACTCCATAGGAAGAGGAGGGACTGTCAAAGCCTCCTCCTCCCCCGCCCCCTAGCCCCATTCCCCCTCCGAAGCCCGAGCCTCCTCGCTGACCCAACAGCAGATTGTCCCCACGGCCATCACCATAACCATAGCTACCGCCGCCAGATCTGTAGAGATCTCGGGAGGAGGTGAGAGCAGAGGTGCGCGAGTCGAAAGACTCGTACTGGTCAAACCTGCAGGAGGGAGGGAGAGGATTGATAGAGAAAGGCAGAGAGCAATGGAGGCAGGGAGGGCAGTCAGGTTTGGATTTCTCCACCTGCTATTCCTTCTCCTCCGTGGTCTTGCTTTCTCCATTTGTTTTTCTTGTCACTCCCAGCTTTATTTCATTAACCACATGAGATCAGAAATGAATGATCCAAAACAAGTTAACACTCTGCATGTGGTCTTTTGTAGTATATTAATGGATTTTCTCTCATTATTTAGTTTAGTTTCATCCAACCACATTTTCTGTTGGAGGTCGAACAGTATCCTGCAGATTAGGGGGATGCAGTTTCTTAACCCAAATTCCTTGTTAAAAGACTGGGTGTGAACCCTTGAACAGGCGTGAACATGGTCCGTCAGAACCAGTGATGCCCTGAAACAGGTGCAAAAGGTGATATATCTTGGAAAGTGACTGGATCATAGTGAATACTCAGGGAAAGGGTTGAATTATAATCTGGGCTTTTTTTCTCCAGGATTAAGGGCACTTTTGTAAATACAGCAGGCAACCTACAATAAACATTTAAGCTTGACATAGTAATATCAAGCTCTCAACTGAAAACTCATCACTCTTGTGCAACCTAAAGCCGGGACACAGAGTTAGGTCACATGGAGGATGAGGAGAAACAAAATGATGCATGAACAAAAGTATGAACAAATAAACACAAAGTCAAGACAAAAGCAATGTTCAAGGAGGGCTACCTAAAAGATGGACCGGCTCCAAACGGTAACAAATCTTAAAGCTGGTCTGTAATCGCACCTCCAAAAGAGGGGACATGCATTCTCGCGGCATCTAATGTTTTGAGGGATCGCATCATTTCTTCCCAGCAATCAGACAAACCACAACATAGCAAATGGGGAGCGTTCAAAGCTTCCGCAAATGCTGACGCATTCAAATGCGGCCCTGTGAGCATCTCGCACCGATTTCTTCACAAACACAAATCGGGGCATATGTTTCTTCACCAAGATTGAGTTTGTAATGAAAGTAAATTCTTAAGAAGGCTACACAGCCTAATTTACTGGAACAACATCATCCATTCTAACACAATAACAACTAAGTATCCAAACACATTGACATGGCCTTTGTTTCTGGGTTGTTTTTTTTCATAGATTTTATAGAACTCTGTTCTACTACAGGACCCATCATGGACAAGACTGTTTGACTTTTAAATTACCAATAGCATTAGTAGGCAGAAGCATCTTTTTACATCACAGCGAAATCTGAATCAAGAAATTTACTGGGATCCTGTCTAAGATGAACCCAAAAACAAGCAACGCTTTACTGGCTAGATAATTCCGACTTAACATAACATTCGGGGACAACATTCTCAACCAACGTGATGCCAAATTATGACACATGCTCTGTTGTTTATCTTCAAACATGAAAGAAACTGGTGGGAATATTAACACTCTTACTGGCATGGATGTGCGGCTGTGGTATCTGACTGATGAAGACAGTATGGAAATAAGGAATAATGTTAGAATAAGAATAAACAGAAAAAAAAGTTATTACCTGTCACCCCGAGCCCCTTTCAACCCCCCCTCCAACTGAGTGAGCATGTCAAGGCGCTGGTTGATCTTGGCAATGACTGCATCTGCGTGTGTGCCTGTGGACGAGAGCAGGGATGCTCCGGAGAGACCCCTCTTCATATGGCCGCCACCTCCTCCTCCTCCTCCTCCTCCATAGCCCCCAAGCCCAGACATTGAGTCCTTATAACCTCCCCCATACAGGTCAAAGCCTCCAGAACCTGATATAGTGGGGAATTCAATTACATTAATGTGACCTCCATCACCTCTCTTACTATAATAATAGATCCAAAGTGAGACCACAGGTCATTGACCACAGGTCAGAGGCTATTAAACAAATGTCTGTCTCGCTTCAGAATATAACAGTTTCATCATTGCCTATTATTGATCACAAGCTATTTGATAAGACTTACAGTCACACTAAACAGAGTTAAGACATTGATAGTGGCATTCAGTCAAGATCCTGGAATTTGTCAATATCAGTTATAGCTAGTTATTGCTTTAAAAAAATGAGAAGAAGTGTCATGCAGGCATATATCGGGACAAACTGTTATTGAGTCGAACAGCATGTTCACTCGTTTCCTTACCTCTGCTGCCTGACCCTCCACCTCCCCAGCTGGAGTAACCTACAAAAAAGGATAACACATTGTTATTAGATAACTGAGAAGTAATAAATGCTGACGTTACAAAATGAATCCGCTAAGGCATCTGGTCACCCAGGAGACCATATGGCTGTGTAGACTCATTTCAGTTACCTAAGTAGTAAATTATTGATTACAATACAATGCAAAATCGACTGGACTCAGTTCATCAACCTCAAGTATTTTCTTTAAATAATTTATTATACAATAAATCCGATGGCTTTTATTTTTAGTGGCTTGGTCCAAACGGTGAATTCGCTACTGTCTAAGAGAACACAACAGTATCGGCGACGGTAATATTAATACAACTGAAGTTTTGGAAGCATTTTTGTTGAGGCGGCCATTTTCTTAACTAGCCTTTGAAAGTCTATTATTCCTGCACTGACTCCATTTTAACAGAATTAGCCAGCTCACTTTAGCAAAGCATCTAATGCGCCCTACAACAACCCAACAATGGGCCACACAGCCCTCTACGTTAGCATCTTAGCAGATAAACAGCCCGACGGCGAGGAGGCTAGCTGCTAGCTGCCAGCTAGCTGCGTTTAAATCGCCAGTCTTATTCAACGGGCCCCGTTTTTTTCCCCTTCCCCCCGATATAAGCTCGTTAATGTCTTTATTGCTACGCCGGGCAGGAAAAATTTTAAGTTTCTTTGTTTAAAGCTACAACGGGCAACAGCGGTCGTTTTTACCGGCAAGCTAGAAATGTGAACTAGCTAACGGCTAACGCACTGAGACAATGTTACACGGTAACAAAGCGCGTCGCTAACCGGAAAACTCCTTCCTGCCCGTAAGTCGGAGGGGAGGTATGAGGCCATGGAGCCGGGGCCGCCTCTAACGGCCGGCGGGTATTTACCAGAACCGTAGCCGCGGCCGTCCATGGTGTTTTCAGGGCGCTGCTGAGACGATACGATCGATGCCGAGAGCTCTCCACGGGCACCGAGGGTCCGGCGGCGGTTACGCCAGAAGCGGAGTGTCGCTGCTTCCAGGCGGCGGCACGTAATGAGTCCGAGGCCTCGTTACGTCACACGTATCTGGTTACGTATTCCACCGACGCCTCGTTAGAAATGTGACATAACGTAACATAACATAATATAATATAATACATATTATATTATATTATAATATAATAAAATACATAATATACTATAATATACTATAATATGCTATAATATAACACATACTATAATATACTATAATATAATATAATACACAATATAACATAATATAACATAACATAATAAATATAATACACACTATAATATACTATAATATATTCTAATATAATACATACTATAATATACTATAATATAATATAATACACAATATAACATAATATAACATAATATAACATAACATAACGTAATATAACACAATATAATATAATATAATATAATATAATAGTCTTTTGTAGCAAGCTAACACTAGCTTGCCAGTGTCATCTAACATAACTTCCTATTTTGACTAGCTAGAAATGTGACATTAGCTCATGTTAGTTTTGCTGGTGCAGGTCACACAGGTAAACCTACTGCAAACTGCTAACTTACAGTAAAAGAAAGATAAAATTCATGTACGTCATCATGTACGCTTTATTTGAGAAAAAAAAAAGACATATCTCAATATCAACTTACTGACATTAGCTTTCTCCAGAGCTTTCAGCCGTATTTCGTGGTTGTAAGACCTTGAGATGTGTTTGACCTCCAGAAAAGCTAGTACCTGCATTGAAGATTTATTTTCTCAAAAAAAATTTTTCCTCAAGGTCAGTAATGAATTAACAGTCTACTTTTACCGTGAGTTAGCTGATTTTCAGGATAATAAGTAATTATTCTCTTAATTGGTTAATTGGTTAGTCGAATGAGCGGAACATAACAAGCAACTATTTTGATAGTAGATTAACCTTTTAAGTAGTTTTTAAAGTAAAAATGCCAAACATTCCCTAGTAACAGATTGTCAATTGCAGACATTTGGCTCTTTTCTTACGTGATAGTAAATTCAGTATTTTTTTTTAATATTTTGTGTTTTTGTTTAAACTAAACAGGCAATTGGATAGCATTGCCTTGGGCTTCTGGAAAGTGTACAGACACTTTTCATTTTCTTTCTGGCATTTACAAGACAAAAAGATAAAGCAAGAACAAAAGCAGCAGATTAGTCTGAAATGGAAATATTGTTGATATCATCTCTACATAATTACAACAGTGGAATAAGGAGCCCACTGGTAATTTCTAGTGTGGGGGAGCATTTTGGTCTATCTCACACTATAGTTAACATCTGTAAAATTAGCTGACATTTTCTCCACTTGAGATTGAGTCTACTAGACATTATTAGCGGTCTAGTGTTGTTTAAATGTTGTCCTACATTATAGTATAAAATTATATAAATGAATGGGGTCAAGGGGTCAATAAATAAGGTGTCCATTTAAAATTATGTTAATTAGTTTCTTTGCACATCTCTAAAATCTTTGTTCTGTTCAATTTTTGCCATTCTTTTGATTTCTCTAAGCTCTTTTAATTTTCCCTGGGAAATCTGTCTGTTGAAATTTAGTTTTAATCCATCTGTACAATCAAAAAATTCATGGTAAAAGACATAAAGTAATAATAAAAATGGACGTGTGCAAAGGAGGAAGGAAGCAAAAAGGTTCATACAAAGTTATCTCCATTAAATGAAAAAATATTTTATCAACTATAATTATTTTAGACATAATTTAACAAAAAACAAAACAAACAAGATTACAAAGAGATAACGTAATAGATAGGTCCTTAAAACATGAAATATAAACAGTAAAAATATTTAATCATAACTTGAAGAAATTTCTAATGTAAAAGTAAGCACATTTGTTTTCTGATGGTGGCAGCATTATGAAGTACTTAAATGCTTGTTTCACAGGAAGTCAAAAAGCACATCGGACCATGATTACCCAACATCTGAACTATGAAACGCAGAAGATCTTAATGAAACCATCTGTTGATAAGAGTCTTGCATCAAATGGGCAGTGTTTGCACAGGAAGGAAGTAGATATAAAAAAGGATAGGGGTATATGTACTATGATGATTCCTCTACATGAACAGGGTGGACGTCCTCCCCCTGCAAAAGTTCCCTGCCTAGATATGTCCAAAATTTGCAAGTTATCATCATCCCCTGACCTCCTGCTGCTCTGCCGGTTCCATCCGCGCTGCAGGACGAACGGCCCTGAGTGGGATTTGCTCGTATGTCACGTCGTCCTGCAGGGCAGAGAAAACAGATGACCGAGGGAAACGCACCCAAGCAGGCACACACACAAGCAGACAGTGAATCCTGGTTCTCGGGTTTCGTTCTCACCTCTCTGGTTTGCACTTTGCCCCTTAGTTCAACAGCAGGGGTACGCGGTTTCCTCTTCCTGGATTTTATTGGTTGTGCCATGCAAATGATCAATGTTAAAAACAGACTCATTAAGTCAAGAGTAACACTCTGAATACGGGAAATGTAAGCACAGAAATGGAAATGACGGATCTTTACCTCATCCACTGGTAGAGGAGAAATAAAGCAGGCGCGGCCAGTATTAAAAGAGTCAGTTTGACTGAATTCAGTATCAGTACTGATTTCTCCCGTGCTGGAGAGACAGACGTGAAATTTGAGCTACCAGGGCAACATATTTCAAGACAATCAAAAGTACATAAAAAACTGAATTGTATTTTGTAGGTTTTGGCTCTTTAATTAAACCATAACCTCCACAACTGTCTAGATTTAAAGCCATACTCACCCCTGACAGTGAGAGCCACAGCAGAAGAACTGATGTTTTGGGTGTCGACGCCGCAGGAGTAGTTTCCTGTGTCCTCCCAGCCGACCGGGTCCAGGACCAGGTGTTTGCCGCTGCTCCCCGGCAGGGTCAGGTGTCGGCCGTCCAGGTGCCAGGTGTAGGTCGTGTTGTCGCTCAGGGGGCAGCTGGTGCTACAGGTGAGCGTGACCCTCTGGCCCTCGGTCACCACCGCAGAAGGGGTCATCAACACTCTCAGGCCTGAAAAACGTTTAAAATAGTCACTGAATTACAAAAAAAAAGATGTCAATATGAAAGATATTAAAATTTAGAATCACCTGTGACAACTAACATCACTCCAGGCAAATAAGACATTTTCCTTTGCCGGCATTTGTTTCCAAGCTGTAACACGTATTTTGCTGAGTGGTTCCTCTCCAGGTTTTTGAAGCTCAACACATGGCCATTTTTCATGTTGTCAGGGCACATAGTGTGATCTTGGCTTGTGGAGAAAGTCTGTGGGGTGCCCTCGCCAAGCCATTCTATTACATGCCACATTTTACTGACCCCCCCACAAGACCCAGGGGAATCATCGGTTTGGTCAAATTTGCTTGAAATGTTCACTCTTGAACCTTCGAGGGCGCAGATTCTCCTGCTGTCGTAAGTGATTATCCTGCACTTGCACAGACCTGAGCCTGGAAAACAGATTGAAGAGTTCTATTGGCAGCTAAATTAACGGCAACCAGTCACAGCCAATGCTTCATTGTCAAACCTAATCTGAAAACAGGCCAAAGTGCTAAATTATCTCACATGAGTCTGGAAAAATGAGCGTGGATGATAAAACATTTAAAAAAAAAAGAAAGAAAAGGAAAAAAATCCTGCAGAAAAAGAACTAGAAAATTATATCTTGACATTTAAAATGTTTTAACTCTTTTAAATTGAAAGATAATGCAATATATGATCACCAACACTTCAAACTACAAGTAGAAAATAGAACAGAAATCGAACATGAATTCTCAAACTGCCATTTACATCGGAGCTATTTCATATTTTTCATTATGCATTACATTGAACGTCATTCAAATCAGATGAACGATAAAAGATGCTGTGAGTTGAAAAAAAAAAAGGCAACGATAGTTGGTTTATACTCACAAGTGGCATCAGACTGCAGATGTTCATGGCCTTTTACTGCACAGGAGATGATGTTGTCTGAAGGCTTTGAAGAAAAAAGTGTAATATGTTGGTCGTTACAGCCGTGGTATACCTCGTTGTTCCAGTACCACTGGTAGGTGGCCCGAGGGTCCACCAAAGTACAGCTGCTGTTACAGGACATGGTGATAAATCTGCCACTGTCAGTCATTGCAATGTGTACCTCTGTCGGGAGATGAGAAGATATTAGGTCGACTGCGATACATCTTGGGGTTGAATCTCTCTGTCCTTGTACATTTGCGGTGACTCGGTGGGGGGGGGGGCTAACCTTTGGGGAACGTGAGGGAGCAGGGCCGATCCTCTGGTTCCCCCCGATGCAAGCATATTTTCCCTCCAGCATATGTCACGCTGAAGCAGGCCAATGTGACAGAATCTGGACAAGAGGAAATGACATTCAGGGGTTTGATTGTTGAACTTATAGAACTTATAGTGCAGTTTTTCCAGTTCCATTTGAATGATGCTGAGTTTTTTTTCTTGACAGTATAACATTTTTTTTTTCAATGTAACTCGCCCACTGAGACTTCGGGGGCTCTGAGATCCTCCCGCCCTCTGATGGCGCAGGAGTATCCGACCGCCTCATCGCTGCCGACCAGCTCCTGGTACCACGGCGACCAGTCGTCGTAGAGGAACTCCCCGTTCTTGTACCAGATGTAGGCCTCGGGCTTCTCGGTCAGGGGGCAGCTGGCGCTGCACATAAGCGACACTTTCTGCTCCTCTTCGGCAGGAATCACCTTCACCTGCAGGTCTGGGGTGAGGAGGTATAAAAAATAAGAATCCATGTACTAATATCATTCTTGTATCCAAGGGGCAGCCGTACCTGCAACGCGGAGCTCGATTTCCATGGGGAGGCAGTCCAGTTGGGCGTCTTTGTCGTCGTCGTCGTCACAGCAGTAACGGTTTTCATCACCGTCTTCCAGATCGTTGATCGTGAGATTGAAGTCACCCTCTTTGGACACGTGCAACACGTGATTTCCGTCTGTGGTGACCTCGGTCTTAACCGACCTGGAGTTGTTCGTGTTAATGGTGAACCACCTGGTGTTGGCAGTCATGGGAAGCCTGGCCTGGCAGCGCATGACCACCGATGAGCCTTTTAAGGCACAGATCCTCTCTTGTTCTCCCTGAACCTCTTTGATGGAAGATTTTTATTAGCAAACATCTGGAACATCTTGAATATAATAATGAAATTCGAGGACGAGCTTATTCCAGTCGTTTGTGTGGTCATATTCGGAGCCAATGTGCCATACTTTCAACTGACCTTGTTTCTGTTTTATGTCAATTTTTCATTTGAGGTGTTCAGTTCTTTTATATTTTAATCAGCGTGGTTTGCCGCGATTCAAGCCACACACACTCACACACAGGTTTTTTTTTTTTTCCCTTTTTACAGATTATAGTTAATAATCGCACACCACACCAGTTGTACAAATCATGTTTATAGGTTTGCGTCGTATAAGAATGCATTAACAAGTAAATAATCATAAATAGATAAGTAATACCTGAGATGTAGAGGATGACATACAAAATGAGGAGTCCTGCTTGCCCCGATAGCATGGTTGCTGTAGTCCCTCAGTTTCTGATGTAAAGATAGTTTTAGTAACAGTATTTCTATCTGATATTTTTTTCTACAAAAGCCGTATTAAGACCGTTCATGAAATGTCCAAAGAATGTAACTCACCAATCAAAACCGACAAATCTACTAGGAAAGTAAAGGCTGAAGAGGGCAGAATGGACCGGAGGTCAAAGCGAGACAAAAATGTCAGCATGCAGCGGTCACACTGAAATGTGTCACCCTTCCTCTTTCAGTGATTTCCAGTGATTAAGTGTTGCAAACTGGTGTGAAAAATAGGAGGTGTGACCGAGTCTTATCTGCACATGCTTCTGCAAGAGGCAGAGGAGAAGGAGGCGCGACGCGCGACGCGCAACGCGCAACGCGCAACGCGCAACGCGCAACAAGCTTTCAGCACAGTAAGTTGTTGGTTTCCATAGCCCACAATGTGTGTTTGCATATTAGGTCCGTGGATTTTGGTGGTCAGATTACGCAAATAGCTGTTGTTAGAGACAAAAGCCGTGAAGGCGGTACGAAAGCTCTGAATACAGAAAGTTAAAGAAAATTAAAAATGGCAAAAGTTTCAAGCCTTTTGATGGTGCTGAGGCCTAGAACGAAAATATAAAACTGTCCAGATACTTGTGGTCTGGTCTGGACTCACTCAATGTCTGTGGTCATTGTAACAGATTTAAATTCAAAAGAGAAATTTATTTATTTTAGATTTTTATTATAGGGCTGATTCGAAAACAGTAGAATATTAAAGCTGCCCTATTTTTTTCTGAACACTTGGGGGCAGGAGACATATTATTGCCATAAAAGTTATTATGTCTAAAATCTAAGCAACTACTTGCCTATATATGCATCTCGCAGTCAGGAAAAAGCGATTGTATTCGGTTGGAGGTGCATTTCTGTCCACCTCATGTATGTAAATCCAATATACATATTGAAAACCTTTTCCAACAAAAACGAAAGTAAGTTAGGAGAAGGTAGCTGTGCAGAAATATAAACTTTATTAGCTGTTTTAAAGACAAATCAGAATTTTTTTGCACTCATTATACAGCATATGCTTTAAAGGAAGCCTGTCTGAGTGCCTCAGGGGACCTGGATGAAGAAGAGTGTCCGAGGAAAATTGCCGTGTGGTTGCTCCCAAAAAGACCAAGCAGACATCGCATCGAGCCTCCCTGCTGCCGCGGCTGTCTCCGTGCCGCAGCTGCCCGATTCACGACCAGGACAAAGTTGTTCTCGAAGCGCGCGTTGATCTGTGGAATAGATCGGTTAGAGGTGAACAGTGGAAAACACGAAAAGCGCTGCTCATCTGGCAGGTTCCTGGCTCTCGGATCCCGTGGTCACTTGGGCGGCGGACTCCTGAGTCTTCCTCTCCCTGGATACACCTCGGTCAGGAAATACGAATGGATAAAAAAAACCCCAAAAACCCATCAAGTCGGTAACGAGATTCTGATTACGGGGAATAAAAGTATATAATCGGAAGACTTTTACCTCATCCACAGGTGGAAGAGAAGCAGAAGAATGGGAATCAGAAGCAAAACAGTCAGTCTCACTGTGTTAATGATGACCATTGACCTCCAGAGACCTGGGGAGAGATGGATATTAAAATTTGCGATACTGGTTTTAAAAGGATACTAGAGGAGGCAGGGACTCACATACAATATGAGTTCCATATGCAAAAGCTTCTCATTGATATTTTAAGCCATGCCCACCCTGAACATTGAGGGTGAGCGGACGTCCTCGTGGGTGTTGACGGTGCAGGAGTAGTTCCCGGCGTGCCGATGGCTGACCGGGTCCAGGACCAGGTGTTTGCCGCTGCTCCCTGGCAGGGTCAGGCGTCGGCCGTCCAGGTACCAGGTGTAGTTTGTGCCATCGGTCAGTAGGCAGCTGGTGGCGCAGGTGAGCGTGACCCTCTGGCCCTCGGTCACTGTCACTGAGGGGGTCATTTTCACTCTCAGGCCTGTAAGATGGTGAGACGGGTTTACCGTGTGTAAACGGGGGGGTATCGGAGGTTTGAAAACTCTGAAGCGTTTCCGTCCCTGCGGTCAGACGCATTTTAATCAGGGATATCTGAAGCTGATCCCCAGGGATCAATACTGGGGCCATTCCAGCTTTGATCTCAGCTAAAACAAAGCCTTCCTCTGTCCACCAGCATCGCAGTCTCCTCACCTGTTATGTCGGCTATGGTGAATTTTGTGAGGTACCACAAGGATAAAACATGGCTTTTTAAATAGCTGTTGAGCTACTTAAGTCTGGAGCAAAGTGGTGGACCAGCTGACTTGCAGACTGATGTGCTTAGAGACAAGGCCATAATTTAACTTGTTAATATATAAAAATACAAAGAGATGATACCTCTTACATAACTGTTTGGATTTTGATGGAACCCATAGGCAGAACGTGTTTTTTGGAACCAGCAAACGGGCGCACAGTCGTCACCATACTGACACAGCAGGTCTTTGTTTCCCGACACTCGTGACCATGAAACATTAAAAATAAAAACAAACAAAAAAACAGCTCTGCAACTGTGGCTTCAAAAATGTGCCGCGGTCTTGAGCTTCTGACACACAAGATAACGAAACTCCGGGCGAGGGGTGACCTTGTGCGCCGACCCCACGGTGGAAAAACGCCTCTTGGCCATGGTCGCTGTGACAATGTGTATATTCTGTTGCATCCGCTGCTGGCCGCTGCAACTGAACGGTAAAGGAACGAATTTTCTACCAGTTATATAAAGGGATTTATTGGAAACACTTAACCGTGATAACCACTTTCACTCCAGGTAAACGAGACTGTTCTACTGTGTTATCCATCAGGAAGCCCAACGTGTATTCTGCTGAGTCGGTCATCCTCAGCCAGTTGATCCTCAGGGTGGTGCGGTTCCCCTTGTCGTCATGATGCTCCACGCGGACCACATCCTCAATCCCGCCATCGCCCCCCTCCTTGGTTATGTACCAAACTTTAAACTGGAGCCACTGGTCGCGGGGATACGAGTATCTACTTGAGATGTTAACTGATGAGCCTTGCAGAGCGCAGATCTGCCTGCTGGCATAGGTCACGATCCAGCAGTTCTCATCCTGGACACCTGAAATGTAGATTATTGAAAAGAAAAAAAAACAGAAATTTAGTGGACTTAGGTTAAAGCTAGAATATGATTGTTAACTGAGAATGGACCAAATGGATAATTATTCATAGATCCTCCTTGGTACAGTGTTTTTCAAATAAATGTTCATATATTTTAATATTTCCACTAATAAAATCCCAGTGTAACTGCGACAAAACACACCCTGATTAGTACTAACTCACCTTAGTAGGACTATGATCAAATATAAATACTTCAAGAGTGTACTTTTTTTTTTTTAAATTTTCTCGCGCCGACCTGAGCTGAAATGGTGACGTCGAAGAAACAGCATAGGGACGCATGAAGGGTTCGCGAGCTCACACTCACAGACTTCAGCGGAGGGCAGCTCCTCGTGGCCCTTCACAGCGCAGAAGTACCTCTTATGGGAGAAGGGGGAAATGGCGAGCTCCTGGCTCCGGCATCCTCGAGGAAGACTCCGTCCTCGTACCAACTGTAGGCGGCCCGGGAACCATTCAGGGGGCAGCTGGCTGCACATGTCAGTGCGATACTCTCTTTGCCACCAGCCGGCCTCCTATGAACGTGTACCTCTGTCGAGAGGTGATTGGAAAAGCGGGCTGGGATGTGTAGTAATGATAATATTGATAATAATATAGTAATAATAATCATGGTAAATCGACGCTCAGGCTTGATGACTGCTGACTACTGACTCTAACCCATGTGATTAACTGAGTTAGATTCGTGTCAGGAATAGCTATTGTACGGTCCGTGCACTTGGCTGACGGCTGCATGAGGCTGGTGCGCTCGATCGCCAGCCCTCCCATCACTAAGTCTCTGGAAGGTGTGTGTTTGTGTGTGTGTGTGTGTGTGTGTGTGTGTGTGGGGGGGGGGGGGGGGGTTCCCGATAGACGAGCTTTGCAGAGTGTGTAGGAAGCTTGTAACCTCTGGGGAACGTGATGGAGCAGGGCCGGTCCTCTGGTTTCTGCTGAAGGGAGCACATTTTCCCTCCGGCGTAGGTCAGTGACGGAATCTGGACAGACAGAAGTAAGGTTTAGCTTTATTTATTTATCTATTTATTCATTTTTTTATTGAAGACCATGGTAGCGGTTTTTCACAAGTTTAGCCAAACTTTTTTGTAACGTTAAGGAGCTAAAACATCGTCACTTGCCCACTGAGACTTCGGGGGCTCTGAGATCCTCCCGCCCTTTGATGGCGCAGGAGTATCCGACGGTGTGTAAAGTTAGCATTTGCATACAGACGTTACTTGCCAGGGAACGAGTAACTGACAGCCAGCGCACCTGCAACCTGGAGCCTAGTTCTGGACCGGCATTGTTCGAGGGCACCCGCAGTCTCGTCGCAGCCGTAAACGTTTTCGTCGCCCTCCCTCAGCTCGCGGACTGTGAGCGTGAGGTTGTTCCTTCGTGACGTGTCGTACGCCAGGCGACTCCAACCGGGCGAGATCTCGGTCAAAGGAGGTCATCGCCGACCCTGTGCAGCACGAACCATTTCATGCTGGAGCAGGGACGGCAGGCTGAGCAGGGCAGGTCCACCGACGAGCCTCGTAAGGCACAGATGCTGTGTCCTAGTCCCCGAAGCCCTTTGTCAGAAGCTTTTTAATTAGAGAACATTTGGACAGACACCTCTTTCTATATTAAAGAAGGAATAACAATTATATAAATTAAGGGTATTTCCACAGCGTATCAGGTAAAACTATGGTAAGCTGCTCCTGTTTTACATAGTAACACAGTCATTTCTACACTTCGGTGGAAAAAGTGTTGCTTTTCCATGTTTTTTTCTTCCAAAATGAGCAAATAGTTACTATATTTTGATACCATGTATCACACATATTGCATTCATTCATCCAATTTATTACCAATAGCAATATTTAATGGATATAAAAAGGTCAAACATCCGTACCTGAGATGTACAGGCTGAAACCCACGAACGCACACCTAACTACAGACAACAACATGGCTCCTGTCAGTCCCTCGGCTTCCAGTCGGAGCAGCGGCGGTACGACGTTGTTATGTTCTCAAATTATAACAAGAGCTCAACAAGAGTCTGCTTAGAACGAAGGCTGAAGGGGGACAGAAGCTTGTCACCTGAGGTGGAACAAACAACTTCACTTCCTGCTGCAGGACACTGTTTCTATTCATAGTAATGAGAGAAAGATTTATTTTGATACCTATGACTGTGGGGCTGTGTGTGCCCAAACGGGGACTTTGCGAAACAGGTCAGTTTATCAGTCTGTGGCCAGTGTCAGCATGGCAACGGCAACACTCAGCAGTGCCGCGCTGGCCAACGGCGAAAGGACGCTGACGTGTGCCCCTTCCCACGAAACAAAACCTTCTGACATTTATTTGGTTGTCGTGTTTAAAACAAACACAGAAACCTTCATGATGGAGATCTGCTTCCTGTACTGATGACCCCTCATCATGTTTTATTGTTTGGCGGCCTCTGGTGGCCGCGGTGATTATGACGGCGGGGGGTGGGTCATGTGACCTAGGGCCGTGAATATAGTTTTGTCTCCTCTGTGGCATTGCGACAGTCAACGCTAACCTTAAGGAAGTACTTTTTGAAATGTTTTTTTTTTTTTTTTACCCAATCTAGGTTCTTACAAAAACCAAGTAGTTTTTCTTTTACACACAAAAACAATGTTTCTTTTTCCTTATCATTGTGGCAACAAGTCCTCCAGCTTAAACAGCCACACAAGTTGATTGTCCTTCTCCCCCAGATACAATCCATAAGAGTGTACCTGGGGGGGGGGGGCAGACCTTGATAATAAACATGGTTTATGAAGCTTTTGTTTAACACATGAAAACTACTTGGGCCTGAACCTAATCAAACTATGACCTTCCTACAACCCTTCACAACCGTGTGTTTATTATTTTTGCTGTTGCGACAAAAGTTCATACTACCCCCCCCCCCCCCCCCCCGGGGGTAGTATGGACCGTTGCATGGACTGTTTTTGTCCATGCACAAGAAAAGAAGGGAAGATGTAGAAGGAAATGTGCAGCCTTCCTTGGCTCATTTGCATGAAGGAATGAAGGCCACACAATAACAATGGTGTTGCTCCGGCGTTGAACCTATACTCCTGCGTTGGTGTCTACTCCACAATTACACCGCCAGGCCGCTAATTGAGTTTCTTCCCCCAGTGTTTTTCGCGGGTTTGTCGGCGCACTTCGAGACAAAGGCGACAGAAACCGAGCCGACCCCAATTGGAGTCGGAGCCGGTAGATGTCTGACGGCAGGAAGGCGGAGAGGCCGGAAGCGCGACGCCGGCAAGCCGACCGAGCACAGCTCTTATCGGTCCACGTTGCCGCGATGTGTGGTTACGTTTTTTCCGGGAGCTGCAGCGAATGTTCGACGCAGAGGAAGAGTTCACGAAAGTTACGATGTTCAGTTGTCCGATTAAATCTGGTTTTCGGAGAGGTGCTCATCCAACCGCGTGGCCATTTGGAGGATGTAGTTCACGGTGCTGTTGAACTGAATTGAGTCACGCAGAAAGATGCTTCTGTTAGTTCCCCCACCCTCGCTGATATAAATGGGGGGGGGGTAATAGAAAGGCCTGTCCGTATGAAGTCACAGGTTCTGGCTGTACAGAAAGGCCATAGTGAGAGTTAACACTTCCATTCAGTTTTATTTATATCACATCAAATCACAGTGAAGGTTATCTCAGGGCGTATAGAGCAGACTGTACTGGACCATTACTCTTTATGGTTATATTCACAGAGAGAGATTTTTTTTTCTTTTTAACACAGTGCTACACAGCAAAAGTTACAAGGAAATATTTTACACACACACCAACTTCTTAAAGCCATTGGTAGTCATAGCTCTGTTAGCCCGATAAATGGAAGTCCAAGACTCATGCTGAAAAATGGCATAAAAATATGTGCCGAGCATTGCAGCGACTTTGTGTTCACAAGTGTTCAGATCAACTTCTGCCAACTCGGACCTAGATTTAATAGCGAAAGAGAGAAAAAAAGACAGACAGGTTTTCCTGCGCAGGAAACGCACCCAGACATTTGCACCCCCGTCCGCTTGGGCCCGTCCTCGCCGGTTCCCCCCTCCAGTGCCGCAGGGCCCACGGTTACATGAGACGTGAGCTTGCTCTGTGCATCCACCTGCGGGGGCAAGAAAAACCAGAGATGGGGACTGAGGGAGATGCAGAGGACACAACGCCAATGCAAAGCGGGCGGCAACGGCAGTTCCTGGTGTCCGGTCTTTTTTCTTTTTTACCTCGTCCGCAGCCAGAAGAGGAGCAGAAGAATTGGGATCAGCAGCACGCTGGCCAGTCTAATGGCGTTGATCATGATTATGTTGAGGGGAGCTGAGGGGAGATACATGGGGAATTTGTGTAACTGGTCAAAATCAAACTTTAAATTATGTGCACAGTGATTCCAAAAACCATTTCCACATGGTTTACTAAAAAAACCCCGTCCACCTCGAACAGCGAGAGTCTTCCCAGGGGATCTGGTGCCGTTGACGGCGCAGGAGTAGCTCCCTGCGTGTCTGCAGCCGACCGGGTCCAGGACCAGGCGTTTGCCGCCGCTCCCCGGCGGGGTCAAGCGTCGGCCGTCCAGGTGCCAGGTGTAGGTCGTTTTGTCGCCCAGGGGGCAGCTGGTGCTGCAGGTGAGTGTGACCCTCTGGCCCTCATTCACCGCCGCCGAGGGGGTCATCAACACTCTCAGGCCTGTAAGATGGTCAGAGGGCTGTAATGAGACATATGGCGTAAAGGAGACACGTTGCCTTTGAAACCCGACCGTGCCCATTTGGGGAAAGGTGGTAGCTCCCCCCGGGGGCGGGGGTCAGATTTTGATGATTATAGCGATGGCATGTTTTGGGACTAGATGACTGGCCACGAGAGGCATTAACGCCAACGTCTGCAAAGTTCCCGACCTGGGTCCTGCAGCAGTGTTGTGCCTCACCAACAGACTGTAGACAAAGGAGGCCTACAGGCACACCTGAACCTGAACTCAGCTAAGACCACGTGTTGCCAGCTGAGGTCGACAAAGAACTCAGATGAGCGACCCCCCCAACACATGCAGCGTCAGCTGATCAGAAGCGCTCTCCCGAAATCCACAGCTCCCATTGGGTGAAATCCTAAAGTTATATTAAAACAGAAACTCCTGAAACTCACGCTTCTGCCTTGGACCTTCGCTACGACTCCTCGCCGATAGAAGTGGCAACAATAACCGCTCCTAAGATTAGACCCGTCCTACATGGGGAACATTCTAGTCCTAGTTAGGAGATCCTGTGTACACGATTTCCACGGATTTCCCTTGCCAGTCGAGCCGATCTCCGCTCTTCCCCTCTGTGTTGAGAAAACACAGTTCAGCCCGGTTCGAGACCACGGATCGACCCTTTCGCCCGGATTCCCGCGGATGCGAAACCTGGTAGTTAACGAGTCCTACCCGTCTCAAGAAGAAGACGAAGGAACACAGACCTTGCTTCTTTTAAAGTCGACTAACTAATTCCCCACCGTGAGCCAGAATTAGGTCACCTCGCTGACGACTAGCCATCTCGCCAAGAAGATACATTAGCTGCTGGTAGCCACTAACCAACGCTACCTCGCCTGCACAAAGGACACCGAGGACGAATTGAACACATCGCTTCACCTGCAAAAGTGTAAGAGGCTTATACCTCTGGGCAGATGTTAACAATTAGTGTGTGATAAACTGTTGCAATATTGTGAGAATATTGTTTGTGCCGTTGCTATGTCACCAGACTTGAGTGAACTATAATTCGATCCGTCTGCAGCGGATCAATTTTGTCTTTCTTTGTACTCGCCATCGAGACCAGTACTTTCTGTTGTTAGTTAAAGGTCCAGATTCACGCCGCTCATCAGCTGAGCCCAGCGAGTTTCTGTGATAAACACTCGATCACAATCGCCAGAACGTTGCTGCTGAACACTTCTACCTCATTCTTTCTCTACTAACACAAACACACACATTCTTACGCGAACGCCCGAGCGCAGAGAAGTTTGAACTTCCCGCTCAGCTGTTCTCCTTTGTTGAGGTCACGTGTTACCGGCGAGCCGCCATTACACTCGACAGACTTCCTTCCGGCCGACCCTCACTTGACGTGACCGTAACGAGTCCCGTCCGCCATCTTGCTCCGCCTCCCCTCAGGCGCACGCACACATACTCGCTAACACAAATCCACGCCCGTACACACACACACACACACACACACACACAAATACTTGTTTGTCATCTGTAGTTGGTAGCCAGTAGTGGTAGCGTATGACAGGATCTGTTAGACAGAAGTGATTAATTGGAGATTGATGTTACTGATGTTAATAAATCCTGTTATCCTTTAAAGAGAAGTTGCCCTGGTGTTTTCTTGTTTGCATATCGTGACACAAAGCTGGTTGACGGAGTCAGTGCCGACCTCCACTCCTTCTCTGTTCACTCTAGAAATACCAGTATTTCCCAAATATTGGCATTTCTAAGTGAACACCCCTTTGAGACTGCATCCAATAATCGGTTATTGGTTTTTGTGGTGGTGCTCAGTTTATTATTAATTTTGATGAATAATATTCAGTAATTTTTTAATAACAATTAATAATTATCTTTGATAATTATTAATTATTGTTAATAATACACTGCACTGCACAACAGCAGTCTGAATTTTGTTTTTTATCAGGCGAGCAGAATCAAAATTATCAGCTGAACAAACCAAAAACGCTCTGGTACAATACTCAAATTTTGCCCCTCTTTTTGAATTCATTAATTTCTTTTTAAACAAACCTCGACCAAGCCATCGCTCAGATGCCACCTGTGAAACTCAAGAGGACATGCAAATTTTGCGCAACCCCTGTTGTGCAAACCTCACCGGCTGTTATATCAGCTTGTCCGAGTGCTGCAATAATTTCAACACAAGGTCCGGACCACCCCTCCCCCTTTTTACAGAGAGAGTTTGGTTTCTGTTGCTAGCCTGTGATGGGAGAGCGGCAAAGTATGAAAGATACGCAGGCGCTCTAATCCGATGAGTTACCTGAGACAACCAGGGTCACTCCCGGAAAATTGAGGCGCCTCCAGGAGTTATTCCGCTTATCACGTCTCCACGAGTACTCGGCCGAGTCGTTCCTCTTCAGGTCGTGAATTCTCAGCACGTGGTGGTTCCTGGATTCATTGTGGTACTCCACACGGCCCGTGGCCTCTACGACCTCCGCGGTGACCTCCTTGCCCCTTCTCTTTACTTTATACCAGAGTTCAGGCCCGAGTCTCGAGTTCTTAAGAATAGGGTTTACACTGGAGATGTTCACTGAAGAACCCTCCAAAGCACAGATTCTCCTGCTGGGGTAATTCAAAGTCTCGCAGAACTTCTTCTGAGAGCCTGAAATGCAGATGAGAGGCTTAATGTTCCAATATAGATCGGTGCTCAATCCTGCAGTAATAACATTAATAATAGAATAATATCAATAACAGTACAATGACGTCTCCATAAAAATGACGTCATAACACATAGAGAAGAGTTGTGGTATAAATCATTAACAAAGTGATAATGATTAATCAATTGATTGAAATAAAAATGATCCCAAACCAGAGCAAGTGTCAGGCTTAGAGAATTTTCTTGACGATTAAGAAAACGATTGGTCAAAACTCATAAACGCCATATGAAGGCTGCCCGCCCAGGAAGCAGCACCGTTGTTTGTGCCCTTCCCATCTGTCGGGCGCCTTTCTGGGCGCTCGGGCCAACGCCACCCAGCTACGTCGGGGCCGCCACTCACAGACTTCGGGGGCGTGCAAGTCCTCGTGGCCTTTCAACGCGCAGAGGAAGCCGCTGGCATGAGGAACCATCAGGTTTTGACTCTGGGTCAGTTTGTAGAGGTGTTTGTCCTCGTACCACCGGTAGGTGGTGTTAGAGTCGGTGAGGGGTCAGCTGGGGGTACAGGTCAGTCTGGTATATTTTTCGTCCACTTGCGTCCTTTGAATAGATATCTCTGTAAGGAGATGATAAAGAAATAAAACAAAAGACACCTAAGTAACTGTGCCATAGTAAATTAGAAAAGAAATAATAAATTGAATGTGATATGTACATAATTACATCAGGGGGGGGGCAGGTGTGTCAGGTTTTCTCAAGAGTAGCCTGGATTAGCTGCACCTTTTTTTTTTGTTTTTTTACATTGTTTTAAATCAAAGGGTGAAGGCACACTGACGAATAAAAAATCAAACAAACAAACAAACAACTTCCAAGCAGATCTGTCATTACTTTTATAGGACAACAAGCTGAGTAACACTATCACCTGGGGCAAGTTACATTTTATTATTATTTTTTTAACTGATACACTGCAAACTTGTCTGTGACAGCACTTTGCCTTTTTACAGGCAAAGTATTGGTATCGATTCTGAGGGTGATTCTAACATTGTTTATTGTATTGTTTTTTGAGGATTTAGTCTCTCGGTCGCTTGCGAAGCCACAAGGCCACGACTCCCGGTGTCGGGGGGGGGATCTGATCAGATTTTGAGCATGTAGTTGCGCTTTAAAGGGTGTGGTTGGGAACATGTTTGCGGCGGTCTGGGGGAAACTTAACCTCTGGGGAACGTGATTGAGCAGGGCCGGTCCTCTGGTTTCTGCTGAAGGGAGCACATTCTCCCGCCGGCGTAGGTCACACCCAAGCAGGTGGAAGTGATGGAATCTGGACAAAAGGAAATGACATCCAGGTTTTTTAAATGGCAAACTTGTGCTAGGTTCATACGTCACGTGCGTTGGATTAAAATAGACCTGGAAAAAAAAACATAGTTCATCTAAATGCTAAAAATTGAAGACCGTTTTTGGCCGGATGCTAAATTGTCCCTCACCCACTGAGACTTCGGGGGCTCTGAGATCCTCCCGCCCTTTGATGGCACAGGAGTATCCGACCGCCTCATCGCTGCCGACCAGCTCCTGGTACCACGGCGACCAGTCATCGTAGAGGAACTCCCCATTCTTGTACCAGATGTAGGCCTCGGGCGTCTCGGTCAGGGGGCAGCTAATGCTGCACATCAGCGTCACCCTCTGCTCCTCCTCGGTGGGGATAACCTTCACCTGCAGGTCTGGGGCAACAGCAAACAAATTAGGAATTTGTGCAATGTGCTGATTCAAGAGCAGCAAGCAACCGGCAGCCGCAGTACCTCCGACCAGGAGCTCGGTCCTGTAGTACCAGCAGCGTTGTGGGACGTCGGCGATGCTGCCGCAGCAGTAGACGTTCGCATCACTCTCCCTCAGGTCACTGATGGTCAGGTTGCTCCCCAAGGACATATTGTACTGGGTACGGTTCCCGTCTGCAGAGAAGTTGCTCAGGGAGTAACTGAATTGGTCCACGTAGTGTAGGGTGTATGACTTGTATGACATGTTCACGGTGGGTTGGTCCTTGGTGCAGGGCAGCTCCACCGACGAGCCCCTCAGGGCACAGAGGCTGTTTACTTGTCCGTGAGCCCCTTTTGACAGAAGCTCCCGTCAGCGAACAGACAGACATTTATATTTCTGGAATCTCAGACGCTCAAAAATAAAAACCTCAGAGGACAATTATTTCTTGTGATTAGTAAATTGAGGGTGATGTATGAAATCGGCAGAGTGCCCCTTTAACAAGCATACGCTGATGAGACCACTCTCAAATGAGGCGGCAAGAGATGATTTATTTTGCAACAGTGGCGCATGTCAATATCCGGGATATATATATGTATTTATATATATATATATATATATATGTATATATATATATATCTGACAGCGATTGAACGGGTGGCCCCTGCAGATGCGGTAGAAATGTGCAGGCCCAAAGGAACCCGAGAGGCCACACAGCTCGTTGTCCAAAACCACCAGAGGGGAAGTGGCCAGTGGCCGGTTAATGCTGTATACCCCCCCCTCCCGCCCGGGACTGACGGCTTATCAGCCAGACATGCTCCCTAATGTTTTGGCTCCTCAGTGCATGTCAAGTAGCGTGTTAATGAATTATCACGGTATGAGAAAGGAAAAATAAAATTCACTGGTACCTGAGATATGGAGGACGAAGCCCATAAACGAGAGCCCAGCTCCTGCCAGCCACATGGTTGTTCTCACCTCTCGGCCTGAAAAATGACCTGGAGACCAGTATTTGTACCGATGTCCTCAGGATGACTGCGTTCATGTGAATTAAAAAAAAGGAAATTCTAAAAAACAAATGAAAAAAGGATAAAACTCACCTGTTGATCAGCAGCACCTCTGAAGTTTTAAGGTTGAGGAGGAAGGGAGATGGACAGTCAGTGAAACTAACTATTGGTTAACAGCCCCAAAGCCTCACTTCCTTCCTCTTTAAGAGATCAGTGATAATTAGCTCAAAGCCACCTCGCGTTGCATCCTCATACGGCACTCCATGATCCTGTCCAGGGACGGGACACTTGCCTTTTGATCGCAGTGACGTTTGGTGCTTTTCGACGCGGTGTATCAGTGTTTCAACATGTGGCATTTCCTAACCTGAAATTGTTAAGATAGCCTGTTTTGGTTTTGTGACGGGGATGGGGGATGGGGGATGGGGCATTATCATAAGGAAGTTGATGGTGATGTTGAAATTTTCAATTTTCGATTTTTTTTTTTTTTTAGTCCAGACATGAAATCATTTACGGTCAGGCATTTCCAGTAGAAAACACAATCGAAATATTTCTTGGAAGCAAAACAAGAAGTTTGACACAGTTTGACTTGAACCAAACTGTGGTAAAAAAGGAAAAAAAAATTCAAAGCTAAAGATATAAATTAAACAAATGGAACCGAATCAGCATCATAAAATGACGATGTTCGAAGAAAAGAATTCCAAATCTGGTATGAATTTGGGAAACTTGAGAAGCCATTGAATGCACATTATAAAGCACAAAAACTAATCAAGCATTGTGATAAGATCACTCACTCTTTTTGTAATATATCTCCTGTGCCTTTGTACATGATTTTAGATTTCTAGATATTTATTTCCAGATTTCTCAGGAAACACCTCGGCCGCTTTATTTCAAACAACATCTACCCCCCCATCAACACACAAAATCCGGTGTGGTGTGTTTAATTTCCTGGCAACTGCTGCAGCTGCTTCATTTGTACTTGCATATCACCAGAAGACATCTCCATCTACTTCCTGACATCGAAACTCCAGATGATATAAAATAAAAACTGACATGAATGTTCTTGCAGTGGGTTGTTACACAAGAGTACAAGCGAAGACGTCCGCGTGTTGCTCTGCTTCTTTGACGAAGAAAAATGTCACTGCCCTTAAACCCAACAGCTTGATTGGATGTCGCTTTGTAAAAAAAAACAAAACCAAAAAAAAACAAAAACGTGGATCGGAAGTTAAGTAGTTCTTGAGGAGACACACACACACACAAAACACACACAAAAACAACACACACACAAACACAACACACACAAACACAAACACAACACACATGCACATACAAAACACACAAACACATCACGTACACACACAAAACACATCAAACACAACACGCACAAAACACAACACACACATACAAACATAAAACATGCACACACACAACACCACACACACACAGACACACACAAACACACACAAATACAACACACAGAACACAACACACACACAAACAGAACACACACACAAATCACAACACAACACAACACACACACAAACACAACACACACACTCACAACACACACTCACACGCACACACACACACAAACACACAAACACACACAAATACAACACACAGAACACAACACACACACAAACACAACACAGACACAAAACACACACAAATACAACACAACACAACACACACAACACACACACACACACAACGCAACACAACACACAAAAACACAACACAGCACAACACACAAACACAACACTACACAACACACACACAAACACAACACACACACACACAAACACAACACACACACTCACAACATGCACACACACACGCACACACGCACACACACACACACATTCCAGCCCATAGATTCAGTTTTCACCTGTTCAATCTCTTATCTCTTAGTATTTTCTGTTGTTGAGGTGAAGAGTTTTCTTCTTCTTGTATTTTGTTGGTCAGACAATTCATATTATTATTACTATTATTATTATTATTTTGATTATTATTACAGACAAACCACTTCAGTCTATTAGAACATCAGAATGCAACCCCCCCCCAAAAAACAAACAAAAACGATGGTTGTAAATAACAGTTGTCATTGATGTGAATGTCAGATTGTATGAGTTAATGAGTGATGTGAATCCGGCTCCTGCCAACGATCGTGCAAACATGTCACCTTGGCAACGATGGTTTCTGTTTCAAATGCCAAAGTCTGCCGCCCCCTTGGGGGCCATGACGCTGAGGAGAGAGCACCGCTCCATAACGTATAGGAGGCATTTCCCCCGAAGCAAGGCACTACGTCAAAAAATAGAACGTTCATCTGGCATTTTAGAATAATAGCGCTCAATCTCAATCCAGTTCACGCTGTTCTTACCCTCCAGCAAACAGAACACACGGTAAATTACTCTACATGCCGACAACCATCATTAATATGTGCTTTCATTTAATCATATAAAGTGCAAAGAACGAATTACATTACTTTGAAGGTGTCTTATGCCGCGCTCCTTTTATTCTGAAAGCCCTCATTTAAATCTGACTGTTCTTGGGGCGAATGCAACTGGACCGAACGTTCCTCCAAGTTTCCAAAATTCCGTGTGAAGATTTCCACTTTTTTTTTTTAAGAATCTGAAATATGAATCTGTTGTAGCTTTATTATTTGACTACACGCAGTGATTGAACTCAGCAGTCTCAGCAGTGACAGTCTCCTCAGGGGAGCCGGCGTTTCAGGCTTTGGCAGCGCGGGAGTCGTTTCCGTTCGCGCTGACGGCCGACGGGGTCAAGAACCGGGCTTTTTTCTCGGTTCCCCAGCGGGGTTAGAGGCCGACCGTCCAGGTACCGGAGGGCAGCGGCTCAAACGGACCTGCAGGCAGTTGCCACTCGTCAAGACATTTTACAACCAATTCTTTACCCCGGAGACTTTCCCATTCCACAGTTGGAGTCACGCCGGGAAAATCAGACCACTTTGATCCTTCGTTGTCTTTTTTTTGGGGGGGGGGTGACGTGTAGCCTGCTGAGTCGCTCCTCCCCAGGTGACGAACTCTACAGGTGTGGCGTCACCTCACGTCACCGCGACGACCCCTGACCCCCGACCCTTGAGGGGCCGGTTGTCAGGAGAACGGTCAGTCGCTCGATGTGTTCGCCGAAGAACCCACCAAAGCACAGATGTGAGCCGGATTGGAGCAGATGTGAGCCTGTTTAAAGTGGCTTCTCCCGCTGTCATATTCCGCACTCGGGCAGTTCTCTCCCTCAGAGCCCTGAAACACATAAGAAAGGCTCAACTTTTCCCTTTTGAACGAGTGCGGCATTGATTTTTGCTTTAAACTCCTGTAAAATTCTTAGACTCCCAATGGGGAAAAAAAAAAAAAATTGAGCCAAATTTTAAAAAAAGTAATACTGACCTTTCTGTTTTTGTTTTTTTTTTTATTTATTTCATGCACTCTTCCTCTTTGTCCAAACCTGGCGCCAACATTAACTATTTAGCAACTCTCAGATTTTTCCGTGTTATAGGCTACAGAGTTTCGGTAAACTCTTTTTTTTCCCCTTAACCCCACACCCCAGATTTGTTTTTCTTTTCTTGTTCAGGCCTGTAGTCTACAGCCACAAACACCTCTGACTCATTTGTCAGATTTCAGGCTGTGTTGCAATTTTTATTTTATCTCCATCTTTTCTCACAAGTGGTGAGACAACCCAAGGCTTTGTAAAAATCTGCTTAGGTCACCGCTTGGCTTAATGCTGTCCGTTTGCAAATATTTCATCGGAAACACCGTCATTCATCTGAAAAATCGCAGCAGGTGCTTCTGTTTAGACTGTTTAGCCACAGAGTTCAGTGCGACTACAGGCAGAACAAGATACGCACCCAACAAAATAAAATAATCTAACTTTTAAAGGGTTTTTACTCTTTCTTTTTTAAACTACTGTGACAATTATCTTTCACCACCTCTTGCAGACCAACGAATCACACGTCCAGCTCCACAAGGAAGATATGATCTTAAGTCAGTTCAAACACCTTGAGAGAGACAGAGAGAGACAGCGACAGAGAGAGAGAGAGAGAGCAGATCCTTGAGGCCATCAATGGCCAAACGTTAACCTGCTAATGGAAAGAAAAAGAACGTTTGGGGAACCGTCGAATTAGGTAGGATTTATCCTAAAGGGAACGCGGACGTCTCTGGTACTGAACCTCATACACTTGGCCCTGCTGCGGCCTCCTAGTCGTCCCTGTCTCCCTCTAGTGTTTTCGAGTGGGAGCTAGCGATTTCAGGCCGATCCGGTAACGGTGAATAACAACGTAGGAAACGTTAGGTCCGTGAGCTGCTAGCAGCTCCGACGGCGAGAGACTCCCCCTCGAAGCCTCTCACGGGGTGTCGTTTGGATAACATCCCTGAGGAACCCGGGGAAGCAAATTATTCTAACCGCCCCCCCCAAAAAAAGCAAAGATGAGTGCATGAGTGCATGTGTGTGTGTGTGTGTGTGTGTGTGTGTGTTTTCTGCTTCCCTTTTCCATCAGTCATCCTAGGACCCCTCACATTTAGATCCTATGACCCTTTGGAGGGACCGGACCCCGGAAGCCACAGGGCCACAGAAGACGCAACTAGCTCCACTTGATAAAATGCCTGTAGATTAATGCACAAACGAGGATAATCAATAACACATCGGGCCATCTTTTCCGCCACTTCCTTCATTTAGCCGTTAACGCGTCTGTACTTTTACGTCGCCATGGAATATTTTTGACACCGTTGTAGTTGGTATCTTTAGCTCGAGCGAAGGGTCTGAGCTCCTCTTCCTCTTCTGGTCTGCTCCCATCATCCCCAGCACTGCCCCACCGAGCTCCAAACCCTTCGGCCGAATCGGGCGAAGTGAGTGAAGACACCTGCGGTGTGTGATCTGGGCCTTTCAGAGGTTGACTCAACCATTTTATTACACTTTTAATTTATTTTTTTAAACCAGAGGTTCGTCTTAAAGCAGCACAATGACTTTAAGAGTTGTCAGTGGCTCATGTTTACTTCTGCAGAAATTTAATTTTTCATTTAAAAGTAGTAATAGGATTGTTTTTTTTTTTTTTTTTTAATATTTCAGTAACTCAATAGAAAGAAATTGTTTTTTCATCCCATTCTGACAATGTGCATCACAGTTTAATACGAGTCACCAAAAAGTGGAAGGATAACGCACACAAACACACACAATCACACACACACACGTAAGAGTTCAGTCTGTCGTGAGAGTGAACAGCTGGAGGAGGCTGGATCTCTACTCTGGCATTTCTCTCTCTCTCTCCCTCTCTCTCTCTCCCCCTCCCTTCTCCCACTCTCCTCGTGTCTCTCCACCCCTCTCTCCCTCTCTCTCTTTCTCTCTGAGTGCCCCCCCTCTCTCTCTCTCTCTCTCCCACCCAGACAGCCTCCTCTTCCCTCCTCTCCCCGCCGCTGGAAGCTCAGTTGACCAGCGTCGCAACCGAGCGATGCGCCTCCAGGAGAACCTCTACCTTTGCGCGGCGGGTTTCGACGTTCACATCGCAGCCTATAATTCCTCGCATGACATCTAGTTTATTATAATAATTATTATTATTATTATTTTTATTATTCTCTCTTCTCCGTCATTCCCTATTTTCTTTAGCTCACGTCGGTTTGCTTTTGACAGAAAAAAAAAAACTACTCAAAGGACGAGGTTTGTTTTTTTTTTTAATTTTATTTCCTATCTGAAAACTGACCTCTCGCAACAGACATTTTTTTTCCTCCTCTCCTCTTGAACGATCCCCTGTGGGAGGATTAGCCTTCTCTTATTTTGAAACCAGCCAGCGTCAACCGATAACTTAATCGGAGATGTTGCGGGAAACGCCGGACAAACTCGCTTGATTCCGGTAGATTGTGCCCTCGGTTTTTTTGTTGTTGTTTTTTAATCCACTGGAGGCTCGGAGGCATCTTCACGCAGACCACGGGAGGCAGAGGAGGCTGTTTGACTGTCTACAGGCTGTTTCTAAGGTAAAGCCCTGACGAGACCCAGCCGCTGGTTCGTCCTCTCTATCCTCAGGAAAAAATCTCAATCTGACCATCTCCAATGTCCCTTCTATTAGCCAAGGCTTTATAATATGATATATATGATATAATATGTCCTCGCTTCTCAGTGGTCTATCTGCATGACATCACCAGACCACATCAGATATTAGATATTACTGCGGGGGCTTAATAAATTTTAACCTTGGGGACTTAATAAGTTTAACCTTCGTATAAAATCCCATTATGTGTGATGTATGAATTTTCATTCTCTCACAAACACACACGCACACACACACATCGACACATACACACACACCGACACACACACACACACACACACACACACACACACACACACACACACACACACACACTCACACACACACACATCACAACCCTAGTTCCGCGCACACGCACACATATGAGCTCCTTTATTGTCATGGTAATGGAAATGTGTTTGTTTAGTGTACGTATATGTTCACGAGTTCACATCCACTAAAAGTTAATGAATTCCCGATGTAGGTTCAGCCTTTAACACGTCCAAGTGTCAGTGACAGACATGTGGCAGGCAGGCACAAGTTGACAGGAGAAATATTTGTCCACAAAATTAAAACCGTCGAAGGTGGAGATTTTCTCCAGATACGGAGTTCCTCAAGGGTCTTTCCTCGACCCTCTGTGATTCTCCTTAAAAAGTCTGTTGGAAATACAAAAGAATAACTTTAGAAAAACTGAAACTTCTTAATGGTACAGCCCCTCTATGTGTGTGGAGAAGTGCGAGTAGTAACATTATTCTCATATGAATCAGTGTAAACTAAAACAATAAATTAATTGATTAGTCAATGAAAAGAAAGTTAATCTGCGACTATTTTGATAACTGATTAATTGGTATGGCAACTGTTGACAAAACATATTTGCTGGTCCCAGCTTCTAAAATTTGAGTATATGTTGCTTTTGTTTGTCTTATATAATAGTAAACCAAAAATCTTCTGTATCAATATCTGTATCAATTGTTTTGGCATTAAACGTTTGAAGTCGTCACCTTGGATTTTGGGAAATTTACTCTGACATTTTATAACCAAGACAATCTAGTTGGAAAATAAGCAACTAGTTAGTTGAAGAAGAAAATAATTGTTAGCTGCAACCTTAGATCCAGTCTCCTTTTCCTTCAGCTTACCTCACATACGGAGCTCCTCAGGGTTCTATCCCGGGCCCTCTGTTATTCTCTTTTCATGAATTTCTGCTTGATGGAAGCACAATGTTAATTTTTACCGACAAACCTTTGACACAAATGTAAACATTAAGTCCAGATATCTGCCGAGGTGAAACTTTTGTTTAAGAGAGGGGCGAGATGCAAGAGGAACGGGGGATAATGGCAGATTCAAAGGCATTTACGCTGTCGAGTCAGTTGTAGAGAAGGGTGGTGGTAGAAGTAGTTGCATGAAGGACTATGGAAAAGTTAGCATGAGAGGGAGGTTGAAATCTTGCCTACGTTCTCGCCTCAGCACATCTGGCCAGTCGCTGACTGAAGTTATTATGCTTATCAGATTTTTGGTTTCAAATAGTTACAAAGGCTGTGAGATGCAGCCCCAGGATGACAGATGTTTGTGGGGAGGGGGCTACAGATGCTGCTCAGTCATCTGTCGAGCACATCGTTTGAAGCACACTGATGCCTTTATACTGCAGGAGGCAGGGAGGATGGATGGGTGTATGAAACATTTGAGTTAGACAGATTCACTTCAAGAGCCGGTGTTAGTTTCTTTTAACCTACTCTACGGTCTTACCCTGACCTTAACAAATTGCTTTTCGGTACCTCAATGTGAACGATGTACCGCTAGTGTGCTTTTATTCTGCCGATGTAGGTGCCAGATCAGCGGGATGCCCGTATGGGGACATTTTGCACTTACAAGCAACCAATTTGGCCTTATAGGTTTTAGATCCGTCTGTGGCTTTAATGGACAGTATCTCATTTTGCATTTAGTCTTGCTCTGATCCAAAGTGAGACCTTTAAGCGTGACCTTCTGACCATGTGAACCAAGTGGAGCAGGGTGGAGATAAGACTTCTGCTTCCCTTGTTATCGTTCCAGCAGTTTGGTTCATCAAATACAACCAGTCCTCCAGCCCCATGACACCAATCATGACTCCTCATCCTCCCTAAAAGATGATACGCCTTCTGAACTAGAAACAGTTCTTAACTCCAGCTGCACCGATTTTCATGCTTTAACTCTAGCTGAAACTCCTCAGGGCCCCTGGAGACAGGGCATGTTTTTGGGGAGTGACCCAGCACCACTCAAACTCCTTGCTGATATTTCTATGATCCATCGTGGCAGTCTGGGGCAAAGAGTTTTTTTGAGAATGTGAGGTTTTCATGCGATGGCAGTGAAGTGCAGGTTGCAGGCTCGTTGCATCATTCTGCTCTCGAAAGGTCGGACGGAGGCTCATGGATGGATTTTAGAGAAGGCCCGGAGCCAAGCAAACTCCTTTTCCTGTTGTTGTTGGGTGCGTCTGCTTTACAGCCCCCTTCCACCCACACTGTCTGCTGCAGGGTGGGGGTGCGGCTCATACATATGGCATACTGTATGTATGAGTGTGTTTCTGTGTGTGTGTGTGTGTGTGTGTGTGTGTGTGTGTGTGTGTGTGTGTGTGTGTGTGTGTGTGAGGAGGGAAGGAAGCTAGCAAAGAATGATAGAAGGGGAGGGGAAATAAGAACAGTAGAAGGCCAGTGTGAATAATGTGACGGTAGGAAGAAAGTGAAGGAATGAAAAAAGGGGAAAGAAAGAAACATGTCAAGGAAAGAAAGAAAGAAATAGATGCATGGAGCAAGAGGAGGTAGCAAAAGAATCGAAGGAGGCAAAAGAGAGTAAAAACAAAGTTAAGGGAGGAGGAGGGAGAGGCAAGGACAAACAGTGCCCTGGTGGCCTAAGGGTCTCTGGTGACAACCAACAGCATTGTCCCCCGTTTGAGTCATGTGTCCACTGTCAATTCTAGAGTAAAGACATAAGCTGTCTACAATAAAAAGTAGGTTAAAAATAACAGAGGAAGCAAAGAATGACAAGTAGGAATGAAAGAAGAAAAAAGGGGGGAAAGAAGCTAACAAAGTGTGGCAAGTAAAGAAAAAAGCAAAGTAACAGTAGAAGAAAGAAGGAATGATGGAAGGAAGGTGTAAAGAAAATAGGATGAATAGAAGGAAAAAGAATGGAAGAGGAAATGACAAATGTCAAGGGAAGAAAGAAGTAGGTGGAGGAAGTCAGAAAGAAAGCAAAGAGAAAGAAAGTAAAATATAAGTTGCAAGGAAGAATGTCAAAGAAAAGAGTAAGTAAAATAAGAAAAAAGGCAGAAGGAATGAAGGAAGTGAGGAATGGGGGAAAAAGAACGACTGAAGAGAGGATTAAATAAGTCGAGAAAGAAGTGACGAAGCAACAACAGAAAAGAAATGCTGGAAATGAAGTGGAATCAAGGAAAGAAAGAAAGAAAAAAGTGATGGAAACAATGGCAGCGAGAAGGAATGAAGGGTTCAAATTTTAGCAGGAAAAAAAGAGGAATGACAGAAGCCAGAGAGAAAACAAGGAGGAAGAGGAAGGGAAAAAAAAGAAGAAAACAAAGAGGTGAAAGAAGGTGAAAAAACATTGTGAAGGAGCCAAAGAAAGAAAGACAGCGAAGACAGGAAGGAAGGAAGTAGAGGAGGAAGGTAAAGTAAGTAAAGACAGACAAATGATAAAGGAATAGGTGGAAGAAAGAAAGAAAGAAAGAAAGAAAGTAGGAGAGAGAGAGAAAGACGCCCAACCCAAACTGATGGTGTACAGCTGAAAAAGGGAGTAGAGGGATAGAGGGAGACCTGTGATGACCCACCTCCTCATCCTCCATCACTCGGCTCCAGCACCTCCTCCTCCTCCTCCTCTTCGTACCTCCAGCCATCCCCATGCTCCCCCCCCACCCCACCGGAGCCCCCCGTGCGGCCTCCGGCCTCGGCCCTCTGTTGTCTCCCTACTTTCTCTGCTGTTTGTACACGATGGGTTCAGCGGGTTCAGCCCAGCTATAAAAGCTCCACTCCCCCCCCCCTTCTCCCCCTGCGGCACCGGCAGGAGTTAGCAGGCCTCATATGGGAGGAGGGTAGGGTGGCGGCGGCGGCGGCGGCGGCGGTGGGGGGGGGAGGAGGAGGCGGCCTCCCCGGTTCTCCTCTTTTACATAACTCATTTGGACTTTATTTTTCTCCTCTGCTCTCCTCTGGCTGGTCGGCTGGTTGTGGTATCGTTTCTGGGCCCAGCCCTGGACCAGACATTCATTTTTCTCCTCTTAGTTTCTAACCACTAACTAACCACTGGCTCCCTGCACCCCCCCCCCCTCCTCCTCCTCCTCCTCCATCTTAGGAATGTCTTATTCACCTCCTCTCTGTCTTCCTCCTCTAATTCTTACATCCTAAAGGCTCACATGCATCTGTGCCAACATCTGCAAGTATAAAAAAACGGACAAATGTACACGCACACACGCTTTTAGGCACAGATCACGTTAACTCTGCCAACGCAGCTCAGTAAAAACACACACACACACACACACACACACACACACACACACACACAAAAACACATTTTGACACACAAAAATGCCCCCCCCCCCACATCAGTATGTGCCGACCACCTGTGAGGGTACACACACATCCATAAACCTCCCCTTTCTTCTCTCTCTCTTTTCCGTTATCCTCCTGAGAGCCCAGTGCAGGGGCCTTCACTTCCAAACCAAACATAGACCAAATTCCGCAAACCCCACCCCAACACAGCCCCCCCCACCTTCACCCTCTCTCCCCCCTTCTTATTCTCCTCTCCCCCTCCCTCCCATTCACCACTGCTCTCTCTCTCTCTCTCTCTCTCTCTCCCTCTCTCCCCCTCTCTCTCTTTCTTCCCCTTCTTTTGGGTCTGTATTTTAGGAAAGAGGCAAATTGAAAAAAAAAAAAAAAAAAAAAAGGGCCTGACACAGAGAGTGAGAGAATGAGGAGCTAAGAAAGGGAGGAAAAATGGAATAAAGGAAAGAAATATGTCCTGGCGGAGTTGGGAATAATGATTGTTGAGAGGGATCAAGTGGCCTGGCAGAGGGGCGTGGGATCAGACATGGACTCCTCCTGCGCTCCGGCGGTCCGTACATGTGGACTACAGCAGTCGGACCGTGCTTACCCCCCCCCGTTTCCTCGCGGCTTCCTTTGATGACGCTGACCCCTTGGCTTGGCTTCGCCGTCTGCCTCGGCAGGTTCTCAAGCTCCGCCGGGGCTGCAGCTCAGGCCGGGCTCGGGTTACGCCGGTTCGGCTCGGCCGTGACGGCGATGTGTGTGCGATGTGGCGCCTCGCGACACCCCTCGACGAGAAGTCCGGCCCCGGCGGGGTTTTCCGACATTTGGTCCATCGCGGTGACCAATAGGGCAACAGAGCTCTCTCTTAAGGCCGATTTATGCCTCTGCGTTGATCCGACGTGCACCTCCCAAAAAAACGATGCTACCGTCGAGATCAGCTCAGTTTCAGTTGCCATTATTCTGTAGCGCCGGCAAACTCTAGAAAACCGTGCCGAAGAACAGCGGCACATAAACGCCACTGGCAACCAGCGGTTCGGCGGTGTGACTGCAGAGCGACACCGACGCAGAAATAGAAGTGCTTACGGTGCTTCGACACAGAAGCATAAATAGGCCTTTTTGGGCTTTATCGCCACCTGTTGGTTTAGGATGCTCTTGACGGTGCTTGAAAGTGTGTTTACAATTCGACGACATGCACGAGAGCGATGATTGGCCGGGGTCAAACCTGTGGTGGTGGAGATGCGACACTGCGATTACACGATCTGACACGGCGGCCATTGTGAAAGCCAAAAAAAAGATAGCGAAGTCCAATCCCGGTAATGTGGATACTTTCATCACATGTTATCTGATGGTTGTTTTTTCAATCAATCAATCATCAATCAGTCTACAAATGATGAGAGAAAAAGTGAAAAACGGCCCTCACAATCTCCCAGATGCAAATGTTAACGTCTTGGAGAAAGTTGCCGCATCTGAGAAACGGAAATCAGTGCGCGTCAAAAAGTTTTGCTTGACGGACCCACGTGGTTAATTACCAGATAATTTTTTCGATCCGTTGTCTAACAGTGGAGCTGTTGTTGAATCTTTTCAGCAACTGTTCTCCACTTGTTGATGTAGTAGGACCAAAATGGAATAAGCGGTCGGATTCATCTGAATAAAGGGATAGCGTGGGCATCACTGGCCGTGCTTTGAGCTTTAGAAGCAGAAATACCGACATTAATAACAGCCTCGCAAAATACTGCAGATGTTGCTGGAAGACTCGGCGTAGAAAAATGACGGACGTTGTTAGTGAGAAGGGTGAACGCAGGTCTGCGACCGTGTGCACACCCCGGTTTCCTTTTAGAAAAGCCCACTGCTCCATCTCTTACGTCCATACGTCCGTCCTAACCACGTGTGGGACGTCGTACTTCCTGAACTGGCGTTGAGGACGTTGTTGGGTTCGCAATCGTCCAACCTGGAACGTCTTTGACCTGCTAGCCGTTAAGCTACCGTGGCTGCCCAGCTAAATGGGAACATGTTAGCCGCCACGAGAATATTTAGCATCTAGACATACTCAACGATTAGCCGAACGACGCGTTCAAGTTGCCTTTGAATTTTTCGGCGTTCCTCCCTTTTCCGTGGCCCCCGTCCTCCCCCGGTCCCTTCCTTCCTTCGACTCGTTTTCCTCGCCCCTTAAGGTTGGAAAAAAACTCTGCTGCTTCACACAAGGTCCACCGGATGAAACCGGCGGGTTAATTTCCCCGGTGTGAGGAAGCCGGCTCGGTGATTAATGGTTTAAAAAAAAAAGAAAAAAGTTCGTTTTTTTTTTTTTTTTGAAGGGAACTGCAGCGTTTATTTACCTGCGGAGCAGCTTTTACCGCCTCGCAAGTGCTCGCTGGCAGGATGGAAATGCTTTAAAGGTGGTTTGACCCTGAAACCGCTGCAGAAATGAGTACAAATTGGTTTTTTTTTTTTTCTTTTTTCAAATAGCAACTCCCATACACAGAGACCACTGACTACCGGTTCTGCAGGACTCATGATGCCTGTTAGCATTAAAAAGTTATTGATTCTTCCTGCTTAACTCTCTGCTGACTGTTTTCCAGCTCATTACTCTGTTATTTGATGGAGTCTTTTTCTTTTCTCTCCCTCTTTGTTTCTCCACTGAGAATGAGAGAAACTGCCTACAGTGCAGCTGGGATTGGTTATTATTTACTGACTTGGCACACACGTGCGCAGACACACACACACACACACACACACACACACACACACACACACACACTCACACACAGTGGAAACAAATTGGGTGAATCTGCTCTGCACGTAGGAATGTGAGGCGCATGTGTTTGTGTGTTTTAGGTCTGGATGACAGAGCTGAGGGAATGAAAGGGGGATGTGGGGAAAGAAAGAAAGAAAGAAAGAAAAAGAGAGAAACGCAGAGAGATAGAAAGGGAAAAAAACAGAGGAAAAGAAAGAGGAAACAAGTGATATATATATATATCGGGGGGGTTTGACTTCTGACGGATTTACACGCTGACCACGGCCTCGTCCGTCAACGTGACAACGAGGGTTAACGACACTTTTCTCCCTCGGCCTCTTCACCACCTCCCCTCCATCCTCCCCTCTGTCCTCCCCCCCGTCCTCCCCTCTGTCTTTCATTTCCTAGTGGTCCTCCCCTCTTTGTTCCTCTGTCTTAATACTTTCAGCACAACCCAGAATATCACTACTCATCCTTTTAATTCATTGATTTATATTTATTTTTCCAACATCCCTGGAACTCTCCTTCATCCTCTTCTCCATCTTTACCCCCCCCCCCCTCACCCCACACCCACCCTCCCTCAGGTCCTCAGAGGGCGGCGATGGATGAAAAGATCCGGGAGGGGAGGGGGAGGGATCTGTTGCTCCGCTGATGGTGAGGAATTGCTGGGAGGGGAAAGTGGGGAGGAGAAGCGAAGAGGTTTCTGTGTTGACCTTGTCCCGCTGCCAAACAGTGGGAAGGAGGTGGTGGTGGTGGCGGCAGCGGTGGTGGTGGTGGTGGTAGTGCAATGGATTATGGGTGAGGAGGGATAGGAAGAGAAGTAAATGAAGAGAGAGAAATCTACCATCCTGCACGAGAAGAATTAGGGGAGAGAGTGTTTGGGCGTTTGGGTTTGGTTCCCGAACACGAGCGTCGGCGAGGCTGCGATAAAGACGTACGAGTTCAAATCAAAACACGGTTTCAACCCAGCACCGATTTACATATTTATATCTTTCAAAATCCTCGTGGGCCTCTACAGCAAAGACTTTCACTCTGCCGCTGTTGAAAAATATCCATTTCCAATTGGTTGTAAAAGGAGGGAGGGAACCAAAGAGTTGCTCCAAGGATATTGAACAGCAGAGGAACTTTAAAGTTGGAATATTTGCCCGTTTGGCCACTGGGAGGCATCAGAACAAGCAGCGGGAACAGGACTCAGAGATACTACCACCGCGGCAAATGGTACTCGGCGCGTCTGTTAGCAAACAATCGACATCAGCATTCGTTTGGAGTCACGTGTTTTTCCTAGGCAACCGACGAGTTTAAGTCCGACGTCCACTCTGATTCCCGCTCTGGCTTCGGTCTGCGCCTACTCAGGCTCTTTAGCTGCTACGTTTGACATCATTGGTCAGCGATGGCCGCTAACCCGACCGTGTGACGCCAAATCAAAACCATGAGCCGAGAGGATGCTCAGATGCCCTGCAGAGTTGTTTCGATCCGTAGTTAGTAATAATGATAATAATAATAATAAAATACTCATGTTTTGCTCCCACTCTGAGAAAGAAAAGTGCTAAAAGACAAGTGAACTTCGTCGTCTAATGAAGGAAGCAGCCACCACTTTAGCCCGGAGGGTAACATGATCCATGAAAAACTGTCTCCAACCTGGTGTCATCTTTAAATTTCTACGCTGTGACTATACATAGTAAAGTTTGAGCTACATCTTTGAGCTATGAAGGGATAAACTGGAATGAGGTGGGTGTATCCTTTATAACAGCCCCGGCCGATCTCCTTTCCATTTGTCCAGCTCCCATCTGACTGCAAAATACTTGTCTTCTGTCCCCTGTTTGTCTAAGAATTAACTCTGTTAAAAATATTATCTTTTCTATCA
Organism: Istiophorus platypterus; assembly: GCA_016859345.1. NCBI lineage: Eukaryota > Metazoa > Chordata > Actinopteri > Istiophoriformes > Istiophoridae > Istiophorus > Istiophorus platypterus. The sequence continues at coordinate 4,874,313 of CM029114.1, read as the reverse complement.
TCCTTTCTCTCTGTTTCCAGCATTTTCAAAGGTTATTTTCATCCCCGTATACTCGGGTTATTATAGGAGTTACCGGCGTTTTCGCAATCAAAATCCTCAGTTCCCCGATTTCTGCCGACCCGCCCCGTGTACCCATCGGTCGCCTGCAATTTCCCACATGTTGTCGTGCCGACCCAGAGATTGTTTCCGACCGGCAGAGGAAATAAAACACTTTCGGTGGCTGAGGAAATACGGATACCTGCCGCATCCTGGTCTATTGGAGGCTTCTTTCTGTAGCGGGGAAGAAAAAGAAGAAGAAGAAGAAGAAGAAGAAGAAGAAGAAGAATGATTGGGACCAAAACTAAACTTAGTGTTGACACATTTCATGGGAGAATGTTCTGCTTTCAAACAAGTAGCACTTATTTCAACCTACTTCAAGCATTAAGAGATTTACTGGTAATGCTTCACTTCGAGTCCCACAATTTAGCATTTGTAAGTAGCAGACTGACATTTGATAAATAGTTTATATCCCAGTATCCTATAGTTGGACGCAGTGGTGAGGGCACTTTTAAGAGTTTGTTGCGACATGGTCCGTTTTCGATAAGTGTAACAGGATGAAGAAATAAACTGACGGTCGTCGCAGACCCGCGGCTCAGGGGATGACACAGGCTAAAATCTGGTCCGTGATCTTCCGGTGTCATTCACAGTCTACAGGGTGGGGGCGATGGGGGGGTCGGGGTCTTACACCCCCGAATAACATCCCTGCATGTCAACCGCCGATTTATCAGGCCCCATTGTTCCCTTTCGGTTATTTCAGTAAACGCCGTCGCTTAAATGCGTGGAAACCCGCCCCTCGTCGCGTGCGTCGGACCCCGTCTGCGACAAACGTTAATGGCGTCCGGGCTCCGACGAGATGCCGAGCGAGAAACGAGCAGCCGGTTGTGCTTTTATTCCATCAGAAAGAAAAAGAAAAAAATAAAAAAATAAAACAACTAACTTTGTGGAAACGAGTCTCGGGGGGGATTTGAAATTAGTTTAGCGATGGTACAGAGAGTCTGGAAGGAGGGTTTTCTTTTTCCTTTTTCTTTTTTCTTTTTTTCAAGTGAAGAAGTAATGATCCCTGTTTTGAGAGATCACTCCCCCGCTCCTTCCTCCCTTGACAGCCGCCACCGCTCTCCCCCTAAGTGGTGAAGACGCCAGTGTCAGTGCGAGCAGAGACACTGCAGGCTCCGCTGGTAGCGATTGCAGGCCTGCTCTGCAGAGTTGCATCACTTAGCGCTGCCGAGAACGGGGGGGGGGGGGGGAGGGCGGATAATGCCGAGAAAAATAATGGGAAAAGTGTGAGGAGAGGAAAGGGTGGGAGCCCACGTCTGACTCCCACAGTTTCCCTGCCCGTTGTTGCCTTGTTTTTTTCGTTTTTAAAACGCCCACTCACTCTCGGACTCCCCCGCTCCTCTCCTCCTCTGGCGAAACTCCCCGCCCCGCCGCCCCCGAACGCTGGCACGGGGAGCAGCGGCGAGGGTCGCGGCCGGCGTTACGTAAAGAACGGCGTCCCGGCGCGCGTTTCACGAGTCGCGGACACCGACAGTAAATTTTCCTTTTTCCTTTTTTTGTTGTTTTTTTCCTCGCCGAAGCCGCCTGAGTGCACCAGCGGCGGTGGCGGCGGCGTGGGGGTTTTTTGGGGTTTTTTTTTTTTTTTGGAGACCCGAGTTTGAAACGTTATACGGTCATTAGCGTCTTGGACGACGTTCACAAGCTTTGGCATGAAAAAAAAAGGTCAAAAAACGCATTGTGTGTTTTGAAAAAAATAAAGAAGGCCTCGGATGTCGATAAAGAAACGAGAAAAACTCTTGTTTGTCTTCCCGCTTCGTGCCTCCAGGAACCATATTTTCCCTGTGATACGTTTTTCCGTGCGGACGATTCCCAGCCCGTGTCCGTCTCCCCCTCCCCCTCCTCCAGGCCGACCCATCCCTGTGCGAGCGTCCGCCGCCGTGAGGGGCTGCAAGCAGGTGTCCGCTCTCAGCCCCGTCCCCCTTCCAGACGTTTCCCACGGGCGCGCATCCCCCCCCCCCCGCCTGCCCTCCGAGGCACGAAGACGGAGTCTCTCGCCATCGTTTCGCCGTTGCAGCGGTGTTGCATAATACCTTATAAGGACGTGGGGATGGAGAGATCAAAGGATGTAACCCCTTTAAAAAGAAAGCAAAAAAGCGGCCTGACATCGTTCCCGGACTGACGGGCTGCCTAGTGTCTCCTCCCTCTCTCTAGACGTTTCCCTGCCTGCACATCAAACGCTGAAATCCACTACTTTTCTTCAAACCCCCCCCGAAAAAAACCCTTAAATACCAACTCTTAAAAACCGAGTTCATCCTGCTCCAGATCTGGGAAACTCCAGAGTCTGTCTCCAGAGCTGTTGTTTTGTTTTTAGCTTCTCTTTTTCCTTTAGTTTATCAGATGTATCCTATCTTTAGAAGAGGGAGACAAACGGGGGAATGTGCAGAGACTGAGAAGTCATGTGCCTAACGCATATATCGCCACAGCCATAGCCTGAGGTCAAGAATGTCTCTCTCTCTCTCTCTCTCTCTCTCTCTCTCTCTCTCTTTTCCTTTTTTTTCCCTTGAACAAATCTCTCATGACAGAATGGCAGGAGATAAACAACAAAATGGAAAAGGGGAGTTCAAAAATGCACCGAAGAACAAAAAAAAAAAAATGAAAAGAAAAGTGGGAGGAGAACAGGAGAGGTATGCTCTGCTGGAGGACTGGGAGAGAGGAAAACCACAGGAAGGAGGGAGAGGGAGGGAAGCAGAGAGGGAGAGAGAGAGAGAGGGAGAGCAGTTTGAAAAAGAAAAGAAAAAACCGGGGAGGGAGAGGCCAGATCAGGGCGCCGTGGAGGCGAAGGTTTCCTGTGAGAGGCAAAGACTCGCGAGTGTGTGCTAATGTATGTTCGTTACGGCCGGGGGGGGGCAGCCGCCCCCGTCCACACATGTCTGTGCTGCTCTTACATAAAACTGTGTGAAAAGCTGCGCGTTTTTTCTGTGAGAAACCGTTGTCGCTCCGAGCGTGATTTTAGCGCGTGCGTCCGATGCACGGCGGGGTCAGGGGGGTGGGATTGGGGGGGGGGGCATCAGCGACGCCGCGGCGGTGCGATGTGTGCGGAACCGTTCTGCGCACGGCTGAGTGCGAAGTTTGAGTCTGCGTGTGCTGTGTTTCCCCCGTCCTGGAAATATGGGTGTGACCGAGCGTGTGTCCGCGCGGTCACATGACCGGTGCGGCCTGCGTTTTAAGGTGAAGGTTAAGGTCAGGGTTGAGGTCGGGGTCGGGTTTTTTTTTGGGGGGTCGGGGTCGGGACTACTCGGTCTTGGGCTGGGGAACGAATTATGCCATATGGGGTCCTCACAAATACGGACGGACAAATGTGTGCGTCTGTGTGTGTGACTATATGTGACGGCGTGCGCACGAGTGCACATGTTTGCGTGCAAGTGTGTGAACGGCCCCAGAGTGTGTGTTTTGCTAGGCGGTGGGGGATCCATAAGAGGGTCTGGGCTCGCTGCCCAAAGGCAGGTCACTGAGGGAAAAGAGGGGGAGGAGCTGCTGGAGATGGTGGTGGAGGGTGTGTGTGTGTGTGTGTGTGTGATTGGGGGGGGGCTCACGTGTGGGTATAAGTCTTGCGCATGTCTGGTGTGACTTCACTCTGCATGCGTGCCTGGATACATATGGTCCTGTATGTGCGTGCCTTCACAATACCTCCAAATAGCAGAGAGAGAGAGAGAGAGAGGGAGTGTGTGTGAGAGAGTGTGTGTGTGTGTGTATGTGAGAGTGTGTGTGAGTGTGTGTGTGTGTGTGTGTGTGTGTATGTGTGAGAAAGAGGAGTCAGCGAGGTTGCCGTGGAATGTGAAACCAGTGCGGTGAGGTAGCTGGCAGGCCGGCAGAAGGACCTAAACACTGACTTCATTGTGGTTTAGCCTCTGCCTCATATTATGTCGCGGGACCCCGTCGGCCATCGGCGAAGAATCTATTGTGACGAGCGGATTCGGAGACGTCGAGGAGGCGGACGCGTAGCTGGAGAGTCGCCGGTTCCATGTCCGGTCAGAGGGAGTAAATCGAGAAAGCCCTCGCTGCCAGCTGTCATTAAAGAGCAATTTAGCGAGAACCACCTCCCCCCCCCAAAAAAAAGAGGGTTTTGCAGTTGTGTCGCAGCCCGAAACTGGCGCCGTTTAGGAAGCGAACGGCGGCTAAATGTGTCCCTAGCGTCTAGGAAAACAACTACCTGAAAACATGTTTGTGTCCATTGTGTGTGTGTGTGTGTGTGTGAGGTTTCAAGCGAAAGGGAAAAAATTTTTAGATAAAATAGTCTGCAGGATAGATTTGTTTCCAGGCTAAGGTTAAATGAATAGTTCGATGTTTTGGGGGGAAAGTGCTTATTTGCTGTTTTTCTTTCTTGCCGGGACGTCGGTGCCGCCGTGACAAGCCTGCGGCCGCCGGGAGATCCAGGGGACGGTTAGCCTAGCTTAGCACGAAGGCCTGACGCGGGGGAGAACGGCTAGCTCGGCTGTCGGGAGTAAAAAAAATAATAACAATCACCAACTAGCACCTCTGCAAATAGCCACCAGGCTTTGGTATCCCAGCGACCTCACATTATCATCACTCCTCTTATCGAAACACCGGATCACTCCTCCGACAGTGGCGTCGGCCTCACGGCTCCTCCACCGGACGACGAGCTTCAGAGCAAGTTCCCAGTGCGTAACGGACGAGGTCGGCCTGGATCGTGGCGTTAATTCGGTGCGTCGAAGATTTGTGACCAAGATATGAAAAAACAATCGAAGATATTAAACGGTGCCGAAAACGGGCATGTCAGTGCTCTCTGAAAGGGAAACTGTTAAGATTCAAGCCCTGTTTGTAGATTTCCCTGACACATCTCCGACATTTCCGCGCCGCAGACTCTGACGACTTCACCGGAAGATCTGACTAAGTGGCTGGAAAAAAGAGGAAAAAAAACGAGCTATGTCGGTGCAGCGTTCGGGGGCTCGGGCCTCCCCCGAACCTGGGGCCGAACGACGGATCTGAACTGAGTGGGGGGGGGGGGGGCACGCCCCGGGCGCAGTAATCACGTAACGGCGCGAGCGGCAGTGAGTTTACTGAAAAACACGTGCGCTCGCGCCGTGTCAACTTTTCCCGGCAGCTGTCAAGCGTTTTCCCTCCGGGGTTCGGCCCATTTTTTCCGCCGCCGGTTTCCCCCCGTGAGATTTTTTCATTCTTTCTATTTTTTTTTATTTTTAATTCTTTTACATTTTTTCATGTCTCCTTTGAAGCAGATATCTGGAACTTGAGTCACTCGGCCCGACGAGAACTTGCGAGTTGAGTCACGGGCCGTGACTTCTTTTTTTCCTTTTTTCTTTTCTTCCCGTGCCTCGTCCAGAGTATCGTTCCACTACGGGTGGAAAACTACTGCAAGGTCTCGCTTGGCCCCTCGGTGAGGGCGGACCGCAGAAATGTCGAGGATCACGACGACAAACCCACATTAAAATGCTTCTCAGAGGCTTTTTTTTTTTTTTTCCTTTTTGCTTTCTTTCTTTTTTCCCCCTCAGGAACAGAGCAACAACTAAAACTGTAGACGCAGCATTCGATCCTCCCGTTACCCTCCAACGCACTGACTGGTCTCACAACACTCGGATAACACTGGCCTAGAGCTCGATCTGAACTGGGCGTAAATCTGGTCAATTTTTTTTTTTTTCGATTATGATCAAATGGGGGAAAAAAAAAAAGCTGTGCAAGGAAAAGCTTGCATATTTCATGGATTATTTATTTTGATCATTCTGAGCCTTTGTCACAGCAGACATTCATTATTTTTTTTACTTTTCATAGTAAAAAAGAGCCGGCGCGATCAACAGCAGGACGCTGAACCGCTGTACCTCTAAGGAAATTCAGCTGCCATTAATTTTAATATGTATACCTCTATTTTTCATACACTGACATGCATCATTTATCATTAAGAGTAACTTCTAGTTGCTGCACGTTATATTTTGAGTTAATTTGACTACTTAGATACCACTGCCATACTCATTTGTGTGCGATAAACCAAGTGATATATATCCCAATGGCGATTATGTAAAAAGTGATATATTTTGGTAGGATTCTTTTTCCTATAGTAGATTATATTCAGTAACACTCTATCGTCACTGCAAACGTCGCTGTAGATGTATCTGTGACTGTGATGTGCAGAAAACAAACAAAATTAAATAAAAAAATAAAATAAATGTAGGGCTGCTGCACTATATGTCTATGTAACAGTGTGAGCACAGCTACTAGATGGAACAAGGGTTACATGACATACATCATAAACATGAAGCAGTTATGTAACACGTGAAGTGTGAAAGACGCAATACGTACAGTCGCATATGGTCAGAGCTAAATACAGTGGGTTCAATATAGGTAACTGGGAAGATACAGCCGACCGTGAGCGAGCGGCGGTGGCAGTGCAGTGACGGCGATTTGCAATTTATTTGCACTATATACAATTATTTTTGCAGAGTTAAGTCATAATCATGACTCCAGTGGCTGGTATTTTAGCATCTCTGCGAGCACTTTAGCCTTCAAGCTCCTGCCTTCCTGTTTTGTCAGGCACGGTCGCGTGTAACGAGGTGACAGGAGAACGCTTGACGTCATGACGTCAAATTCGTACGAATGCGAGAATTACACCAATCGGAAAAAAACAACAAAGAACAAAACCTAGCGAGCCCGAGCCAGTCCGAGTGTGTCGCACGCCCCCGGTTCGAGGAAATCGGATCCCGCGCGCTGTGCGCTGATGTCAAACAGCCGCTCCACTGCCGCGGCTGATTTATGCTTTGTTTACTGCAGGAACTACATGGACTGCACCCCCGCTCAGTGTTGGCTAACTCAGCTGTGAGCCACACTATGTGGATGCTTTTATAGGGTCTGGAAAGAGAACTGAGCACAGAGCTGATGTTGATTTCACAACTATTTGAAAGATAAAACTGTTTTGTTTTTTTTGAGTAAATGGGAAAAACAGAATCTGTAGTTTGGCCGGCCAGCAGGGCGTGGACGTTTTTGGAGGGATCGTTTGTACGCAGGGGTTCCTTCGCGCAGTCACGCCGCCGCCCGCGCCGCCCTCGCCGCCCCCGCCGCCGCCGCCTCACAGCCTCCCCTGCTCTGCTCTGATATCAGCGGCAGCGCGATGCAAAGGCATTTTGTTTACCTGACTGCTCAACGTCCCCACTGTGGGAGACAGTTGGACGTGGTTGCCCGGTGTGTTTTTCTTCCTGTCAGACTTGTCTTGATCCGTGAGTCCTGGGGGGAACTTCCTGCGAGAGAGAGAGGAGCGAGAGAGCATGTGAAGGTTATTGGGAGCACAGAGCGAAAAAAAGTAAACAGAAAAAACAAAGTGTGCTTTGTACGCAAACTCCCGGACGCCGTCCTTTGAACCCTCCAAGAAGCGATTTCATCCATTTCACTCGGTCAGATCAGTTCGATCACCGAATGATTGACTGTCCTGTTTGGAAATTTCTCGAGATCATTTAGTGAACTGCAACAAAAGACAAACTTCAAAGTGAAATTTTGTCCTATTGATGTTTTCAATTTTATTATATGTCATTAACAGAGGCTTTACAGAAGCAGAAGCAACCACTGCTGAAGATTCTCCAATCAATATTTTTATATTAACAATAGAGTAAAGGATTATTGGTGGGGACACTCATAACGATGACACCGAACAAAATCTCCCAACTCTGCAGTTCCCCTCGGCTTTGTGGAAAACTTTGGTGCCTTTCAGTGCATTGTTTCGGTTCCGTGGCTCAAATCTTTACCATTGAGGCCCCCAGCTACTCCTATACGTGTCACTTCGAGACACAGCAGACCGGCTCTTTAGGCAGTAAGCTCCGATAAACCCGCGTTACGCAGCCTGCCCAGCACCAGACAGTTAGACGAAGTCAGCGACTGACAGCCAACCAGCCAACATTTCCATCAGAATGGTGGAGACCAGAAGCAGAGCAAAAAGAGGGGACATAGAGATTATAACATGAATGGCTAATGGCTCTCTGTGTCCGGTAGAGGTGTGAGCGGGCAGCGCTTTGCCAGCAAGTTCACGATATCGACTTTACAAGGTGAGGTTTTGTTTATAGTCAGTTGCGCTGCCGCCAAGTGGCCAAAGTAAAGAGGAGCAGGCTGGTTCGATCAGGGATCAAACAAAAAACAAACAAAAATGTATTTTAGTTAGATCGGAGTGATCAAAATAAAAAGAAAAAGCTCAGAGCTACCTTCAATAACACACTGATGCAAGTCAAGAAAAAAAACAAAAGCATTTAAGCGCGAAACTAAACCAAAGGTCCAAAGATAATATAAGGACCCATATGTTTTTTACATACTGTGTTATTTTTTTTCGGTCACTTTGAACACAGGGGTCAGAAGTGGACGCCGGAGGCCGAGTCGCCCTGTTAACCCTGGTCCTCTCTCCCCCGCAGGTGGTCGACCGGTAACCAGCCGCCATGCTGTCACTGGACGAGCCGCTGGACTTGAAGCTCCCCTCGGGGCGGGCGAACGGCCCGGTGAGGTTAGGAAAGAGGGCATATCCCTCCTCTATCTGCGCCCCCCTTGGCACTGCACGACCCCGCCTGATATGCGCGACCTTCCCCTCGCCGCCCTCCTCCCCAGGTAAGAGTTGACCGGGCGGTTTGCCCGAGAACGTATTCCCAGCGAGGGAACCGTGTGCACGAGCGCGTGCCTTTTTTTCCAATTTCCCTGCCGCAGTGCTGTTCTCACTTTACCGGTAACTTAATATTGTGCATCCAATGAATGGCAGCTCTCTTCTGTCCTCGAATAGACATACATTGTCCCTGGGATTTGTCAGCGTGGCTCGTAACCAGAGGAGCGTGACACTGACATGGCGTGAACTCAAAGGGAACCCACAGCATGGCCCCTGTGATACTCCGCATCGACGTATAACGCCGTACCTGAAGCGCCCAATAATGTGCACGCATTCGCGCATGGCCTCGTACCTCATGCGTTGTCTTGTTGTTTCAAACTGCCGTACTCCCCGTTCCTTCATGCGGCTCCTGCATGGTTCTCTGGTTCCGTTGCAATCGGAATGTGGCTCCACTGACGTTCCCCACGCGGAGGCTCAGGCGCCCCGGGGGCTGGTCGGGTAGCTTCGACAGGAATCCCCGACAGCGGTATGGGGCTGCACTGGAAAAACTGAGGGGATAGCAATCCGTCTTCTTTATCTTGACATCGAATCGAAAGCCGTCACGTGGAAAACTAAAATGGACGCAGACAGAGAGCTTTCATTCCAGAGAGATCCCATGGTAACCCTTCTAATCTTCACTGTAGATTCCCAGTCTTCCTCGCAAGAGCGACCCGGGTCCTGCTTCACTCCCCCGGCCATGGACCTCAGCCTGTCCCCCTCCTCCCGCCACACCTCGTCCTCCCTCTCCCCATCTCCCTCCTCCCCCTCCTCCCCTTCCCCTTCCTCACCCCTGGAGTCCCCTCGCAGCAGCAGCAGCCCACAGCCACATCTGTTCTCTCGGGTGAGTCCAAGCGTTCGCGTGGTGTCATCACGCAAATGCAGACACAGGCATTGTGAAAACACCCAATTTGCTCATGCACGTTACTATGAGATCTGACAGTAATAGTTACAGTTTTTTCACTCGCCAATTCGCCAAGTGGAATTTTGGGATGGGATTTTTCCTGCCGCACAGTGCGGCAGACACGGCGTTGGGCCGTGGAGGATAACGAGCCGCAAAGTGCCAAATGCCATCACTTGGTTTTGTAGACCTGAGACCTGTGAGTTTCAAATGTTAGCAGTGTCATGTTTCACGAAACTGTTGCTGCTCGCGAATTGGCTCTCGCACCGGCCACGATTATGTTTTTGTTGTTTTGATCAGTGAGATATGTCAAAAGTAACAGGAGAGGAAATGCTCTTGTGTTTAAAAAAAAAAAAATCCCAGTTTGCATGATGAAAAATTCAGTGAAACCAGCCCCTGAGTCTAATCTTTCAGCTAATGTGTCTCTGAAAGAACAGACATAAAAACTGCATCAAAACAACAACTACAACTTCAGCCAATTCATACGGATGTGAATAAAATATAAGGAATAATAAGTAAAAATACGTATGCGGTGCTGGCCTCGCATTTTGGTAGCTTTTACACAGGTTTCTGAAAAATATAGCTACGGGCTAGTAACACACTATCGGGCCGCACGCACTAAAAGTGCGTGACAAGTTACATTGCAGGTTAAAGAAGTATTTTTAATAATGTGGGAAATTTGCTCATTCGCTTTCCTGCTGAGAGCTAGACGAGCCAGTTAGCTTAGCATAAAGACTGGAAACAGGGGGAACAGCTAGCGTGGCTCTGTCTAATGGAAAACAGGCCTCTAAAGCTCACGAATAAATGTTACATAAACCTGCTTCTTATTTACGGTGCCGACACATGATTGGTATGGATCTTGTCATGTAAATCTGAGCAAGAGAACTAATAATATATATATTTGTTTAATGCACCTTGTTGGGATTATACCAGTGTCCTATTGCAAGGGGGGGGGGGGGTTAGGAACATTCGGTACAGTTGTGTATCTTTATATAACTAGTTAAACGTATGACCACGGTCTACATTTCGAATGAACGTGCTCCACTCTTTTCCAACAGAACTGAATTGAATTTGGATCCGGGGGGGGGCAAGGGGGGGGGCAGTGGTGGTGGTGAATCTAATTTGTTGGTGCAACATCTGCACACAGCCAGTCCAGTGACTCTAAATCAAATTGTAACTGTGACCGAATGGTAAAACATCAAACACACAAGCTGCCTTGTTAGGGCATCACAGCTCCCCTCTTGGCCCAGATTCGTCTTTCGGCTCAGAAAGTACCTTTTTAAACCCGTCTTGTTCATTGAATGAGGACTGTGAGAAGCGATCGTTATTTCCCTCAAATGAACTTATCAGGTCCCTCAAAGACGCCTGTGATTCCTCAGCAGCGGCTCTTTGTCCGCAGTAACTCACTTAGCCGGCCAGTGTGAATTTCCCGTCCGATTTTAAAAACCTGCAGACGACAGTAGTGTCGGGCCCGGCGGGTTTGAGAACGTTAATCGGATTGCAAAAGCGAGTCTAGCAACAGTCACAGTCCTCAAAGTAAAGAAAAGACAAAACGAGGGATAATTCAAGGGCAGAGACAGTAGATTTAACAGCAGCAGCCATCATCATCGGTACCACAGGGTTCAGTACTAGGCCCAGTCCTTTTCAGGGGGAGCCTAGGACTTTTGAATTTAAATATATTGTTACTGCTACTCCAATGTTATCCTGCCATCTTTTTTTAATTATTATTATTTTTGCTAAGAGCTAATGAACTAAACAGCTTTGTCATTTTAAAATTTGTCCTTCTCTGCCAGTGCTGGAAAATTTTTGAGATTTTATCTATTTATTTTAAAATACATATTACATACATATTAATTGTACAGAAAAGTACAGTGAACTTAACTGGTTTTATATATGTAGCCAGTATGAGCAACGTGTTCCATGAATACGCTCTGACCTTTGGAAAAACAAAAACCTAACATCATTATTACAACATAAACATAAACAGAGTTTTGTGTTTTTTTATTTTCATCCGACATCCGTCAGCCACTTTTAGTTGGTTTTATAAGGACGTTTTTTTTTGTTTTTGTTTTTGTTTTTTTCTGTATATATGGTCCACAGTCAAAATTCAAGTATTTACTAAAGTTAAATAATCTTTGATTAAAAAGACTAATCTGGTTTAAAAACTGTTTGAACATTTCACTGTTTACCGTTGTCATTTAAATGTACGGGCGGTAGATAATAACCAATAGGCAGCCAGATGCGGAGAACAGTCACGCGAACCCCCTGAATGTTAGAACCCGCGACACATGGCGCCCATGTGTCTCTCCAACTGTGGCAGGTTTTCACAGACAAGACAAGAGATCCGCTTCACGTCCATCTCCAGTTGTGAGGTAGGGAAGTGCTACCAGATGTGCCTCAACCCCTGTGGGTCGGTCCCTGCACAAATAAATCCCCCTGAATATTGAAGTTATCTCGACTTGTTTTTGATCAACGTGATGCAGATGTATCACTCCTTCCATGTGTCTGTGCTCATGCTGCATTGGTGCAATATGGACGGAGCTGCTCATGCATAATTCCAAGGCCGTTACTCCAAATATTAGCCCTGCGCTCAGAGGATTTTTTTTTTTTTTTGCAGTGGTTTAATAACAAGTAAAATCCAATACAAAGCAAAATTATCAAGCTTATTTTAAATTAGCTGAATCAATTGTATTGGTGTTAAAATTGGATTGTATTCAGATGCCAGCATCGCTGGATCTGCCCCCATGTTGCTGTGTGGAGTTTGGCATGAACTTGGTGACGTGGTTTTAGATCGTCCTTGGGCCGTTGTGACCTCTGAGACCTTTCTTCCCCCCTTTCAGGAAGCGGTTCCTCACCATGGCGTGGAGGGCGGCGCCTCGCCGCCGGGTTACCCGTTTTACCTGCCGCTTGGAAGCCCGCCGAGGGGCTACAGCTTCCCCTCCTCCATGTTCATTGGTCAGAGCAGAGAGAGGCAGGTCTCGCCGGAGCCCTCGCTGGACGGTCAGCTGGCCTGCCGGTGGATGAAGGTAAACCTGATTATCAAAACAGAAGGAAAGAAATAAATACGCACATGTGGACGGGAATGTGTCAAGTTTGTGTTCGTTACATCACGGGTGCAGCCGTGTGAACAATGTGGTTATTTTCCACAAGCTTTAAAGGAAAAAAAAATCTCTTTACAAGGAATCCACCACAGAAGAGAAATAAATAGTCTCTGTTAAATATCCAGCCCGTGTCCGTTAAGCACTTTAATCCCCTGGGTCTCGGTGAAAAAGACGGCGGCAGCGGCAGCGGCGGCAGCGACGGCGGCGGCGAGGACTCAGTGTGACCATGGCTGACAGCCTCTGGAAAAAAGGGTGAACGGGACCAAAGGTTCCGATCACCCAAGAACCGGGGCTGAAGCGGTTTTCTGTAATCTCGCTGTGGTCATTCTCCCGAGCAGAAAAGCCAAAACGCCCACGTGCTCGTTCACGTGACGAATGTGAGAATGTCCTTTTCTAACAGCAGAGGCTGGAATATTTTGGGAATTTCGGATCGTCTGAAAAACGTCACCTTGGCCTCTTGGAACATATAAGAACATTTTATAACTGTGAATGAAATGATTAAAACATAAAAGGTGTTTGATGATGATGTTGCTGTATTTTTAGATACAAAATGGTTTTGACATGACTGCCTCCGGTCAGTATACGCTGGGTAACCCACCCCCCCCCACTCCCTGTCCTGCAGTGCCACCTGCTGTTCGACTCGCTGCAGGACCTGGTGGACCACATCAACGACTTCCACGTCAAACCGGAGAAGGACTCGGGCTACTGCTGCCAGTGGGAGGGCTGCGCCCGGAACGGGAGGGGGTTCAACGCCCGGTAGGCGCATGCTGCTCTGACTCAAATGTCAACACATTGAGATAAACATACTCTAAAGTAAATATCCTGCTCCCGGCAGGTGTGATGTTTCTCGGCTCCTTTGTACATTGAGTAAATATTATACATTTACACTGTCCAGTGCTCCCCCCTAATAATCTGCTCAGTAGTTAAATAGGAAATTATGATGCAAAAGCTGGCTAAAAAAAAAATAAAAAAAGCTTAAAAGCTTAAAAAACCCACTTTCTGCTCCTTTATTCGCGTTTGCTGCCTCATTACATTAAAACAGATATAAATACCCCCCACCCCGAAAGCCTGAAATATCTGGTTTCTTTGGAAACTTCTGGATCTTCTCCAGCATTTAAGACGACGTTCCGCGGGCTTTTGGACCCCGGTTTTATTTTTCGCGGCACACTCTGACTCCCCGGCTGGTTAGGAAGCTGCGAGGAAGTGTGAATCCAGCTGTTTTGGTTTTTCAAGGCGACCTGACTGTCGCCTCCTCAGCCCCATCAAACACTCAATGCTGAACAATGCACTGTGTGTGTGTCTGTGTGTGTGTGTGTGTGTTTGCGTGTGTCTAAAAATTAATACTTGCTTGGTTGTGTCACACGTTTTTTTCCAGTTATAAAATGCTGATTCACATCCGCACGCACACCAACGAGAAGCCGCACCATTGTCCCACCTGTAACAAGAGCTTCTCACGCCTGGAGAACCTGAAGATACACACCCGCTCGCACACGGGTGAGTGCACAAAATGAAACAAACAAACTAACGAACGAATAAGAAAACCCAATGGGGCAGCTAGTTACGGATTTTCCTCAGGGGCACCGGGTACGAACCGGCCCCGACCCAGATAACGCTGCTATGACATCGTCAGGCTTATATCTCAATCCGCACTTTTAGGAAGAATCCGCCAGAGCCAAAGACAACAAATACGCAGAGGTTCTCATGGGCTGAGTGGTTCTCCTCCCAGTTGTAAGTCGTGGAGTTCACCTTTTAATCGTGGAAAAGTCTCGTTTGACAAATTGCGAGTTGATTTCATCATCCATCTCGTTTTATCTTGTTTTTTGGCTGTTACACAATCTGACTTTGAGTTGAACCTCGCAGAGGGAAAGTCTGACACTGCTGCAGCGTTTGCATGGATATTATGTTTTGTGTTTAACTCCTGTTTCCTGACCTTGCCGCTGCTTTTCAGCGTTTTACACAGTTCATCACTTCATAGTGCTCGTGGTGTAAAAAAAAGAAAAACGTCCACTGCCTGTGTTTGTGCAGCTGTCGGGGTTTCTTTTTTGTTTTGTTTTTTGTGCTGTGCTGAATTTTCGGTCTCTACGCCCGGACGGCCCAGCGACGAGCGTCGGGGCCGCTTAAAAAAAGTCATCGGCGCCTGCTCCTCCGATTTCAGCCTTCACCCAAACACCAGCGTGTAAAGCGGCGTGAAAAACGAAGCCCCGCGGCTTCGAGGCACGGGGTTCAGAGGTGACGAGCTGAAAGACAAAACGAGTGCATTTTAAATATTCGGCTCGGTGCAGTTGGAAACAATCCTCTTTGTTCCCGCTGTAGCTCCGGTATCTTGACATCAGACGAGACGAGGCGGAAGCTTATCATAGCTGAAACGATTAATCGCTTGAAAAAAAGTTGGCCCCGAGGCTGATGTGTCAAAACACCAAGTTTGTTTTGTTTTGTTTTTCTCTCTTTCCTTAGTCAAGTGTCAAAAGACAAAAAACAAAAACAAAAAAACAGTCAGTTGGCTTTGTGTGCATCGGCGGCCAAGAGGCTGTGAAATTCACCAAGTACAGTCGGGCAGTTTTCGGAGAAGGTCGTCCCAGTATCATGGCATCATTTTTTTTGAGCTTCAAAAAGACCCCGTACTGTCGGAATTTGTTTTTTCATATTCGCACGCAGCAACGATTCCCCGGACGATTTCCTTGGAATCCAGCATCGTCCCCGTCATCGTCCCCAGACACCAACGATGCCGGTTTCCCTGGAATCTGGCATCGTGTTTCCCTGGACTCGCTGCTGAGTGACTGAACAACCGTGCCTACACTTTTAACTCGCTTCATTGGCCTCGTTCTACTTCTGCTGATCTAATAATCTCGCCGTGTTGCTCGGCATCGTACAGGAAACACAATCCCGTCTTTTTCTTTTTTCTTAATGCGAAGCGCCACAAGGAGGAAACAAACAGCTTCCTCCTACAGTTTCTTTGCGGAGGTGTGTGTTGTCTTTATCTCGCCTGTATCGCAGGTCGTTTTCGGAACCATAAAAGCTTTGACGTGAATTACAACACGAGCAGGATCCCCGGAGGCTAATCCGGCGAAGCATCAGAGGTGTCAAATTATTATTTTTTCTAGCGTAACCGGAACACACCTGCATCTAATTAGGTTTATGCTTCACAAAACATATATACATATTTCATGGGGGCATGTGACTTTGTGACAAAGCAGGGAGCCCCTGGAATTGTGCAACGCTGACGGCCCGAGAGGCGCAGAGACGCCGCGACTGTTATCGAGTTTCAAAGCGGCGTCGGCTTCATTGTTGTCACTTTCATCGTGGCGGCCAGCGTTCTAGGCGTGCCCCCCCCCCATCTACAGTTGCCCAACGGTCCCTTTCGTAACTCGTCTCATATTCACCTCGGCTATTTCTCAGTTCTCTGTTTTTTTTCCCTCTCTAGGAGAAAAACCCTACATCTGCCCATACGAAGGCTGCAGCAAACGCTACTCCAACTCCAGCGACCGCTTCAAGCACACCCGCACCCACTACGTGGACAAGCCTTATTACTGCAAGATGGCGGGCTGCCTGAAGCGCTACACGGACCCAAGCTCGCTGCGCAAGCACATCAAGGCCCACGGGCACTTTGTCGCCCAAGAGCAAGGTGCTCCGAGCAGGCTGGGGTCGGGGCTTGGACTCCCCGGGCACCAGGGCCCCGCCGACCTGCCCTCCATGGGCGGCGCCCACATCATCCTGCCCGGGGCCGCCACCGCTCTCCTCGGGGGTCTCGGAACTTCTTTGCCTCTCTCCGCTTTCTGCCACGCCAGGGCCCTGGGCCACCACGGGGCGCCGCTCTTCTCTGTGGGGGGAGGCGGTGGCGTGGGGCCCCTCGGCCTCTCGGACTCCCCTCTGCTCCACTTTGGACTTTCGGCCGCTTCAATGCTAGGGCTGGGGGCCCTGGGAGGCCTGGGCCGGATCGCGGGGAAGGGGATGGAGGTTGAAGAGGAAGAGGAGGATGGAGAGGAGGGGGAGGCGCTGAACCTGTCTGCGGGGATGGGGCCCAGGCGTAGCGACCCCTTGTCCTGGGTGGTCGTTCCTCCAAGGGCCCTCCTCCTCAAACCAGCTGTCGTCAGCTAGGATGTGCAGTGAGCAATTCTAAAAAAAACCCAGGAAGTGTACGATTGGGGTTTTTCTGTGCCTGTACTTGCGTGCATGTATTTCAGGGTGTGTGTGTGCGTGTGTGCGTGTGTGTGTGTGTGTGTGTGTGTGTGTGTGTGTGTGTGTGTGTGATGCACATGGTTGTGTGGAGTGTTGTTGAGCATGTGAGTGATCAAAAGTCGCTGTCACCTGCGGAGCCATGAAAAAAGAAAAGAAAAAAAACAGAAAAAAAAGCCCAGAAACGACTGAAGACGGACGGAAAGACTGAAAAGTTCAGACGCCTCAAAGTTTTTTTCCGCGAGACGCATTTTCTTTTCTTTTCTTTTTTTTTTTTTTTGCACCGTGCATGTTCCGGCGTCCTCGCGGGGCAAAGGGCAACTCTAACCAAATTACTGAAAAAAAACAAAAAAGAAACCAAAACAAAACTACAACCCGGTTGCACCTGGAGCCGTTTGTATCTGATGAGATCCTGAGATACATCCTCCCCAGAAAAACAAAAAAGGAACGCTGCCAAAAGCGAGCGCTGGCTAACATGCCGACGCGCCAAGCTAAGGCGGCTAAGGCGAGATGAATACCGATTACACCTGTGACCACCGTCGTCTCGGCGTTTGTCGCCGTGAGTACGTGGCTGAGAGATTATTGGGTGAGCTGACCCTTTGATATCCCTCCATCCGCCCACATGCTTGATAAGGGTTTTTTTTTTTGTTTTTTGTTTTTTTTATGGCGGACAATCACCTGTATTAAATTTTTACAACCTGGTTCGTGACGAAGGAGCAGGCAGCTCCAATCATTTTGCAGTTTTTCTTTTTTCTTTTTTTTATCATGATTTCTTTAAATGTTTGACAACCCCCGTCAGCTGCTAGTTATAAATGGAAAAGCAGGATTATGGGGCGCAATGGGAAACACGGTCTGTACACAGTAATTTAATGTAAAATTAATGAGTACGTATTGTAGACCTCGTTACAATCTACCTATGTGACATCCATTCATATATTTCCTTCAGGTGAAGTGAAGAGTTTGTGCAATTAAGGGGTAAAATTTCAAAATAAGATGTCGGTCATTTGAGAAATTGACACCGCGTCCTGTAAATGAAACACTTCTGTTTTTTACAGTTTTAATTCTGGTATTTCAGTGGAATCCAACCCTCCACGGTATCGCTCAAGGTGCTATCGTGGATCCGATCTGGCGCTACAGCTGTCTTGTGCAATATGTGACCTCAGATGACGCTTTATGGTCATTAAAAAGCCCAAAGCAAATAAAAATAATCACGCACGCTGAGGGAAACCAAACCATGACTCAGAGTTGGTTTTACTGGACGTCGGCGAAAGTACGATGTGTGACCAAAGACTATAATCCACACAGAGCTATTCTGTTCGATGTTTGACTTTATGTGTCGCAAGAGGAAAGGTAAAAAAACAAAAAAAAAAACAAATAAAAAAACACCTGTGCTGACGTAACTGAATGTAGGTTGGAGGTCAACTCCTTCGCTTCGCAGGCTGCCCTCGCTATCTACTCGCTCCATCCTACCGTTCCAAGACAACGATCCCCACGGGATCCGCCTGGGGCCCCTGAGGCGGGACCAGCTGAGGACCACGTTCATTCAGCGAGCAACAGGACAGACAAGGGTGTGTGTTCGGCGGCAGCGGGTGCACACTCGCTTTAGGGTGAAAACGTACAGTTAAAAAGCGCCGAAAGGTACAACGGAAACAAGAAGAAAAGAAACGGACAAAAAACAGACAAAAAAAACAGTCTCTCGAGTATTCCTGACAGGGAAGCGTCTGACGATGCCCCTCCACCCAACCCCCCCACCCCACCCCACCCCAACGCCCCCCCAACCCCCCCTTTAGCCTGTATCTGTGTTGTTTTTTTTATCTTGTACTCTCGTTTGCACATTGATTTATCCTAACCAGTATTTCAAAGGTGTCCAAGTGCCTTGTGTTTCAGCCGAAATGTATCACACAATATATGAAAAATATTTACGCGAAATGTAAAGTGTATAATTGTACTTTTTTTCGTTTATGTTTTGGGGAAAAAAAACAAAAAAACAAAACAAACAAACAAACAAACAAACAAAAAAAACGAGTTTTGAATACTTGACAAACAGATGTGATTCATACATCGGGGCCACTGCAACACTTTTCTAAAGACGCCACCGGTGTTGATGACTATGACTGACTCAGTGTCAATAAACACAAACGGATGGAAGAAAAAAACAAACTCTATATCTCCTGGTGTGTGTGTGTGTGTATTTCTTGTCACCTCTTGTGTCTCTGTGTCAGTGTGTGTGTGTGTGTGTGTGTGTGTGTGTGGGGGGGGGGGTCAACGTACAGATGTATTTGCAAAGAGAAACTAAAAACAAACCAAAAAAAAGAATCTATCTTTAAAAAAAAGGTGACTGAATAATGAGTAGTAAATGGATTCACCATTGGTTACAGCTGTATTATGACTTAATGTACTGAATGTTAATAATGACGTCTGAGGAGGAATTTAGGAATTTAGTCCTGCACAATAATAGCTGAGGAGGTTTATTAGGCCTTGGGGATGATAATATCTAAAATGTGAAACTTTCTGCTCTGCTGGCTTCCCAGGTACTTTTTCTTTGGGGGGGGGTTGATGGTAAAACACTCCTTTAACTCATTAGCTCATAAAATATGGTTCCCCATACTTATTTTGTTTTTGTTTTTTGTTGCAAACAAAGTTGCGCTTGCATTTAACAGTCTTCAGTGAAAGCCAAGTTCCGGATGCCTCGGAGCCGGTTTCGGTTTTGTGAGGAGCAGTGGTCACAGAGGTGTCCAATCCTTTTTTTCGGGGCCTTTGCACTTCTGCTCTACGTCGACCGCAGCAACTTTCTGGCCCTTTCGCAACCCGATGCCTCCGACCACCACTTCCCGTCCAAAAGACTGAGCTTTTTTCATGATTGCTCGCAACGATATGTAATGATAGGATATTAAAATGAAAAAAGAAGAAAAAAAAACTTCCCCTCCGGCTGTGCTAACATGGGACGATTGTGTCTATATGGTAATTGTGGTTTACACGAGCTTGCACCAGCCGTTTGAGCGACGCCGGACAGGTTCCGAGGATTCTGCCTCGGCAGCCGTCGCCCTTTCAGGTACCGTGAACCGGCAGAAATGTGTTATCCACCAGATATCCACCTGAAACTCGGGTGTCCGAAGCCGAGGATGTTTAATTTCTTTGAAGAGTCACATGTCACGTTTACGCAACGAAGTGGAGGGTTTTGTGTGCCAAGTTTTTTTTTGACAGCAGGGCATGTTCAGGATGTTTAACAATCCCTTGTCCTTCTGGATCAGTGGGAAAGCCGTGAAAGCGGAGACAAATTCTAAGTTTGCATTAAGGTGTTGGTTAATTTGTCATTTACAGTGTGTAAATAGACAAAGGTGAAATAGAGGGGCATAGATGAGGTATTTATTCTCTGTCAGCTGTCTTATCTCTTTTTGAGATTATTCACTGGATCAATAAAAAGGCACAAAGCACAAAGGCACAGAGACAAATTCTCTCGAAGGGCCTCGGAAGTAAACAAAGTATATATCATAACCCAAACCATGACCCTTTTTCCTAAACGTAAGTTAAGGAGTTTTGTTCTTTCTGGCCCAGACATTTGCGACCGTTCCAAAACCTTTGCCACCTGTTGGTCGTTGTCACTGTGACAACGTCAGCACCAACACGGGCCGATCCCTGCCGAGCCGTCGCTCTCCCGAGGGTCGTACACGAGGGTCGTACACGAGGGTCGGGGCGAACGCCCGAGGTGGTCGTCGGGGTTCTGGCGACTGGCCGCCTACCCCAACACCGCCAGGCGTAAACGTGGCGGCCTCAAAGCATACGGTCGCGAAGCTTCACCGGGGGGGGGGGGGGTCTCCGACCCATGGGTTGCCATGTAATAATGCAGTAATGGCTACAGGGTATTCGGGGGGGGTCGCGAGCAAGGGGCCTCATTCTCTTTCAACTGGCTCACCAAACAACATACTGCAGCCACAAAGTACATTTTTAACGTTTTTAATGTTACAATTGGCCCGGGGGGGGGGGTAGTATGTACAGTCCTCTCACACAGTGCAGCCCCCCCCCGCCCCCCCTGCCCCGCCCTCCACCTTTGCCTGACAAACATCTTCCAGGGTTACTGTGATATGTCCCAGCTGTAACGTTGACAGGAATGTGTCCCTTCCTGTTTGCTTAATTACTGTGGTAAAGCCTCGTCCCCCTCTCTCTCACACACTCTGAGGGAAAAAAATAATTCATGCACACTGAGAAAATACATAAATAAATAAAAACAAACAAACAAACAAACACATGACCCCATGCAATAAAATTTTTTTTTTTTAGTTTATTTGCGGTGGTGGAAGGATGAACCGGTTTTAATTTGGAGAATATTTCTAAAAACAGCATTTTTCTGAGTGTTTTTCTTTCCAAAAGTCATAAGTACCCCCCCCCCCCCCCCGTGAGTGTGTGTGAGAGTGAGAAACCGTGTGAACAGTTGAAAGCCCTGAAAGTCAACAAAGGTGAGGAAGCTTGGTATGAAACAAGCCTCCTCCCTCTCTCTCCCTCCCCCTCTCTCTCTCTTTGCCTCCCTCTCTATCTCTCCCTCCCTCTGGCCTCCTCCCCTCCCCTTCCTCATAATTTACGACTCTAAACCTGTTATTAGTATGAAACCTTTTGGGAGGAGCGTCGCCTTGAAAGTTACGGTCAATTTGTAGTGCGTCCATTATAAAGTCCGCGTCCCTCCTGAATGAAGGACGATTTCATGGCAGAAGCAAAGGGGAGTCAGACAGGCAAGAACCGGGGGGAATAAGGGAGGAAGGGTCGCGCCATGAAGGACCTGGAGACCGGCTCAGGTGTTCGTAGCCTGAAAAGGTAAGAATTTCCAAAAAACATTTGCCTCACGTCAGACTTAAATCAGAGCTTCAGCTCAGGGTGCAGCGCGCCTGCGAGGTGAATTAAGTCCCTTTCTTTTATTCATTTATTTATTCATTCATTTATTCATTTATTTATTCATTCATTCATTTCATTATTATTCTCTTATTATTATTTCTTTAACTTTGCCTTAAAATGAACGGTATGCTCCATGTAGATCGGCAGATTTGTTTTTTTTTTTTTACAAACACTGCAGCGGATGAGTAATTTCCCCACCTGGTCATACGGATAATTGAAAACAAAAAAACAAACAAACAAACAAACAAACAAAAAAAAAAAAAAAAACCCCAAAAGAAAACAACAGTTCCTTCAGGTGCGTCTTTTACGCACGAGAGCTGGCGGCGGCTGAACGGCGCCGCCGCGTCCGCGTGGATCGGCGACGCGATCCCGTCACACTGATCCCCCCTCCCCCCCGCTCCTCGCCCCCCCCACCAAACTGCTATAGTTCTCCTGCTTCATCTGAAAAAACAAAACAAAACACTGATTTACACAGAACGGCACCACCACAAAAATTACTATCATTGCAGAGGTTAGGGATAATTCAGATCTCAAAATCAAACTAAAAGCAACATTATGCAACAATTTTATCTTAAAACAGGGGCTGTCATGACCCCCCCCCCCCAGAAGCCCCTGATATAGTGGAAAAATGACTAATGGGATGATGAAGTTCTATCTAAAGGATTTGGTTCTTCCAGCCACTGAGTGGGTTGATTAAACAAGTTTTGCACTTACAAATCATATATTACAATATTATAATATACATGTATTGTTTTTCTTTAGTGTTAATGGTAAATTTCAGTTGATTGATTGTCAGGGGCCTGAAAGACACTGTGAAGGGGGAAAAGGCACCGTTTTATGTCATAAAGGGCGAAAATCTCATTGTTCCAGACATGAATTCGACTTTGACTTTTTTTCCTGATGAACCTTCGACACTGCCCAACACGCCCATGTAGTCACTGCATCTTGTAATAAGTAATATTTATGGTTATAATTACGATGACCATGACAAAAAAATACGATAATATGAATGGAAAAAATAGTGGAAAATATGATAGATTTGTTTTCAGATCTTTAAGACTTGTAGCCTTGTGATGACACATTGACATTGGAAAGTTACTTGTGGCTTATCAGAGTGAGCAGGTCAAGGAAGTGAACATTGGTTGGTTAGTAATAAAACTCTAAAATCTCTAAAGTGACTCTATCTAATCATTGTTTTACAGATTTAGTTTTTAGAGCCCACAGTGACGGAACCCGGAAAAATAAGGGTATCGGAAGACCTGATGCCAAGTTACTGGAAAATGAAGAATATTGCAATAAGATCAGAGAAACAATAAGGGAAATTGGACATAATGAATCAGCTGAATGTAATATTGGTGAATGAGAATTCGGTAAAGTTTACAAGGGAACTTTCGTACAGAACTCAACGGGAAAAAAAGGGAATATGAAAGTAGTTCGCTCTGGGGAGAAATTAGTCTGTGCTGTAGTAAATCTGGAGAGAATCCCCCGTATTTTAATAATAGTAATATGACCAGACAGCAGGGAAACTCGATTATAGGTCTGGTGATGAATGGAGTGAATGCAAAGTTTTAGCTGCGTAGGAAAAGAAGTTTTCACGTCCTACTCTAAACTGCTTCCCTCAGATTTACTCCACCGATCACGATCTACGATTACCTAGGATGCCGATGTCTTCCTCGGTAAAACGTCGCCCCGGGTGTCAGAATTCAGGAAGGGGGTTCAGTCATCCCGACGATGGCCTCAGACAGATCTCCCAGGACGCTTGAGCCCAAGGCCAAATCCGAAAGCGGTCCTTTCCTGAAGGACACAAGAAATGCAGCGCTCGAATGCTTTAAAGAAGCGTGTGTGGGGATGGGAGGAGGGACGTCAAGCGTGAAACGAGGTTTAATCGCCCCGATCCCTACATCCGGTTTGGATAAAAGAATAATAGGTCATTTGGGGACCGATCATATGGCTCGATGCTGATTATAAAACACTTTCCGGGGCTACTGCTGCGCGGCCGGAGAAAGGTGCTCAGGCCGTAGCTAGTAAGACTCAATCGGGCTCTTTGAAAGGAAGGTCGATTCATCCGTGGTGCGGGACTCGCATCAGATTTACCATAAAGCTGCCGGATTCCGGGGGGAGTGGGTTCGTTTTCCATTTCGAGACCTCCACGAAGCACTGGATTCCGCTGAGCGTCCCTCGGAGATGGAAGGACTCGGCATCACTCTGCATCCGGAGAGAGACTCACCGAGGCGACTGGAGGCGCCATACAATGGGAACGCAGGCTCTGGAGCGTGAACACGGGGCACAAGATCTGAGACAGGGAGGGGGAACCTCCAGGATGTGGTAACTTTAGGTTTATGATGGTTGTAGGGGTGTTATCGTTTTAATTAAAAATGGTCACACTGAAGGGTAAAATGAAACGGGAAGGCCAGCAATAGACAAACAATGACAGATGGTGCAACTTTATTTTTTTTTACAAAAATGAAAAATTAAATTCCATTTAACCGTTCAGTTTACTAACCAGTTTCAGGCCCATAATTGTATCTAGACAAATGTAAAATATTGACTTTATGTGATTA
Source organism: Istiophorus platypterus (assembly GCA_016859345.1). NCBI lineage: Eukaryota > Metazoa > Chordata > Actinopteri > Istiophoriformes > Istiophoridae > Istiophorus > Istiophorus platypterus. The sequence continues at coordinate 4,850,025 of CM029114.1, read as the reverse complement.
TCCCCTGAGACGGGGGTGAAATATTTGGGATTGATATTCCTGATTTGGACGCCGCTCGATCGTAGCTCGCTTTGCTTTCCGCCGCCAGGTGCTTCCATGTTGGAAATGACCCCAGGAGAGCATAACGCGTCGCGGCGGGGAACAGCAGATACGTAGCCCCTTGCTCGAGGGTGGGGGGGGTGGGGGGGGGGCAGGAAAGGGATTTATGCTGTTTCTCATTTTACACATGATATTGGAGATTTATCACGGCATGATGAGATCTGGGGAGATTCCGATTCCGGTGTACTGAGGAGATCTACAATAGAATGGATACACAGTATTGATGGTTCATCCGTTATCAAAGGTCTCTCCCGGGATGAGGAGGCTCTGCGCCGACTCAACCGATCTTTGGGGCATTAAGAATAGTTGATATAAACCTTCTATGAATTTGATGCTGCCTTTATGAGCGTTTCTGCGCGGTGTAACGATTTCTCTTTAAATACCATGTGCATTTCCATTTATAGAAACCTCCAGTCGTGTAGGCTTTCTGAGCAGCGGTTTGGTTTACCCAGCCCTTTTTTTTCTTTCTTTCTTTCTTTCTTTCTTTCCTTCTTTCTTTCTTTCTTTCTTTCTCCTTTGAAATCATTTCTCGGAAAGTGCAGTCTCATTTCGTCTTATCTCAGAAGAGGCTCAGTGTTCAAGGACAAAAAAAAAAACAACAAAGTGGCAGCGTGTGCGTGTGTGCGTGTGCGCGTGTGCGCGTGTGTGGGTGTCAGTGTGGGTGTGAGAGGGCATCAATACGTTGCAACAGAGTCACCGGAGACGAGTGAACGCCACTGACCGCACCAGACTTGCGCCGCTGAATACATTGGCTTCCCAGTAAGGAGTTAAATATCTGTTCTAGAAGGAAACGATACGTTTCATTTCGACTCATTCCTAAGGTACAAGAGGTGATTTTTTTTGGAAATTTTTTTTGAAAAAAATAGTTTTAATTTGATTATAATGTCAATAACGTATAGTTGAAACTTTGGAACCTGTGTAGTACTTTCATGCCTCCGAGCTGGCGTCAGCCGCAGTGGGAGGCATCGCGGTTTGTCGATGCTCAAAACGTCAGTCCGTCCGTCCCGTTCTCGCAGGTGCGACATCCCAGGGACGCCTAGGGTCAATTTCTCCTCGAGCGCGGTGTCAACGTTCGCCTGGACTCGACGACTGACCGGTGAGGTTTCGGCGGCTGGAGGTCAGAGGACCTCACGTCTGCCCCCGAATCCTTTTCGCAAACGCGACGCCTCAGGAACACCTGGAGGGAAATTCACGACACCCGGCACCGACGTACAATCGGACTCAAGGATGCACCGGATAGACCTCAGGGGTCAAAGGTCAAGGTCCTGGCACATCAGAAAACACGTTTCTGGCCATAACTCAAGAATTCATACACTGATTATGATAAAATACAATTAATACCATTAATTAACGTCCTTCAAAGTCTTCATTACATATATATATACTGTAGTATAAGAGTCTGGACATACATGGGGAGTTCAATCATGAGGCGGTTAATCCTGGTCATACAGAAATGTAGATTGTCTAAGACTAAATCCCAGTTTGACCCATTGGGCGAATGAGTCACAAGTCTTCCCCAAATCCCCAAAACTTGCGAAAGACAAGAAAACTTTAAAAGTGTTTCCATTGCTAGACATGTTCAAGTTAATTTGAGATTAAACTTTCTTTTATTCCTTTTTGTATTTGGTTTCATCCCTGCTCAACTTGAGGCAGAAGATTCTTGATGAATAAGACTTGAAATTATGCCTTGTTTGTTTATACTTGTAATGTTCTCAATTTAAAAAAGAATTTGATGGAGGACAAAAAAACAAAACCTCTTAAGCTCATCCACAAGAAGAGGGCGACCGGCTCCCGGCACCAACATTTCAGCGCACAGCTGCTGTGGGCTCAGGCGTTTTTCGGTCAATCGGATCAGCTGAACGCTGACATGAACAAAACTTTGTGATGGCTAGTTTGAACTGAGATTGTCGTGTTTGCTGCCTTAGCAATTGAGAGGCCTTGTTTCCTGCCGTCGTGCCTCCGGCCTCTAGGGCTACGTGGCCTCCAGCGACCTCAGTCCTGTAACTACCACCTGTAGGTTGCAGAGGGTGCGGTTGCTGGATCTTAGCAAAAGTTACATGGTTTCCTTTTAACTAAAAGTATTAGAGTATCATCTACAAATAGAAGTATCAATAGTAAAAGTACTCATTACAAAGAAAATGATATAGAAAATGATGTATTTTTATATATTACATTATTAGAACGTTAATACTGATACAGGTTCTCATTAAGTAGAGCACACACCATGTTAGTCCTGTTGCACCAAAATCACTTAAATGCCATGCCAGCTGACAATGTCTGCGGCCAATCAAATTACCGAATCGCGTGCAGTGAAATTTGCATTAGCATGCTACGCCTGCTCAGGCAATCATTTGTTTTCAACCATTTTGACAACTCTCTGGCGACGCGCCAGGACTTACAGGGAGGCAAAAACTGGTTCCCGTTGTCGGTTTACCTATTGTGCATAACAGGGAAATTGGTCCCTTCCACTATTGCACTTCAGTTATTTTATCCCAATGCTATAGCTGCTGTTTACAACCTCTGTTTGTTGAAATGATTCAGAACTGAGTGAAAATGAATTTTGCAAACTGTCAGATTTGTTTCACTTTCATGAAATAGTCCTTTAATGCTATTCAATGGACCCCCCCCCCCCTTTTTGATACACACATGAGGCCAACGCCCTCCTCCTGTCGCTGCTGTCCGTGCCCACGCTTGGATCGCAGCGATGCACGGGGCTGTTTATCGCTCAGGTGCAGAGGATCACAGCCTGGCATCAGTCAGCCTTGTTTGGGGGGGGGGTTATTTATGCTTCCTCTTCCCCAAAGATAACTTGCAAAACACAATAGGAAACTTAATAGGAGGGGGAAAAATCACAATAAAACTGCTGGGCAGGTTCTTATATTCTTATTCTCTAAGTTCCATGTTTGGGATCAGGGTTTTTACACGACTAATAATTATTCTCTCTCCTTTTTTTTAGCCAGTTATTTTATCAGTTTATTATGTATCTTACTGAACATGCAAAAACTGTGAAAAAAAAAACCCAGGTTTATTTTCTCCATCTGTTTTGCCCCCAGGTAATATTTAAAATGGCTTTATTAGAAGGTTTAAAGTAGCCAAAGTATACCACGCACACCTGTGCATATTAGAGAAAATGAAGGGGAGGGGGGGGTTAGATCTCAGCATCTGGTAGATATCAAAAGAAACAGAGGCGACGCGACATGGCCGGGATGCCCCGGGGCTTCGTGACCTTCCGAAGAGTATTTAGCGGTAAACGCTAAAGAGCGTCGCTTAAAAAAGAACAAACAAAACAAAAAAAAACAATTAATTAATAATCAAAGTAGTTTAACTTTCTGTCGAACTGACCAATTGATTAGTTCTAGTGTCTTTTTGGCCTTGAGGCGACAGTGTCCTGCTAAATTCCCTCGTTATGTTTGGACTTTGTAAAGGTTAAAGGTTGGACTCGCGAAAATGCATGGATTTTTGAAAAATTAAAAAAAAAGGAAAAAAGAAAATAATAGACATCGATCAAATAACCGCGTCAGAAAAACGTCCAGCTCTGGGACAGGATTTCATTCTCTTGAGATATTCGTACGCGGTCGTGGCAGTAACTATTAAGAGGAGAGAGTCACTTGTCAAATGTCCTACTCTGCACTTTCTGGACGCGGTTTGGGTTACTTGGCCAGGGAGGTCGTATTTTAAGCCCCTGCCTCTTTGTTGGTTCGTTTTGTTGGCAGGATTATGCAAAACCCGCTGAACCGCTTTGCATTGCAAATCGTGGAGGGACAAGCAAGGGGGAAGGAGCCATAATCCATGATCCGGATCATTTACATGGGATTTGAATCTTATTCATTTATTTATCTATTTTTATTTTCTGAAGTCTGGTGCATGTTGTTTGACACCGGCCTTGGTGGAGGTCTGTGCTCTCATAGTGCCCCTCTCATTCCTCTGTTGTGTCTTCAAAGCACTTTTCACCGGATGTATTTACACAAGCGCCAAAATAGAATATCACCAGACTTGTGCATAGGCAATAATCAACGGCTGCACAGCTACCCCGTATTAATCGGCTGCCTATCAGGTGTTTTGCTGGGTTTAGATTTCATTTACAAGATCCCTAAACGGTTTGAGGTGCATCCCCAGGTGGCTCATGTGGCTCCTGCCTTCGGTTTTGATGCAAAAACAAGTGGAACAGGTTTCCATCTGAAGCATGACTAACAGAAACTACCTCAAACAAAGATGGGCCTAGAGGGCGTCAACCCACAATGATTAACCGCTTTACCGTTTACCTTAAGCAGTCAGCAGGCAATTCACAATTCACACTCATGCACTGCCTCCTGCGCCCGTGTCCGACAGTTCGGAACTCAGCGAACCGGGGGGCTCAGGGAGGTCTGATCTGGACACAGCGCCGACAGTCCGGGCGACACATTCCTTGCTAATATGTCACATGCCTCCACGTCTGTAATCTTATCTTAGTCGAGCAGCGTTCAAGCCCAAGTGAGTGGAGTGTGTCCAAATGAAAGAATGAGAGAAGTGGCCGCAAGTCTGCAGAAATACATATTTGTGGTTATTTTTGAAACCGTGTCACCATAACATAGCTGATCATCCGAGAGTGCACTGGCAAGTTTTTCTTTTCTAGCTGTAAAAGTACTTTTTAACTGTAAAATGCCCCCATCGGTCATAATTGTTTAAAAAATGAATAAATAAATAGATAAAAATAAAAAAGATCAAGGAACCCTTATCAGAAATGTTGTGGTAATTTTGGGTAATTTGGGAAGGAAAAAAAAAACAATATTGGCCGCGATTCAATATTTCCTTTAATGTAAAATATCTGTCTACATAAGCCTCAAAAATCCATTTCCAATCGTACTACCTGTACCACAGTGATATCATCATATCCTCTCGTTATAAACCGCTACCTTGAAACTAAAAAGTCAGTTGTTCAGGTTTCTGTTCAGTATGTGTGCAGAGTTTTGTGCCATGCAATGTTTAACAGTGGAACACAGTTGGTTGTAATAACACAGTTGCTGTACAGCTGACAGGTCTGACTTGTTTGGGAGTTGTTTACTCTCGAGTTCATCCTTTGTCTTCCTTGTCTTTTTTTAGGAAACCCTCTGAGAGCTTGTTCTGTCAGAGCAAGCCTTCGTTTCACTCCTGTTTCCAGTTCCTGCTCCTGCTTTGTGTAGCGCTGTTCGCCCTGTGCTTTGCTCTGTCCCTCAACTCTCTGTCATGGTGGGAGAGCTTTTCACCCAGTGAGCACTACCACAGTTATTTCAGTTGGACCAAGCAGGTTAATCTGCATCCTCCTTATTATGCCCATCCAAACCACCTTGATAAACTTGATGAAATCCATGAAACCACACAACCACCCACTGGGAAGCCCACTGTAGCATCTACAGGTACTCAATACCACCAAGCCTACCCACGCAACTACCATTTCATCATGGACAACGCAGAGGTGTGCAAAACCAAGACGCCTTTTCTGGTGCTGATGGTTCCGGTGGCGCCGGATAACGTGGCAGATCGGGACGCCATCCGGCAGACGTGGGGCAACTGCAGCCTGGTCCGGGGCGAGGTGGTGCTCACCCTGTTCCTGCTGGGCCACTCCAGAGGAGCTGAGGACGGGCGACAGCGGGAGAAGCTCGAACAAGAGAATCTTAAGCACCACGACCTGATCCAGAGTGACTTCATGGACACCTACATCAATCTAACCATCAAGACCATGGTCATAATGGAGTGGCTGGCCACCCGTTGCCCCATGGCAACATACGCCATGAAGATCGACTCAGACATGTTCTTGAACATTGACAATCTGGTGATTATGTTGCAGAAGCCCGACATCCCCAAGCAGAACTACTTGACGGGGATGCTTATGTGGAACAGGCCGGTCGTCCGTTCGAAGGACTCAAAGTGGTACGTCCCCGAGGAGATGTACCCAGACCCCGAGTACCCGACCTACACCCTGGGCATGGGATACATCTTCTCCAACGATCTGCCAGAGAAGTTAGTGGAAGCCTCAAAATCCATCAAGCCCTTTAACATAGAAGACGCTTATATTGGAATGTGCATGAAGAAGCTGGGACTCGCGCCCTCGTCGCCGCCAAATCCCTCCCAGTTCAAGGCCTACAACACGGGATATAATCGCTGTGAATACTCCAAGGTCATCACCTACATTCTCGGTTCTTCACAGGAGCTGATAAACTACTGGACAGACTTGAAGAAGCCTGGGCCCCCTTGTTAGGACAAGGACTACCACAGGCGCACAAAGAAGCCATTTGGGTGGCAGGGTATTGGGAAGAGTTCTACTGGTATATTATTATTATTGTACATACTCATATCAGATAAGAGAATTAAGATTACCAATTTGGGAATATTAGAAAGGTTTGTTTTTGTTTTTGTTTTTTTTTTTAAACTGCACTTTTCACTTTGTTTAAATCAAAATATGGTTACTGGGAAAAAAAAATATGAAGGAAGTGTTTATTTTCTCTGTAAGTTGGAAATGTGAGTGAGTTGAATTAGAACTACCCCAAAGAGCTTGTTCATGAGATGGTTTCTCTGCTGTTTTCATGTTGGTTGTACCTTCAATGAGTGAGAACAAAAAAACTGAGCAATGTAGAATATACTGAAATGTGCGTACGGTTGATATTTGGAAGGGCACCTATTTTAAACAACAAAGGAAAGAAGCTGTTGTCCTCTAGTAGAAGGGTTGAAAAGTTATTGTGTTCCTGTTTATTTTGCAGAAACGGGAAAGCAACAGTTTTGCCAAATGTGCTACGCTGGCGTTGGACTTGTGGACGACTTATTCATCATGCAGGCAACCTTGAAAGGGCAGTGTTTGAATGATGCTAAGTGTTGTGTCACCATTTGGCTCTCAAGATGTATTGTACTTTTTTTTTAATAACTCCAAAAGGCCTGTGGGTTAATTTCAACTTTAAAATAAAATTCTCAGATGACCTATGACCAATGATGACCAGTGACGACCCACTGCATTTACTCTATACTCTAACAGACATTTTTCAGCAGTTACTAAAGAAAGAACTGTTTATTTCATTCCTCTTAAAATAGTACGTGCGGGTTCCAATGCAGGATGTAGTTTACGTCTAAAATATTCTGTGTGATCAAATGGATTCAAACCTAAAAATTGATTTTTTTTTTTTTAATATCCTTCATGTGATGAATTTGCCTGATTTGTAAGTTGCTCACAACTGTGGATGATAGAAAAAATTATATTTCTATATTTATATTTATATATATATATAATTTATAATGTTTGCTTTTACTTTTATGTCACATTTACAGTACTGTATGTTATATTTATGTGGCTATGTTTGTATGTTTCTAGTGTGTTGGCATAAAAGAAAAAAGCAAAGCAACTTATGAAAAAAGATTAAAAAGCGCTATTCATGTCTTTACATAGCTGCAATGTTTTCACATTATTTTAAACCGTGGTTATGCTGTTTATTCACAGGATTATGCTCTTTCACCTCGGCTGTTTGCAGTGTTCATGGACAAGATATCAAGTTTAACTCGAGGTCTCAAGTGTCTCGTTCGGTGACATCCGAGCATTATTAACACTCCCTCCAGATAATGCTGTCTTTGTATCTTCATCGGGCCATTTGAATCCAACTACATAGTTTGCGGGCAGCTGAGCTGGATGTGGTTGGGAAAAAATAAGCTTTGGGCAATGAGAGTATTGGTGCTGCTCTGTTTCGGGAGGTTCCTTTGTCTAATCTGTGGACTATTGTGTCTGGGATCAGGACTAGTACAGCAAATGGTTTTGACATTCGACAGGTTTCGCATGAAATCTGCAAATTTATTCAAGACCACTGAAAACCTACTGTACCTCTAATTACGTTGGAATTAATCAACAGTCCAATTTAAGATTTACCACATTACATTATATGATGAGTCAAACTGGAGATACTTTCACCTAAAATTGGTGTGAAGATACCAATTTAGTTTTATGATCAGAATTTCAATTTAAATTCAGAATAAAAGTAGCTGAAACTCGAGTTTTATTATTATTTTTTTCAACGTGGATCTTATAAGTCATAGTTTCAATTAAATTTGAGGACTTATTCAGGTTGAAAAATGTAAAACAAACAAACAAACAAACAGTTTGAGTTGTATAAATTTAGACGTATGTGGGCCAGAGCATGAAAATCACGTTAGGTCTGCAAGATCTCGTGATAATGTTTAGGAACATGTTAACACCGAACACAGTACAACACCTAGTGGTGGAGAAAGTAAAACCATGCCCTGTGCCCCAGTTTTCTAGTTTCCCCATTTAACGTATAGAGATCACTTGTTTTAGTCCCTCCTCAGAAGCCGGAACTACCGGTTGTCCTCGCAGCAGAAACAGGCTCGAAGTAGCCGGTGATCCAGATGTTCTTCTCGTGTTTCACGTTCCCGTCCATCTTTCACCGCTGTGTGCTGAGGAGAGGGAGTTAAAGAAAAACAAAAAAACAACTAGAAATACAAAAAATACGTACAGGTAAGTTGGCAAATACGAGAAGGAGCGTCCGCTGCTAGTTCCTCAATTTCAACTTTCTCCGCGACAGACATGAAAATGAAAATGTTGTCAGGGATTTGACTTAAAATGCGGAGACGTGTTTGGTGGGATTCGTCTTACAGTTGTAATTAAAAAAAACAAAACAAACAAAACAAAATAAAATATTTGTCCGTGCAACAGTCAAATCGATCTACAATGTCATATACGTGATTTTGAGTCACATTTTTTGAGTTTACATTTAAGTCACTGTGTGTGGGCGGTGCTTGGGCTCAGGTGAGCCGTGCCGTGTCCTCCCAGTCCCTTCCGGTCCGGGAGAACGACTCCGCAGATGAGAAAAGACAACGGAGAGAATAAGCCTCGTTAAAACGAATATAAACGCCCGCGAACACACCGCAGGTGAGTGGGAGCAATGGGGGACGCCGCCCCCCCCCCGTCACCCAGGTGTATTTGTTTTCCTCTGGCGGTAAAAAGATCAGGTTACTTATGAAGTTTGCGTCAAAGTTCGAGTAGGAAAAGCGTCAGTGTCATTTTTATGTCGCCCGACGTCGGAAAGTTAATTCACTACAACAGAGTAGAACGGTGCTTTGTTTGCTTCGGAAATAAGCACGTTTGCTGCGTAGTAATAAGTAATACGTAGTAAAACCACTTAGCCTGGGTTGTTTGCTATTTCCAGGAACATCAGCATTAACACATGTGGGGGTTTGGGGTGCTACTGGCCTATTTTATTTAGACACGTAGAACCTGATGGTTTTGTTAGTTCAGAACCTTTTTTTTAAAAATTATTTTAATTTGACGGGTGCATTACATCTGTATTATTGTTTTATTTTTTTAATGGATGCAGCTTCTCAGATCAATAGGAAAACTCTTGCAAGAGTTGGACCCTGGTTCCAGAAGTAAAAGTCCCCTTTATTTTTCCTGTTGACAGTTTCCAGTGACCCACGGTTGGAGCAATTCTACAGCTCGAATTGGCATTAAACTCTCTCATTGAAGCCACGAGCCACAAGGGGTGGTGGTTGGGGGGGGGGGGTACCTGCGAGTACCCAAGGTGAAAGCTAGCGATTGAAGTGGTAGGAAAACTGTTGATATCATTTACACCTTAGAGGAGTCACCTTGGCGTTCTGCATCAGTTTTATGGGAGAATTCAGCTTCCGTGGCGCCATGTTTTGTTTTCAGCCGTGAACAAAGCGTAAATCCATTACTGCTCTGATTGACAACCCCCCCCCGACAACAGGTGGCCATAACGCAGATCTACGTGAGCATTACATTAAATGATGGAGTCCAGTGTTTTTTATTTGAAGTAACAAAACAAGAAAAGTAACAAAACAAGAAAATTAAAAACACAGGAAAGGAAAAACCCTCCCAGGACCAGTTGCTCCCTCCACTTTGTAACTCTATGCAATGTACCTGGGTGGGATGTATTATAGTTGCTGTAATATACAGCCCAATTGTAGCCAGTATATGGGAGACCCACAGGCTAGAAACAGCACAGTGTATTCTTACAGGTATGTTCAGCCTATGCACCGTGTCTGGAGTAAGTAGTCAGTGCTACACCTGTGTCTGTGCCTGCACAAGTGGATGAGAAACGTGCTAATATACGGGAAGAAAGTGAAATTTACTGTATTGCAGATGAAAAGCTCAGTTCAACTAGCGGTGGTTATTTTTACCCGGTCAGTACATTAGGTAATTGCATTGATGGTGAAGGACACCACCTGAGAAGCACCGCTATCATGTAATAACACGAGTCTTTTTCTCTTTGTAGGTTTGATGGAGATCAGGAGACTTTTTAAACCTGTTTTAATCTGCATCCTGGGAACGGTGACATTCTTCCTCATCTACCTCAGCTTTGATGGGAGACTGGTCAGCCAGAGTACCAAAACCCCCTTAGAACCGTACCTTTCACCGTCTCCCTATCATGTGGTCTATCCGGGAAACTACAAATTCATCATGGATGACACACAGATTTGTAAGGCCAGGACTCCCTTCCTGATCCTTATGGTCCCGGTCGCACCCGGTGACGTGGCGGCTCGGGACAGCATCCGAAAGACGTGGGGGAAGGAGAGAGTGGTCCTGGACAGGCCGGTGGAGACCCTCTTCATCCTGGGCCTGCCTGGGGGAGCTAACGTTGAGCAGGAGCAGGAGAAGCTCAGGCAGGAGAACCGGCAGCACCACGACCTGATCCAGAGCAACTTCCAGGACAGCTACCGCAATTTGACCATCAAGACCATGGTCATGCTGGAGTGGCTGTCCACGCACTGCGCTGGTGCTTCTTACGTCATCAAGATCGACTCAGACATGTTGCTCCATGTGCAGAACTTGGTCAGGCTTCTGCTGGATCCCAGGACAGTCAAACAGAACTACATGACGGGTTTGGTTTGGTGGCACAGCCCGGTTTTAAGAAACCCGGACAACAAGTTCTTCATGCCGAGCCACGTGATCGCCGAGCCCGAGTACCCCCCCTATCCCCTGGGCATGGCCTACGTCATGTCCCTGGACCTGCCCCGGAAGATTCTGAGCGTCGCTCCTCAGATCAGGCCGATCTACATCGAGGACGCCTACCTGGGCATGTGCCTGAAGCGCCTGGGCATTTCGCCCACCGACCCCCCGGAGAAGACTATGTTCATCGTCGACCCCGTGCATCCCCTGAGCACCTGCAGCCTCTCGAAAGTCATCGCCGTGACAACGACAAGCATCTCACAAATGGAGTATTACTATGGGATGATCAGAGAATCAAAGGTTAAATGCTGATCTTCAGCATGATTAGCAAGACTGGGTCGTGACCTTTTGGTTCTGGCAACCTTTTTGCTTTTCATCAGCTGTTTCTCTCGGGGTTTTCAAACTTTTAACATTTTCAGAATTTTCTCCAAAGCAGAGAGCTGTGGTATTGTAGCCAGGAATGACAAGTTGTATATACTATATAAATTATATTATAATAGATTATATATCAACTTCGCTGGACTCACTTCAGCAGCATCATGCTCCTGTAATGAGTTCTGTAGTTTGAGGCTGAAAATGGATTTTAATGGATCGACATGGAGAAATCACTTTATAATCTTTATAATCTTTATAATCTTTATAATCTTTATAATCCTTAGAATTAAAAGTAAAACAGAATCCTCAGGGAGTCAATCATCATGTCCTCGGGGAAAACTTAAATGTTTTAGGGGCAGAATACGACAAAACATCCAGTCACATCATGCTTCCCTCATATGTCAATTAAGGAGTTGAAGGTGCAATATGATGGACATTGTTAAAAATGAATCCGAGATGTTATTTATTGAAAAAAATTAATGTTACAATATAAAGTATTCTGTCACGATGTGTAAACTTTTAAAAGTTTTTTACTTCGGACGACAGAACTCTGGTCTGGTGTTGAATTCTTCCTGTGTGAACCAGCCACTGCTACAAATCCCGTCTGCTGGGCTGTAGTTGGCCCTCAAATCCACGAGGGGGCAGACTAACATCAAATTAAAATCTAAAGGACCAGACGGTGTCTGTATAATCTGTATCAAACCTGCACAACTATATCAACACCTTAACTGAACATTGTAGTTTTCTCCAAAATCTGTCAATGCTGCTTTTATTGGGGGGGGGGCAGCATCATGACCCCTTCTTAATAAGAACAACTGCTCCAAAGATCGCCCTCTGTGATCTATTCTCATCGATCTGAATAAAAGTTTCAGTTCGCAATCACAGTCTTTTTGCATTGTCCAGTGACCATACAGCGCCGGGGGGGGGGGCTTAGGTGTGAGCAAGTGGCTGAAGCTGACTCTCTCTTAGACCATCAACACAAATGGGATCATTCTCCCCTTACATTTAAGTCTCAGCTCAAGGGAAAAGCAAGAACGAGGACCGTGACCTCAGTCGGTGCCTCGCTCCCCGGCCTCGTCCTCTCCCATGTGTGGCCATTCATCTCCGGCTGTCTATGATCTGCTCTCCCTCTGTCAGATGAGGGAGGATCCCTGGGGTCGAAAGGCCCCGCTCTCCCTTTCCCCGCCGACTGCAGCCTGCATAAATCACGCAGACGCTGACAGCCCCCAGACCCCCCACCCCCCAACCCAACCCAACCCAAACCGCCCCACCCGCCCCCGGGATCGCGCACGTTGCTCGCCGTTTTGCTGCCATGGAAAAATCGGAGGACGGCGCGAATCGTTTTTGGCCGTGGAAGAAGAAGTACGTCGTTACACCCGGGAAGTGGGCGTCTTTCTGCACGGATCCCGCCAACGATGCACTATAGCGCGCTCAGAGCCTTGGTCTTACTGCCGCTGAGCCGCCAGGTCAGAGCAGGACTCTTGCTCCAAGTTTCAGACATTTCACTCTTCCTCTTCTCCCTGTCTGCACCGGTTAGACAGTTTGATTTTGTGTGTGTGTGTGCTGTGTCTGTTACCAGGCCCAGTGTATTGTCTCACCGTTTAAGGTAAAAACACAGAACTCTCAGATGACATAGACTTTGCACACACACATGCAGACACACACTCCTGCAACTGCAGAGGAAATTGCTCATCTGCTTTTCCTCCTTTGATGCTCCCAGACAGAATTGAGTGGATGGATTCCTTTGTTATTTAGAGTAATAATATATATGTATCTGTGTGTGTGTATGTGTGTGTGTGAAGCAGGTTGGGGATGGGCCGTTCGTGTCCCTTATCTTAAAACAAAAGCTTTTCTTGCTGACCCAAATGTCAGAGGGCGACATTAATAAGAACCAGTCCAACACTCAAAAGAACGACAGATTTCTGCAGAAAGAAAGATAGAAAAAAAGAAATCAGAAGGCAAACCTGCCCCCCCACCCTACAACCCACAACCCCCACCCCACCCCTCCGCCCCCTGCAGAACCGGCTGTCCTCTCCATCACCCCTGAGAAAACGGAGCTCCGCAGGGTTGCAGACTTCAGCTGGCGTCTGTTTTGGTAACAGACAGACAGTGAAACACACATGCACGCACGCCACCAGCGCCATCCATCCATCCATCCATCCATCCATCCATCCATCCATCCATCCATCCATCCAACCATCCAACCATCCAACCATCCAACCATCCAACCATCCCCGTACGAACCGTGAAGACTGGAGCAGTGATCTTTAACTAGACCGGGGATGCAGGTTTCTACGTGAACTAAACAGTAGAACAGATCATTTTACTGATGAGTGCACCTTTATAGGTGAAAAGTTTCCTAAGGGGGCGGGTGGGGCTTAAACCGGAACCAAAGGGGAAGTGAATATTGGCCTCACATCCAGACGCATATCTCCATGAATGCTAATGTTACTCTGTCCCTGCTGGACGTGGAAATAGACAAACCACCTGTTTGCACGTCAAGCAAAAGGCACAAGTTTCAGGAAAAATTTGACATCTCTGTTTCAAATCCTTAATTTCAGATTAAATCTTATGTTATTTTTATTAATATTGCTGATTAATTTCATTCATTGAACTTGTTGCCTTGGAACGAGTCCTGTCACCACATGCAGCACATGTGTGCCCCCTACTGGTCCACGCCGACGGTCCAGACCAGCAGCCGCCCGGATCATGATGAGACAAGGTCGGAGTTCAACGAAACAAAAACCAAGGGATGTTAACAATGAAAGAAAATCTATGGCATTTTCTGTTTTGTCAGTTTAAGTGGTCAAATTGGGTTTTAATGTCACTTGGCGCTTTTACTTTGACAGCATGTATTTTGATTTCAGTGAAGCAGATAGGAAGTAAAAACATAAGACTTAAAGGGGGAAGGTTTAATAACTCACGTCCACAGACTGAGCCCTCAAGTTTGAAAATGAAAAATATCTGGGGGTGTGAGCCGAGACCACCGGACCCCTGAGGCCTGTTCTTCATCTCTGCTCGAGGCCACCAGCTGGAAGCTACATCAGCTTAACACGCCCGAATCTCAGACTGAAATGTTGGCTGTCGGGCTGCATTGTGGGTATTGTGGTTTTAACAAGGGAGAAGAACGTTTTGAATTGGAAAAAAAAAGACAGCATCTCTGGTAAACACAAACAAATAAACAACAAGGGGTGAGAGAAAGATGACAGGTGTGGGAAGAGAGAGGAGAACGGGAATCCCGCTGGTTCCCGTTCTGGGAACCCTGTTCCTTTCAATGTCGGGGCAAAAAATCTCAGGGGAACCCGCTCACCTTAACCTCAAGGTCTAAACCGTAAAAAAAAAATACTGTAGGAAGCTTTGGTTATATATGATAATCGGACATGTCCACGTTTTTTCGTCGTAAATGAAACGCTCTGTCCCAGAAATGTCAGAAAATTATGTAAATTATCTAAAAAAGACTGATAAAATTCGCTTTTGAACATTATTATTGAACATCATTATTATTTTGTTAATTGGCCGACTGATTAATCAACCAATCCTTAGAGGGGAAACTTGGTCCTCTAGTAAGTTACATATGTATCAGGGCTGTAGCCTTCTCATATGTCGTCTCTCCCACTGCGCTATACCATAGACATCTACAAACGCTGCTGCTTTTCCTTTTTTTCTTTTCTGCTCTTTACATTTTGTCGCATTCCTCTCAACCGCAAGGACCCCCGCCACCCAGGTTCTCACGATCCCTGTCGGAGAGTCACTCCGTGGGCTGTGAGAACCACCGGCGACCCCCACCCCCCCAACCCCTGGCTCTCCCTCGACGCTAGCGCGCAGGCGTGGACAAAAAACGCGCGCAGACGTGCCGCGAGTCAACGTACGTCTGGTACACGCGGATTCAAACGGCCGTACGCAATGGCCATCGCGGCCCCGCGGAGCCGCGGCCCCTCGGCCCCTCGGCCCCCCGACTTTCCCTGGGACACACTGTGTCCTCTCGCCTTCTCTCTTTAAACAAACACAGCTGTTTGGGCTCCTCCTCCGCCATAGATGCTGAGGGAAAGCTCAGGCGTCGGGGCTGACTCAATGTCATCAGCGTAAACGTGGAGTTTTGAGGATTGGCGGTTTTACTGGCCAGTAGTAGAAGTTTCAGGGATGGAGGTAGCGGCGGTGGCGAAGGTGGATTTACGTTTGCGCGTTCGGCTCACAGAATGAACCCCGAAGGCCCCGGTTCTAGAGAGAGAACGCCGGTACCGGACAGTTCTCCGAACCCCGGGTTGAACCCAGTCCGGTGCCGGGCGCGACCGACGCTGTGCTGGAACAGTGTCACAACGACAAAATGAACCCAAATTGGCATAAAAGTGAGTAAAAATCTCCGCGGGTTTCTGACAGCAGAGCGATGCCCGTTCACGTGGGGCCTCGGTTCAGCCCTAACACTGAATTCACATGCTGAAAAAATATAGTTACTTCATTATCCTGAAGTAATTTACCGTATTGCTGAAATGTTCTTAGTTTATCACCTGGAAAAATTTGAAACACAAACAAACAAACGGCAAACATCGGTTTCAACGTGCAGCGAAACCTGTGCTGTACAGGTTTTCTTTGTCAGATTTACTCTTCGGGTCAGGTTGACCCTGCAGGCTTTTCCTGTTTCCCTGACATTTTGTCTCATTTTCATTGGCAGTAGACGAAATGAGACAGTGAACTAAAATGCAGAAACTCCCGTACGTGGGCGCGACAGGTCTCTGAGGTCTGATGGGTTCAACGTCGACATAAATTATATCCCGTGTCCTTTGGAGGCACCAGATATCAACCTAACCGAACGAACGTTGGAGGGTTTTGGCCTAATTTTTAGTCAGCGCCCTCCGCTGCCGCCGCCGCCGCCAAATCGGCCAGTGAGGGAGTGTTTTTTGCTCTTTGCTCTCCTGCCTTCAAGGCCGACAAACCTGGAGGAACGACAGAGCAGTCGAAGCTACTCTGGCTCAACACTTTGCTGAGAAACCTGATCCAAAGTTAGAATTTACACCAGCGTTTGTAAAGCACTGTTAATTCTTTTTAAAGATAACTGCTATCATAGACTTTAACTCCTCCTGCTGACACGTAGCAGGCCACTCGCCATCGGCCGCGACCTTTTCTCGGGCCATCACGGTCACTTAAAACCGTTGGATCCACTGATTATTGAACGTACCACAATTGTTCAATAAAAACGCCACGTGTTCATTTTATCAGTTCTGAAATGAGCCGGTTGATTGTGAAAACCGCTCCCTCTGAAATCATCTCTGGAATATATATATGTATATATATATATATATTTCCCTCTCTTTGCTTTTCTAACTTTATTGTTCCTGCCACCGCAGTCGCTCTTGCAGCCCCCCCCCCCCCGAGAGCGTCTCACCACAGCTCATTAACAACGCTGATGACTCCGAGCATAAATGAAAGAAAAAAAAAATGCTGTGAGAAGCGGCGTCAACATCTGTTCGCGGTGGGGGTCGGGGGCCGTGTGAAAACAAAATAACAACAACAACAGCACCGACGGGGGCGAACGACTGCAGCGGCTGGGGCATGGACCAAATATGGGTTCCAAACCCCCCCCCCCCGTTGTTTTTCTCTCCCCCTTCTTCCCACTCACTGTCCCTCGTTAAATCTCACCCTGGCTTCCTCTTCAACCCCCCCCCCCATCCCTCACTCCCACCTCCCCCTCACCCCCCCGTCCTCGTTCCTATCATCTCTTCTCCGTCCTGTCCTCACTTGCTCTGGCTCTTTTCATTTCCTGCCCCCCCCCCTCCCTCTCTCAAAGCATCACTCCCTTCTCCCTGTCAAAGATAAGTTGCGGGATACTCCGGCAGCTGAGTGGCAAGGAACAAGAAATAAGGCTTTTCCTTGGAGCCGGCAATCCACTCCCCCGCATGGGCGAACATGTGTCCTGTCGCAGTGCCCACGAGCAGGACACCAACACAATCCCTGGCCTGAGTGGACGTTCTCCAGCGTCTGTAGCGCCACATTGCGTCTGTTGTGCCCGCAGAGTCAAACCCGTTAAAATAAAAATCTACTGTGTAACTCACTTGCTGCAAGTGTCCGGGTCTTAGTGTCCAAGTATATATGGGTATGTATGAATATCAATATGGATGTGTGATATGTATATATTTTTGTACATGCTGTGTAAGAACTTATATGCATTCACATGTGTCAATACTAGTATATATGATTATAAATATGTATCTGGCTGCTCACACTGACTTCATGTACATTTCCTGTAAAATACCACAGAAACGCAGTAACGAAAAAGAATAAATAGTGTAAAAAAAATAACTGTCTGATTCCCCTTTTTCAATGTGTCTACAAGTTGCAGGATCTTTAAACACAGACCGACCCCCCCCCCCCCAGATTTTCATTTGAATAATTAACTTTTCAAATTACTGGAGAGCTGCCACACACACACACACACACACACACACACACACACACACAAAACTACTCAGTCTTTGCCCTCTTTGGCCTGGTTGGCTTTCCTGCATGCTTATATGTGTGTGTGTGTGTGTGTGTGTGTGTGTGTGTGTGTGTGTGCTTGTTGTTGCTGTAGGGTACAGGTGGCAACTTCATCACCAGGGGAGAAAAGTTCTGTTAATACACCAGAGAACGAGAGAAAGAACCAAAACACACACACACACTCACACACTCACACACACACACACACACACACACACACACACACACACAAAGATGACACAATGACACAGAGGAAACACACGCGCACACGCGCACACACGCACATGAACATCAATGCAGAAAAAGCGCCGCCCGCCGTCGACGCTCCCCGGTGCCCCCGTCCCTCTTTGTTTTCCCGCCTTATTTACATTCCCGCAGAGCTGTATATCGAGGAGCATACTGGGAGTTTGGGAGGGGGGTGAGGGGGGAGGGCTGGAGAAGCGGAGCGAGGCTCTTCCATAGACAGGAGTCATTTCCGCTGTGGTGGGGAGGTCCACGAGGGAGGGTGGGGGCGGGGGGGTCAAGCCTTCCCTGGCCCTGGCTGTGTGAATCACATAAACACTCAGATCGAAACGCTCCCACTACGTCCCCTCCGACCGCGGACCCTCCCCCCGGCCTTCATGCTGTGGGGGGGCCACACTTTCACACACCGCTCTGTAGTGCAGTTTTAGAGCGTTGTTGTTGTTGTTGTTGTTTTGCGTTATAAAAAAGAAAAGCTGCGTCACGTCCTGGACGTGCATCGGCGGTGAAGTCCTGCCAGAGTCGGGCAACTTTTTGGACCTTTTATGGACGTAAATAACGGGACGGAGGAGAGGGCCCTATTTCCCCAGTACAACAAAACCAGGCCATAAAAGCTGTTGACTCGCCACCTAAAGTCTCAGGGTATTCAAACGAAAAACATTTTTTTTATTTGGTAGATTACCTCACCCCCCCCCCCCCCAGTTTATAGTTTTTTTTCCTGCCAAATATTTGAGGTCTTAACTCAAGATAACAAATAATAACATTGCAATGATATCATCAGGGTTTCTGTTTTTCTTACATTTTTGTGGTGAATAAACCAACATCTGTGTGCAGAAATCGGGCGGCGTTCCCCTTTAACTGAACATTTCAGCAATATATCTGCGAACAATCTCCCACTATTATCCTATAACTCTAGTTTTAATGGCCTTTTCGCACTTTCAGGCACGTGCTGTGCTTTTACCTTTGTTTCTACTTGACTTCATCTTGCCTGAAATGTGAGATTTTGAGATATTTAGTTGAAATCAGCTGAGAATCCCATCAGATGGGATGTGTGTGTAACTGTGACACGAAAACCTGATGAAAATACCCGGAAATGTTAACCCAGAACATGACTGGGCTTTGTTTAACTAAAATCTATAGACACGAATGAGGGTACATTTTTTTATAGCCAATTCTTGATTATTATTTATTTGATGATATTTAATAGAAACACACAAGCAAGGCTCTGCAGGTTTCTGGGGATGAAATGTGGAGACCAAACATGGGCGCGCGATTTGAACGACAAAAATAAGTAAATAAAACAAATAGAAATACGGAAATACATTGATTTCATCTCAGTGATACAAACAAATCAACCCCTGATCACTTAATCTTAGATTTTAATTTGTCTGGCTAGCAAACACTTTTAATGGACAGGTAGCGCCAGCAGCCGGTGGTGACCCAGCCGGTGGTGACCCCCCACCACCCGGTGGTGACCCGCCAGTTCCGAGCACCTCCCGTGAGAAAAGTCCCACTCCTTCGTTCCGTTGTGAGGCGGCTTGAACGTGACTGCGAAGGAATCGGTTGTCTCTGTGTTTGTTTTCTTGCGCCACCGTCGTAAAGTGCTCTCTCTTTCTCTCTCTCTCTCTCTCACACACACACACACACGCTTTATTCACTTTGCGGAGATACTGAAAAATGAGTCTCCTCCCTTTTTTTTTTTTTTGGCAAATGGTGAAGCGTCCTTGTGAACCGGATCAGCTGTGTCTCCCCACCGGCGCCATCGGTTGCAGTAATGTAAGGGTCAGCCCGATGGATTTGTGGCCTTTTGTTACCTTTTGTTGTATTTTCAGGTGTGTAAGACATAGAGTAAACACACATAGTTGTTGTTTTTCTACTCTTAATATTGTTTTTTAATTTTGTATTTTTCATTCACGTAGAGCACTTTTTGATTTTGTATCCGCCAAAGGCGCTTCGCAAATGAACTTGACTCACTTGTCGACTCTTGTTCGAACCGACCCACGCCGTTGTTGAGTCATACGCTAATGTACGGAAACGGAGGCCGGCTCTGCTGTCGCCGTTTCCGGGTCCAGTTTAACGTTCGGTTGAAACATTTGGAAACCATCAACGCTCTATTTATTCATTTATTCATTTATTTATTTTTGTTTGTGTTAATAATGTGCGTGACTCACGGGGAGGGAAACAGGATTTCATCCGGATGCACTCGTGTGAGCCCGGACTTGTCTGACTTGACCGCCTCTAGTTTTAGCCTCTCAGATGTCACCGTGTTTATGTGTGTGTGTGTACGCGTGTGTGGGTGTGTGCATGTGTGCGCGTGTGCTGGCATTTGTGTACATGCGGCTGCACATGTAGACATGTACAGGTGTTATGTGTGTGTTTGAATATTATATATTTAGATGTGTTTATTACGTGATTATTAATATCTGTCCAGCTTCATTATAAATATATATATGTGTGTGTGTGTTATTATGTATATATATGTATGTGGGTGAAGCTGGTGAATATGCTTCATTATCACAGCCAGTGTCACATGACACATTTTGGGTTTCAAACATGCCGCCCCCCAGCCCTCGGACCCGAGGAGTTTCCGTCCGCAGCTCGTTCGCAGCTCGGGCGACGGCCGGAAGTATTTGTTCCATGGTGCGACCGCGCCATCTTTTCCCAGGGCCACGTGTATAAATACGCGGGCGACGCCAACCCTGGGCGGCTGAGCTCTAAATATAAAGGAACACGGTAGGAGAGCGAGCTTCTCGTCACAGTTGGTGAAGCAGAAGAAAATCAAAAAGATAAATAAATAAAAATTAAATGTAAAAAATGCACGTGCACCTGGAATTTCTTCGGGGTAGTTTCGTCATCAGTGAGGCTTGTTGGGCGTGGCCTCCACATCTTCTACACAAACAGTTATTAATGTACTGGATCATTTGGGAATTCCAGCCATAGCAGTGCTATATTTTTATTCAACCGGCACCGGTTGAGTTTGAACAACAGCGTTCTCACATGCCAAAAACAAACCAAACCATTAAAAGCTGCTCTGATCTGTGTTTTAGTATCCACAACTGACCGAATGACCATGTGCGACACGAACCCCCACCCCCCCATCCCCCAGCCACTTGGTGACGAACCCACGGACAACGGCAGGGAACTGTCGTTTTGCCCTCCAGCTACCGTGGAGCGTTTAAGCCCCTTTCAGCTCGTTGTTTTGGTTTTTCATGGCCCAGGGCGCCACCGTTTTTTTCCTTTTTTGGCTCCCGCCGCTCTTGTGGGCGCCGGTTTTCAGTCAGGGCAGCAGCCATTTTCTCAGTGACCTATGGCTCACGCCCCCCCCCCGGCACCAAACACCACAGAGACAAAAGTCAGCGACTAGCCGGTGAACCCGATGGAGCATTTTTCGCAGCTAAACAGTCAGACATTTGCGCTCGGGAGCTGGTGACCCGGAGCTCGGGTAAATCTTACACTTCAAATAGTCGTAAAAAGTGCAACATACCACCTTAATAAAGTGATTTGACACTGTTGTGTTTACAGTTTGTTGCACAGGCACCAAGCGGCCGAATAAAAAAAATTAAAAACAAACAAAAAAATATACAGTTAATGCAGCTTCAGAAAATGAGCTTTAATAACCTGCTCCAAAAATACAGGTAGGGACAGACTGTTCCCACCGAGCCCCCAAATCAAATCAAATCCTTAGACTGGGTCATGCAGGACGTAAATATAGAGCAAAACAGCAAAATTCAGAAATCAGTGATATTAGTCTTAATGCGATAACACAAAAGCTGCAAATAGAAATTGTGCAAAGGTGCGTGCGATCCGCGCACATCTCCTCGCACCAGCCCCGGAGCGGGGAGCGGAAAAGCCGCGTCCGCTGCAGGTAGCGGTGGGGGTGGGGGTGGGGGTGGAGGCGCGCTCCCGCCGCGCGTCCCCGAGGCCTCTCAGGGCACCTCCCACTTCCCCGGCTCCTTTAAGTGCTCGCCCCGCTCGCCTTAATGAGCGCTATTGTTGAACGGGCCGCCGTGCGCTCCCCAACGCTGGTCGGACCCTGTCGTCTCCAAGCCCCTGACGGACGGACGGAGCGGGAGCGGGAGCGGAGCAGGAGCCGGAGCCGGACCCGGACCAGGACCAGGACCAGGACCAGGACCAGGAGCCATTGCGCCGCGGCGGTTCCCTGCGTGGACGCTACACTCGGCTGAGTTCACGGGAAGAAGTTTTTTCTTTTTTTCTTCTTCTTCTTCTTCCTTTACACAGTTTTGAGGGTTTTGCAGTTTTGGCACCGAGAGACACAAAGTGGATAAAAAAGACAAGAGGAAAAGAAGGAGCTTTGGCTGACGGGCTGCCCGAGCGCGGACTTGACGCTGCGGAGGTGAGTCCCTGCGCGTCTCATCGCCACCGACGCGCAGTGCGCGTTTTGTTGCGCGCAGCGCGGTAACAGCGCTTCTACTCCCCAGCCGAGATGAATGTTTTGTTTGTTTGTTTGTTTGTTTGTTTGTTTGTTTTTCTGTTCTTCTTATATAAAAACGGGAGGAGTTTGGCTCACGCGTGACGCCCGTTCGGATGCTGTGATATCGGTTTGGAGCCGAGTCAATCGGTTCTCGTGGAAACACTGACGCTCCCGGGGGGCTCTAATCATCGACCCCCCCCCCCCGTGCCCCCGTGCCCCCCGTCTGTCTGTCGGATGTTGCCTTTAACGCTGCCTGGTTAAAAACATGTGAGAGCTCCGGTGACTTTGTCCACGGATCCATGCATCCCTCTCCCGGCGCACGGGTCACTATCTCGTGGAAGGGTCTGCCGAGTGTGTGTGTGTGTGTGGGGGGGGGGGCACGAGAGGAGTGTGTGTGTGTGTGTGTGTGTGTGTGTTTTCTTCCCCTTGCAGAGATATGCGGTGGAAACAGGATTAGCTCTTATCTCTGTCGTTTGCTCTCAAACCCTGTTTGTGCCGAAATGCATCGGATTAGAGGTCGTTATCTCCCCCCCTCCCCCTTTTTTTTACTCTCACCTCAGATTGTTGCGGGGGGGGGCGGCTTTAATCCGTTCGCTTGGCTGGTGATCTGATGCACACAGACAAACCACGATGTTGGCGTCGGGACGCGCCGGCTGCTCCGTGGGTTCAGCCTGGTAACTTTTCGTGGCGTTGACCCCAGAATGGTGGCTCGTCCGTTGGGCTTTGGATCGATGCTCCGACAGAACAGGCGAGTCGAAGCCGGTGCTTTGGGCTTTTGGTGGATTTTGTGTCTTGTCTCCATTTTCTGGCATTTTCTGAAAAATCTGAAAATTAAGTAATGGAAAGATTAGTTAAGACATAGATGAGGCAAGAACGTGAAAAGAAAACAAGATTGTATCCAGGTTGCATCATTTAACTAGAGTTAAAATCTGCGTGTGTGTGTGTGTGTGTGTGTGTTTTAATCAATATCTAGAGCAACATGTTGGGCAGAGTTTCTAATGCAGGGCCAAGTCGTTCGGAGCTGCAGCAATCGATTGACTGGTCGATTAGTTGACGGACAAAAAAAAATGAAGGATCTGAAAACTTAGGTAACGAATCAGTCGTCTAGGTCATTAATCATGAAAGGAAGAAGGAAGGAATAGGTTCCGGCAGCTTCTCCAGGGTGAGGGTTTCGACTGCGGCTCGGACAAAAGAGGAAGTTTGGGAGAAGTGTGATGGCATCTTGCCCATTTTCTGACGTTTTAAAGATTTAACAGCTACTCGACCTGCAGAACAATCCGGAGAATTTCTAATGGGTGCATTTAATCATCAAGTGCAGCCCTAGCCTTGGTATTTGCATGTGCCCGTGCGACTCTCGCAGTAATCTAAGAAAACAAAGTCTTTCACATCATATTCCGAGCAAAAAGACAAAAGCAGATCCTAGTGATCTTTGTCCACATATAAACCCACACTTCATGGTAAAATACTGGTAATATAAGCGAGGTAGTGTAACACCAGGCTGAGTTAAGAGAAATCTGATAAAACTTCACAGTGAGGTTCAGAACCTCGATGCGCCGCCTTAACCCTGCACACATGACCTGTCACCGTCAGAAGGCTCGACGAAGGGTTTGGGTCACAATGGCACAGGTTCCAAAAATCAACACTGGTCGGTTGTTGGGCATAAAAAAACAAAAAAAACAAAAAACATACAAAACAAAAAAACCCCGAACCCAGCGGCGGAGGATGACTCTGGGAAAAGCAAAGAGAGGCGGAGACGGGAGGACGGACACCGGTGCGAACGGGCCGGAGGGAGAGCAAAGCAAACATTCCTGACTCGGCGTCTCGGCGATTTAATTACGGCTGCTGTGAGACGCTGCAGCGAGCACCTCGAGGTGAAGGCTTAACCCCAATCGCTCTCCTCTTCCCCCGAAGAGAGGAGGAGAGAGGCCCCCCCCCAAAGCTCCGCTTCCAGCTTGGACTAATCCCAAAGGTCAGCTAATAAGTGTTCGGGTCATGCCACCATGACAACTAAATGGAGGGGGGGGCAAGGAAGCTCCCCAATCAGAGAGTTAATAACCTCATGAAGGAAGTTAAGAGGTACAAGGTGAAGAGGATTGAGACACGGGTTGGACAGTGTGTGTGTGTGTGTGTGAGAGAGAGAGAGAGAGAGAGGATGAAATTTCAGTTGTTATCAGCCACACTGAAAGCCCCTCCTCTTAGTGGGGTTTAAGTGAGCCCCATGGTGCTCTGATGTTACACACACACACACACACACACACACACACTGCCCTCGGGTCACATTTCGGTCACTGCACCACTGGCTGGACAGATTTTTATAGGGGAATAAAAGCAAGAAGAAACCAGCTGTTCTCATTTTCTGACACTTGCAGCCCAAGTCCCTGCTCCTGCTACTTTACGCTCTCCGCCAACCTCTTTAGTGCTGACGGGTCCCGGCAAAGTTCCCTTCCCGGGTTCTCTAGGACGGGACGGGGGGGGGGCGTCTCCCTGCCGCCGTCGCCGGACCGTTTTTTTGCCGTTCGCTCCCTTCCAGCCTCGGGCTTCGTCCCTTTTCATCCGGCCCCTGCTCGATCGGTTTTCCGTCTCGTATTTTTTTTTGTTGTTGTGTTTCTCTGGACTTCTCGTTTGCATCGGCCTTTACATGCGTAACGGAGCTGTCACACTCGCTCAGACCCTCGTGACACCCAAGCCCGTGTCGGGACAGAACATTGATTTTGGATGATTCCGGAGGAAAAAACCCCTTCGCTACAATGCCAAAGTTTCAGAAGCGGTCTCCTTTTACGGGACGGCACGGTTAGGATTGGTGAGAGATCTCGTGTATACATGGGTGGAGGGTAAAGTCTTTGGAGCACGGTAAGGGTTAGACGGCTAAAACACCCGGCTAAGGTTAGGAACAGGAACAACCTCCATGCTCCTACTTTACGCTTCACTATGGGCTCGCCGCCTCTCGCGTTGGAGCTGAACGTCGGCGGGTTTCGTCAGGTATCGTCAGGTCTCGTCAGGTATCGTGCGCTGCAGAATTGTCCGATATGAAAATAAATTCCATAGATCCTGAGCTGCGATACCCAAGCTGCTAACTTGATTTCGCTTCTTTCGTTGACCTTCCTTTTGGTCCCTGTTTTCTTTTCCTAATCCTGCAAAAACAAGCTAAAAAAAAAAGGGAGGGGGGGTTTTCAACGTATTTCCGTCGGCTGTCGTGGTAGTTTTGAGTAGTGTTGAATAACATCACATAATCGTAAGAGCGCTGGTAACTCTCCTCTAACTTCACTCTAACTCCACAGGCTAAGTGGCATTAATGGCATCTTGTTGTAGTTTTTGTTTTCTTTTTAGGAGCATTGTGGTGAAGTCATCTAACGGCGAATGGCGTCCATATGATAAAGGCGCATCTGTACAGTCGTAATTGAAACTAGAAGAATACGTGGAAGCAGAACAAACCAGGGACCAGGGAACGTTTTGCCATTTTCGGCTCAGGGATTATTTATTGGCTATAAGAATTAATCGAGGGAGTAGAGGTGTCAGTAAGGCAGTTGGTTGAACTTAAAGGTGACTGCTTACCATGTATTGCCTCAGTGTTTGTCACACTATACTCTAGTCCAGGTCGTTGGTAATGGACACTGCTCCGTCTCGTAACCCCGCATGTACACATCCGAGTCTTGCCCCTGTGCGATTTTAACACGGACCCCCTGAACACACCATCACTTCAGGGCTGGCATTCGGGATATTGCTAAGTTTGGTTTCCATTTTCCGCGACGGAAAAAAAAAGGTTCACGTTACGTCTTTACAAGCTTCCTTGACACCGCAGGAATGTCGCACTCAAACCCACAACAGGCTGAGGCTTAACATGCTCACCGGCGGAGGAACCTCTGCTCTACTGGAACCCCAGACCCCCACCCTCCCTACCCTTTACCCCCGGAGAGGGTTTAGGGGGTTGCTACTCCTTTACTAACCCATGAAGCATGCCCCCCCCACCCCACCCCAACCCACCCCCACACGCTTCATCCTCACATTGTGTTGTATAAACACGGCGGTTCAGTAGGAAGGTAAAGAGCGTGACACATATAGCCCCTCGTAACATTCCTCTGTGGTACCAGGAGACACCAGGACAGAGAGATGCCTCCAGCGGCGGATCCGTGGTCGGAATCACCAGGCCGAGACTATAGCAACGGTTAAGCTGATATCAGCAGTTCATATCCCTTTAATGAAGCGTTAAGAGAAGCGCACAACTTTGACAGAATAAATATATATATATAAATCTACCAGTTGATGTTGTTGGATTTATCCTAAGAACATCCTGCGAGAGAAAACGTGGAGAAAAGCTGTTTTCCTGATGCCAAAATCACATGTAATACAGAGTAAGATCCAGGTTTTCAACCAGGATTGGGGTATAAAGCCAAAAAAACAAATAGATAAATAAACAGAGTGTATCAAGGCCAGAAATGGGATGAGCACCTCATGTTTGTGATAGCATTGCTTTAGAGATGGCCGAGGGTTAAATGGGCTGGAATGAGGAACTGCATTTCTGCACAGTCGGTTTTATAAAGTAAATGACTCTGATTGGTGGATCCATACGTAACTGTGTCAAGTGAGTTCATTTTGTGTGTGTGTGTGTGTGTGTGTGTGCTGCAGCCTTGCATTCCTTACGCCTGATGCCTTTGAGATAATCAATCTCAATAATTGGCCCCGCCCCAACACTCAAAACACACCTTTTTCCATGCTCATCGCTTCCCATCCACCATCCCGGTGGATGATTCTTGATTTTCCTCGTGCGCCATGGTTACCTGTCTCGCTGTGGTACGGTTGAGGTGCTACGCTGGATCCCAAGGTTCCCCCACCTGACGGATCCCACTTTAACCCCCGGGGATGTGCAGTGTCAGTTGTTCTGCCACTTCGTTCCAGTCTGAAATTTCTTAGCTAGAGGATTGATTCTCATGATATTTTTCACATTCGTGATCCCCAGAGGACGAACCCTCCTGACTCTCCTGGTCCCTCTGGTGCGACATTGACATTTGTCCCTTCAGGGTGAAATATCCTCACAACTGTTATGACAACTATGGATTTCCATGCAAATTTCCCTACAGATATTCGGGATCCCTAGAGGATATATTCTAATGATTGTGCCGATCCCCTGACTTTCCTCTAGTGCAGAACTAAGAATTGGAATGGACGGATAGAATCTAATGTGCTGCCCAGCCCAGCCTAGGCGGAGCCCCGGGGGCTCGAAGGAGGCCGAGGGAGGCTTTATTGGACCGTCGGCTCACAGAGGAGGCTTTGTTGAATTTGACCTGCCAGGACTCAATTTTGATTTAATTGATTTGGAAACATTATCCGCATTTTTTTTTTCTTTTTGGTTTTTTTTCCCGTCTGAGATTCCTAAAATCCAGTTACCGGTTCCCCTGGACTTTTACCCCTGAGTGAAACGGCCAATCCTCTGTTTGAAGTTAATAATCTGTGTCTGTAATCTGTAAACACTCTGACAAACCTGTAAACCGAGTATCAAACACTACTTTTTTTTTTTTTTGCAGTGTGAGAACCCAGAGAAACAGGGACTATACTGTATATACAGAACGCTTTCATATTCAGTCGACACCTAATCTGTTTGACATCTTTAAGATAACACCCCCCCCCCCAACCTTGGACAGCAGACATACCACTACCTCAGGGCAGGGAGAGGTGTGTGTGTG
Organism: Istiophorus platypterus; assembly: GCA_016859345.1. Lineage (NCBI taxonomy): Eukaryota > Metazoa > Chordata > Actinopteri > Istiophoriformes > Istiophoridae > Istiophorus > Istiophorus platypterus. The sequence goes on along the minus strand of CM029114.1, from coordinate 4,821,812 downwards.
TGTGTGTGTGTGTGTGTGTGTGTGTGTGTGTGTGTGTGTGTGTGTGTGGAAGATTAGGGGGAACCCTACCTACCAACCCCCCTTTTCCAAGCCTTCCCTCTTTCTTTGTCCCTGGGGGCACACACACACACACACACACACACACACACACACACACACACCCTTGTTATTTTTTTTATCCCCATTCAACAGCCCTCATTCCCCCGATGCACACAGACGCGCTCGAGTTGGAAGTTGACAGTAGCCCGGGGGCTGCGGGGCCCCACAGAGCACTTCAAAGGGCCGGGGCCAGGACGCGTGAAGCCCTGAGCAACCTCGAAGGCACAACAGGTAAAAGGACGGAGCCGTCGGACGAGCGGAAGGCGACCGAGTGGCGTAAGTTACCGCGGTGCGGCGTGCCGCACGCGTCGGGGCGTGCGAGGGATCGCCGAGCCGTCTCAGTTCGGGGGACTGGGTCTTAGTGTGTGTGTGTGTGTGTTTGTGCACATGGTCACATGTGTCAGGTCCACATGTAGTGTCATGTTCCCTTTTACGCTCGTATTGTCGACGAGCTGACATGCGAACCCTGCTTTTGTGCGACGGCAGGTCTGTTCGCCTTTCATGTGCCGTGCTTCTTTTTTCTCTTCCCTCTCTTTTATTACATACAGCTCTTAAAAATGCATTGTTGCGGCGATTAAATGTCGATATTTCAATGTGCACTTAGAATCTGCTTCTCGTCCAAATCTAGTCATTAAAACGCCGCTGAAACGCCAATTGTAAACATTTTTTAAAAACTTCACTTTACAAACAAGTTCAGCCGAGTGTCAGTCTACTTCTTTCTTTTGGGCCAACAATTCAGTCAGACAGTTAACAGTGGTATGATACTGTTATATCTTTGGCTTGATTAATGGTCGGATTTAAATGCTTTGTTATCAACTGTACAGAAAGGACCTGCACTTAATGGACGAAAGTTGTGGGAGTGAACGTAGAAGATGAGCGAAATGTATCGGCCGGCGCTGAACTTTGGGAAGGATGTGGAAGGAACCGACGCCGAGGAGGAGGATTAAGTGTGTGTGAGGAGTAATGGGGTGTGTGTGTGTGTGTTTGTGTGTGTGTGTGTGAGAGAGAGTGTGTGTGTGATTTTGACGCACAGACTTTTTTACATGGAGGCGCAGTAGTGAATCTACCGACTGCAGCCATTCGATTGGAATGTGTTTTATGCATATATATATATATATATATATATATATATATATATATATATATATATATATATATATATACTGTGAAATTTGATATATTTGAATGCTGGCATGTTTGGGCCTTTGTGGTATATGTAGACATAACTTTATATTCCTACCTCGTGTTGTTTACCCTCTGATAACGTTATAACTTTGCCATTAGATACAGTGCGACTCAAAGAATGTGGTTTTCTATGCTGAACTATGGCCTGTTTGAAGCTCTGGTTACATCTCTTTATTTTTTTATATTTTTTTGGAGCCGTTCTCAGCTTAATTCTTTGCACCTCTGATAATCCGTCGTGATGAGGGTAAGACAAGTTTTGATTTATTCTCTGCAGTCCGTAGGATTATCGGTGGAAGGGCCCAAAAAGGTGGACTGAGATTATTGCACCATCGGCTTCTCAAGATGAAAACGTCTAGTTGGCGACTACATGCAAAGATCCTAATTTTATCCCGGGAAGCTGCGGCTGCTTCTCAGACAAATGAGTTTTAATCTTGGTCGAGTGTTTGACATGCAAACGGGAGGGAGATGAAAACCGAGGGAATGACACTGAATCGCAGATTGCGGCGTGCCGAGTGTCACGTCCGTTGCTTGGGGGCGGCTGGGCGTCTTTGACTGCAGGTGTGGCATGACACTTGCTCCTGAACAAACTCCACCAGGAAAACTGTGATTATCTCTATTTATAGTTTTTGGCCCTAAGTCAGACGCCCTGGGTGTTTGTGCGCAACAGGAATTATCACTTGGCGATTGGTAAATAACAACCAGTGTTCTTTGCAGCAGGTTTAGCTACTGTTTCTGCGTTTGCTCACTCCTTCCATATCCGGTTATGTAACGCTCGTGGCCCATTATTTAACCGACACATTCCTCCTTGCGATCGCATAGCTGTCGACGTGCGCCGACTAATCCGCACTGATTCCGGGATGCAAACATTCACACGTGTCAAGGAAATAGAAAATGGAAAATACTGATTCTAGCAGAGGATACAGGTGCATGTGTACACTTGCGCGCTTAGATTTTCTCCTCTCTGCCACGCACACACTCACATTCACACAAGGAGAGTTTCACCCCCGGAGGCCTCGCTGCAGCTGGCAGGGGGATTACGAGGTCAGGAGTCAAAGGGGACGGGGGGGACGGGGGGGGGGGTCAACCTTTGGACCAGGACAAGAAACTGATGGGACGGGACACACAAAAACTGACAACGTGCTGAAGCGGCCCCGTACGTCGACCGCGGGTCGACCATCTGGTGAAGGGACGGAACAGATCCGACCGGCGCCCGTGCAGGAACCCCCCCCCCCCGCCCGACGCTCGGTGGTCTCATCGCAAAGAGAGGAGATTCGTTCGGGTTGAAGATTTCAACTGTCGGCTCGGCTCTCGCTGGCAGGTCTTGCACGGTGTGCAGCTTTTTAGAAAGTAGAGGGCAGCCGCTATAAATGAACGCCAAAACACTGCTGATGTAGATGAAGACGCTAAATGTATTTATAATAAATAACATTTCTCCGAAGTAATATCGGAGGTTCGTTTTCGTGCCGTTTAGAAAAAGCCCAGTTTAACAGCGCTGGCAAGTTCCCGACCACTAACACATTTCACACAAACACATAATTTCTGTCTTTGATCTTTGAGCCCTACAAGTTACGCTTCCACTGTCGCGACAATGAGCCCACTGATGAAAATCCTAGAAAAAAACTAATAAATCCCAGAGGGGAGGGAAAGAACAAGAAAAAAAGATCCTTGAGACAGGCTGAGTTAACCGATGTGATATAAAGCATCCAAAGAAAAACGGCCGTGGAAGTGGGACCGCTGCCGTCATTCAAACAGCTTCGCCTCGCGCTGGCAGAGGTGGAGCCGGAGCTATTTATTTTACCGTTTGTGGGTAATGTCGCAGCGTTCACATCCACTGTAAAATGGGGAAAAAAATGTGTCAAAAGCTGAGGAGAATCACGCGGAACGGCGAAAGCTGCGCGCATGCACGAAAAACTGAACAAGGACCGAAATCTGGCAGGGTCAAAAGAGGGAAACGGGAGAAAACACGGGGCCAGAAGGTAGAAGGGGGCCCTTGAACTGAAGCTATGCACGTTCGTCGCTAGCTTGGTCCGTTAGCGGCAAGCTAGCGGCTGTTCCTCGCGGTTCGGAGTCTGATGGAACGGCCTAATGCATCCTGTCCGGTTCTATCCTGTCACCCTGCGACACGCTCTTCCTACCGCTACAGTGTTAACGGTAGACCGTAGCGTGAGCAGCTAGCTGTGCGTCAGCTGCCGCGCAGATGCAGGGGAAAGTAAACGGCGAAACCTGTCAGGTCGCGGTCGAGCTAGACGGGCCGCTCGTGCTCAAGAGGCCCTCGAGTTTTGTTGTGATTTCAGGACGTGGATATGCGTCGCTTGTTGGCCCAGGTCCTGCAGAATCGCATCTGCTCCGCTGATTTGTGCGCGAAAAATCATTAGTCCGGTGGAGTTGAGTTAATTGGAGGGTTTGTCTCTGCGTTGCGCCGGTGCATCGGCGCTGGCCACCGACACAGACAGACCCGAGATAAGTCCAAGACAAACAGCCGGCGGGTCGGTCGGCTGTGGAAACCTTGCTCCATACTGCCAAAGCCAAGACACACCAGACTGCTACTTTCATTGGAACATACATATTAGACGAGCTGACGTAGCAAAAGGCGGATGGCGCAATGTCCCTGCCTAACAGGCAGAACGGGAACCCGATGTATCTGTGCTGGGTTTCAGTTGGGCTGCTGGAAAAGTCCGTGAGGTTTGAGGAAGGGATCCGTTTTTCCCGAGTTTTATTCCTACGGCTCGCGGCTGGATGAAGGAGACGGACCTCCGAGGCGCGCCGCTAAAACGCAGCCGTCCCCGTACGGAGTTTCCCTCGCGTTATCGCCTCGGCCTCGTCGGAGTGTTTTTCACGTCTCGGCTGGGACGGAGGGAACAGTTTGAAACGGCGAGCCAGCTGGAGGGCAACAGCGCATTGGGGTCGGCGGGACAGCTGAGTAAGCAAACAGCGACGGACGTGGAGGAGAAGCCGTAAGGGGACTCGGCGATGTGTCCGCAGTCGAAACAAACAAACAGTATTTTATTTAATAATCGGCAGCGGAAAGAGCAGCTGAGCCTACGGAGATGTCAGCAGGTTCTCCGCTTGGACCGCGTCCTCCCGCCCGGCGTCTCTCCCGACCGTGCGTTCGTGACGGACGCTCGAAAGCAGGACGACGCCGGTTTGGCGCTAGACTGAGCCTCGCTTCGTTTAAAAAAAACAAAGCAAAACAAAAAAAACGGTCACGCGCTCTCCGTCTTCCCATGAAATCAAACCGCCCGGGTTGTATCTTCGAAGGAACCCGCGAGAGGCACGGTCACGCTCCCGCTGGACCGTTTCGGCTTCTCCCAAAACTCGTTTAGTAAAGAAACACTTCAAACGTTTCGAATTGTAATCCTCCGTTGTTTTTTTTTTTTTGGCCCGTGAGGTTTTTAAAAGACAAATTTAGCGGCGGTTACAAGTTTTTTCGACCTCACCCCGGTCGCTTTCTGTGTATTTCGATGACATTTTTAAAAGAAGAAATGTTTCCAAAACCACCGTTGGAGGAGGGATGAGTGAAGAGTGAAGCCGATAAAACCGGATTACATACAGGCTTCTTGATAGACTTCTTGAAAAATTCTGATATCAGGTAACAAGTCTTTGTTTATGAGATTCAAAACGAGAGGAAATATAAACCTCAAAATTCCAGGGTCTGAAAAAACAAACAAACAAACAACAACAAAAAAACGTGGCACCTTGAAAGACACAGTGAGGCATAGTGTTAACGTGACCTTTGACCCCATCCAGCTGAATCCCTTGCAGGGTGACATAATTTGCAAACCGATGAAAAAACGAATGGTGGTAGCCTCGGACCCGGGTCCCAAGGTCGAGCTGAGGGTCCAGGGTCTGTCCCCAGCTCCTAGTTGAGCAAGGGCCAACAGATGGAAGGAGCCTGGTCTCCATCTTGATTAACGCTCTGTTGAAGAGATAAGAACTTTGCTGTGTGTTTGTGTGTGTGTGTGTTTGTTTGTGTATGGGTGTGTTCGGTGTCACCAGACATCTGAGCCCAATCTGTCCTGCGGGTTCAGGTCAAAACATCGACTCAGGTCTCGGCATGAATTTGCCACTTTTTTGATCTTATTTATTTATTCATGTATTTGTCTGTGACGTTCCACTTTTTCTTTTTTGCGATGATAGAAAAGTGCTGTAAAACCTAAACTCTACATGCGTCTCGTAAAACCCCCCCGAGCGCCTGGGCTTTCAAACAGCGCCGCGAAGGGTTAAAGAAAGAAAGAGAGAAATCAGATTTTCTGTTCCTGTGTAAAAAGCAGCCTTTGTTTTTTGGGGTCATGAACCGGCCGAGGTCACTGGCTTCAACCGAGCCAAACAAACACACACGCACTTCAGTTTGCACTAATTGATTCTCCCTTCCAGCAGGGACAAGAGCGAGTGTGTGTGTGTGTGTGTGTGTGTGTGTGTGTGTGTGTGTGTGTGTGTGTGTGTGTGTGCTTGTGTGTGTGTGTGTGTGTGTGTGTGTGTGTGTGTGTGTGCGTGCGCATGCTTGCGCTCGTGTTTACATTAGAGGAACTATCGGGAGTTTATGTAAATAGATAAGTGACAAAGTAAACATCCATTCCACACACACACACACACACACACACACACACACACACACGCCATAGCTACATCCTCCTTCGGGGACACATTCCTCTACGTGCACATTCGCCACTTTAGCCCTAGTTGACGAATTGTTCGTTGTTGATATGTTTCAGATGATGGACTCATTTTCCATTAATAATCCAATCAAAAATTGCATGTGAGTGTGTTGTGTGTATGTGTGTGCGTGCCCCCGATGGCATTTCCTATAGAAGTCTCCCTCTGTGTTAAATCCGTCCACACTCCCTGACCTAACACCGGGTTAATGAGGTGATCCAGCAGCAGGGGACAGTAGGTACAGGTCCATGTGTTTCGGTTCCTCGTGTGTGTGTGTGTGTGTGTGTTTGTGTGTGTGTGTGTTCGTGTGTGTGACAAACTTGAACGTGCTGCGCAGGCTGCGGCAGATGCATGATCCAGGTGTGTGATCGTGTGAAAAATGATCCAGGGAAGTGTGATCGTAATTTCCCTTTTTTGTTTTTTCATTTTTTCCTTTTTTTTTTTTCAGTGTTCAGTCCACGGCTTTTTTTAAAAAAAGTTCCGAGTGAAAAGATATTTGACCGGCGCGGGCGTCAGCTTTACCATACCAGTTTACCAGCCCCGCCAGCGTGGCCCCGGTGAGGAAAGTGTGATCGTAAATATTTGCGCCCGATTGTTTTTTTTTTTCCCTTTTTTTTTCCGACGACTCGTCCCCTTTTAAAAAAACCAGTGAAAAAAAAACCGAACACGTTTGGGCCGGGCGTCCCGTCCCATTACCATTACCAGGCCGTGCTAACAGCCCCGTGCGGGGCGGAGGCGGAAAGAGCTGTAATATATGTGTGTGTGTGTGTGTGTGTGTGTGTGTGTGTGTGTATACATATATATATATATATATATAAATATATATATGTAATTATTATTTTTGGATTTTATTTTACTTTATTATAATTTGTTTTTTAACTAATAATTTCTTGCTGTGTTTTGCTCAGCGGGAAAATTAAGAACGTTCTACCAGCGAATGTGCTACATTCTTATGCATTTGTACGGATTTAGTTCTGAAAAGCTCGCGGAGCAATTTATTAAGTCTCCACGTAATCCAATTCAGTATTGCAGAACGCGTCCACCGATTGACCCGTAAAAGCACGCAGCACTGTCGCTCACATCGTTACTCGACGCGGATACAAGTGTGAACGCCACGGCTGGAAGGTGAAAGGTCAGGAAAGTCGCATTAACGTAAGGGGAAGCCGTCGCGGGTCAGGTTCAAGCGGACGGTCGAGAAAAGGAACAGGATTTTGGCCGAGCCTCTCGCCCAACATTACCGTCAGCGCGATTACACAATCTCCGTCTCCGCTGAGCTGAGAACGTGACGTAAATAAGGAACCTGGTTTCGCGTAATCGAGCCGGGGCTTTGTGGGAATCGACGGCGCCGTCTAGACCCGCGGACGTGGCTATATCCCGGTTTTCTCGGGCGCATGTGAACCATCATTACTCGACCCGGGTCCCGTCTTTACGGGACGTGCCCTGATATTTGTAGGATGCTTTTTTTGTGATTGCGTTACTCGGGGCCAGCGACATTTCGCCAGCGTTCGCTCGCGCTCGTCCCCTCCAGCTTATCTGTTGCTATTTTTAAGACCAATAAAAAAGACAAACAAACTAAAAAAACCCTGATAAGTAAAGGTTCCGGTTTTGTTTTTTCTCTAAAGCAGTGCATGTGTGTATCTTTGTGTCGGGCGATTAAAAGCAAAACCAGAACTAGGCCCGATGTTTGTTGAAATGCAGATAAGCCGCGGTGATACAGTATCCGTCTAGACTTGTTAAAGACGATGGGGGAGCGTAGGCCCCCCCCGGCGCCTTGCCTCTACCCTGCCAGGGGCCAGACTTTGGCACCTGACAGGTGGGTTTAACAGGGATGAAGGGGCCTCTGTCGGGGAAGAGGCCCACAGGTGATCATCGCTCGACAGTCGGGCCCCTGAGCTGGAGGGGATGGGGGGGTATTTGACTTTAGAGCTGCATTGTTAGGAAGTAGAACAATGAAAAGTAAGGGGGGGCTGTAGGGGGAAAAAAGGGGCAGGGAAGGTGCATGAAAGTTGCACAGAGAACGAGCAAATGAGAACCTCAAATAACCTTTGCTTCTGCTGGAAAAACACCAAAACAACCAAAAAAAAAAAGGTTAGATGCCTCTGCGACCTCCGTCAGCATCTCGGCCTCGGGCGAAACGCCGCTTCCAGATGTAAACCGCTCATTTAGACGAGCAACAAGTGACGGCAGGCCGGGATCCGACAGACCTGGGGGGGGGGCAATAATGCACCTCACTGCCTCGGGGGGAGACGCTTGTGTATTTTGGCTTCGGCGGTTCAATTCCAGGAAATGATCAACTTAACCTCACGTGAGACTGTCGATCACCGCGACATGGAGCTGAGCCCTGGTCGACCCCGAGAATAACAAGTTGGATGTTATGGTTTGTCAATAAGTGTCAGACTCTGTGTACTAGACACATTAAAATTAAAAGTCTTTCCTCTCCTGCAGGGACTTTAAAACGTCCTCATAAAAAGGACGTTAGGATTAGTGACTTCCTTTGGAGGATTAGACCAATTTATACCAGCGGAAAGAAAGAAAAAGAAAAAAAGGAGCGGACCCGTTGGAGGGTTGTGTCTATCGCCAGGTTCCTGCTGGCACACCTGTGCGAGGCTGAGGAGCAGGTGACAGGCTTATTTCCAGCCGCTGACAGACAAGACAGACTCGCAGCAGGCGAAGCGTGAAGACTAACAGAAGACGCTCAGAGCGAGCTCGCACTCGCGTTCGCCGCCGTTTGGCTGCTGCGTCGCCCGTGTGCGTGCTCGCGGTGCCCCGTCGCCGGCCTCCGCGGCCGTTAAGCACCAGTGGAAAAACCGGTGCCACGGGGGCGGGACCGACCGTGCCCACACGCACAAAGGAAGGAAGGATACCGCAGTCAGGTCAGGTGATCCCTCCCCCGGCGGGGATGAGCCGATGAGCCCCCCCCGCCACTGTACGACCGAAGGGAGGCAACGCGTCCGTTCGCCAGACTTTAACGAGACAGGACCGAAGTGCATCATCAGCCATACGGTGGGCACAGACGTGACGCGTCAGGAGAAATTAAACGATTTCAAACAAACAAACAAACCGGGGGGGGCGTGGAATCGGGGTCGTCCGTGAGGAGCGCCAGGATGTTAGCGGTCAACTGGCAGCCGGGTTAGCCGGTGACCGGGGCAGCTGACGCCGGCGGCCGCTCAGCGCTGCGATTTGTGGCATAATTGTCGCAGCGCCACCTTGACCCCTCGCCCTCTGAGACGGTCGCAGTCATCAACAACATTTTCTCGACTGAGAGGGTTTTCTTTTCTTTTTTTTTTTTTGGCAGGCATTCAGGCTTGTTCGACACAGATGTACCTAATAACCGTAATTACGGTTCTGTCCCATTTACGTCTGCCAGAAAGCCAGTGAGCCGGCAGGCACAGCACCAGAGATCTGGCACCGGATCGCCAAGAAGGAATGCGGCAATTATCGGCGATATTAGTTGCACCTGTGTCTCATAAGCCAAAATGCCCGATAAGGCTGAAGGAGAAAGGCCCGTCGACGGCGCCGCGTCCGAATAAAGTGTTCCACCTTCCAAAGGGATCGTTTTTTATTATAGACTATTTACGTTTTAAATAACGAGCACATATAAAAGGTGGAAGATCATGAGAGTCTCTCGGCCTTCTAGCGTTAAAAATGTCTCATTTATGGCCATAAAAGTCTCATCATAAAAGTTTTTTATGATGAGATGATTTACTGCCTCCAGCGTCAGGGACTTGTCGCCACAGTTCTGTTTTGGAACCACTTCAGCGGAAAAAACAGAAAATCGCTTGAAGCTGGCTTCCACCCGCAAAACACCTTGAGTCGGAGGCGTAAAAAAATAAGATGCAGGCTGTGGCGTTTTCTCTGGGACTGGGGTCGTACCTCTCGTCGCCCCTCACCCACCCGTCAGCGGCGTTTCCCGTCTCCTCGGAGGGGCCGAGGCCCTGAAGGCAGCGGCGGCAGCGCACCCGAATTCCATCGCTTATTTTCGCCATAGCTGGCATCTCTGACATACCCGAGTCAGACCTATAAAAAAAACAAAACACAACATAACACAACACACAGGCGTCACTAAGGCAGACGCACGGGCCCAAAGCGTCAGAAGCATCAGAAGCATCCACTGAGGTGGCGGCATCGCCGTGGAATGACGGATACGAGGCAGTCGAGGCCGGTTTGTCGGCGGCGGCAGGACGGGAGGCAACGCTCGCTCCGTTCCTGCGCGACTACTTTGGGTTGTGCGTTTGCATTTTGACGACATCAACAGAGGCGCTTTGGAGCAAAGAGAGTGAGGAGAGAGAGAGAGAGAGAGAGGCTGAACTTCTAGGGCGGCTGGAGAGCGCGACGCCGGCGTGGGAGACCTGGTACGTCACGGAACTTTTACGCCGGTACTTGCGCCGGTGCGTTGTTTTTGTTTGTTTTGTTTGTTTTGTTTTGTTTTGTTTCCTCCTTCCACGCATCCTACTGTGTCCCGTTTCACATATTTTATGCGCCGGCACTGTCAGCTGAGGTTCCGGGTTTCGGCGCCGTCCGCCTCGCGGCAGGCATGCGGTCGGTCCGGTGTCATACAAGAGTGAAACCACGACACCCCCCCCCACCCTGCGTGTGCCAGCCTTTAATGAATCCAAACGAGACGTCCATGCGTTTAGCGGTTCGGATTTCCTCGACGTGGTCCGGGGGGGGTCTCCCGGTGGTCTCTCTCCCTCTCCCTCTCTCTCTCTCTCTCTCCATACACCGGCTCCTGTCACAGCTGTCGCTGCCCCGTCCAGACGCCGGCTGTCACCGCCCAGGTGTCAACCGCTACCCAGGAGACGAATAAGTTGCCGGAGAAGCTTTGCAGTTCATTCTCGTCGACGTCATCGATATTTGCTGTCTCACGATAAAACAGCTCTTTGGGTTTTGTTTTTGTTTTTGATTTTGCTTTTTTTGGTGTCTGGGATTGAGACGCACAATGACTGCAGTTAAAACAGGCTTGTGTGTGTGTGTGTGTGTGTGTGTGTGTGTGTGTGTGTGTGTGTGAACACGTGCACGTGAGTGTCCTGCTCTCATTGGTCAGATTTGTGGTAACCGCTCGATGGACACCTAACGTCTCGTGCTGCTCGTGAAAAAAAGCCGTTGCTCAGCGGCCAGTCGCATGGCCCTGAACGCACCGTCCTTAGATCACTTCAGGACACGACTGGTGAAGACTCATGTGGTCGAGATGGAGGATAAAGTACTTGTTGCAGTGACAATGGGTCTTTTCAGAGGGTTCTGGCGCCCGTTGATCCTTCACACTTGCAGACGTGTAACTTAAACTGGACCGGACGGCGGCATCGGCCTTTCCACCGTTTCGGTCTTCGCCTGTGGCTGCGGTTGCCGTCGCGCTTCGTTTCGTCTAGTATCGTTAGGCTGTGCGGGCGTGATGGCGAGATTCGCCGGAGCGCTCAGAGGTCAAGGGTCGAGGCTCTGCGGAAGACTTTGGCCCTTCATCCGCAACTAAATAGATTGTTCGAGTCCTTTAACTTATTTGCTACGTCATGTTTTGCTGTCTGTTTTTCTACAGTTCGATAATTTCTGTTTCACAGCTGTAAGAACAGAGTGAATGATGGAAAAAAGAAAAGTGTAATTGATTTGAACTAGATCTAAATAATCATTAAAAAAAGCGGCGTGAGGCATTTTTAGCGTATGTATATATATATATAAATGTGTATACTGTGTATATACGTGTGTGTGTGTGTTCCAGATTGATGTATGTCTTTGCATCCTTACACATGCCTGCTTGGCCGTGTGCGCACACACACACACACACACACACACACACACACACAAACACACACTCCCTTGGACATTCGATTCAACCTCTCGTGCTCGTTTTTAGGCTTGAGGTAACAGGATATTCCACTGTGGGGATTTTCCGTAGGGGGTGGGCTTTTTTGGGGGGGGGGGGTCAAGGTAAGGTTCGTACCAGTAACTCATGTCCCCACCTTTTTCCTCCACAAAAAATGAAGTAATCTCCCCGTTGACCGGCCTCCGAGCAGGATTTACGATCCAGGCTCTGCTTCTTTGTACCTTCATTCCCAGATCTCTTGTCCCTCCAGCCCCCCCCCTCCCGCCCACCCCCAATCCTTACTAATGTTTATTCTTAAAATTCTTCTTACATTTTCTCCAAACCACGACTTTGTACGAGGTTTTTTTGGGGCTGGTATTCGCAGTGTTGTACCAGGTAACCTAGCAACAGATCCAACAGCTCCTTTATCACGGCCACTGATTGTGTGTGTGTGTGTGTGTGTGTGAGAGAGTGTGTGTTTTTAAATTAACTACTTAATTGATTTATTTCAATCTCGACAGTAATTGCGGTTCCCCTCGGAGACGTTATCAGTCTTGGCGTCACTCCCCCGGCCGGTACGAGGTGTGTACGGATAAATAAACGCCGCCTCCCATCCTGGCTGGACCCGGACCCGGACCCGGGTGCAGTAGCCGAGCCTCCTCCTCCCTTTCATATCTCGCCCTCGGCAGGAATGAGGAGGGGAAAGGATGCAAAGAAACCACTCTAGGAAAAACGCTTCCTACCACTGCAGATCTGCCGTCGGTTACAGGCTCTCTGTACAAGCTGAGGAGAACAGAGGAGGGACTCGGTCCCTGTACTGGTGTTCAACCCGAATAATCTTAATTCTAAAAAGATTAAAAAATAAGAATTATGAAAAGTCCTTTAATAGCTCGTCTTTAGCGGATCGTTTAAATTTTTTCCCACAAGCTTCCGTGGTTTTGACCATATATATGACGCCCGTAGCGACGTGCCTAAAGGTGACCGTTGGCGTTTCCGGCAGCTAGTTGGCGCTAAAGAGCAATGTTTTTTGTTTGTTTGTTTGTTTGTTTTTAAAGGCAGGGGAGAGGAGGAAGAAGATTGCTAACAAGTAAACACTGATGTAAAGAACACGGGAGAAAAGAGATACTTCAGCTTTGTTAATGTTGTTTAAGGAAACATGTATAAAAACACATTTTACTAACCTGTGGTTTTGTTGTCTGATGGTCTGACAGCTATGCAGAACTATAACCGATACAACTATAAAAAAAAGAATAGGATCCACGTCGTAATAAAGCAGATTTGTCATTTTGTCTTTTCTTTTAATAATAGTTAAGCAGCAGTGGTTGTGTCTGACGGGGCTTTTAAGGACCCCCCCCCCCAGTTCGAGAGAACGTCAACACTAAACACTGTCATATCTGGCTATTGTCACACACTTTGGCCTCAGAGGAGTCAGGCTTTGTTTACAGCAGATTCTGGATATATGGAGGCCGTCGTCAGCTACCAGCTATTAAGACGCCAGATCTTTCTCCCTCCCTCTCTTCCCCCCTCCCAAGTTTGTCCTCTCTCGCTCTTCGCCCCCCCCCTCTCTGTTTTCTCTTTCTCTCTCTCTCTCTACCTTTCCCTCAACACGGGGGAGGACAAAGGTTTATGCCGGGCCTTTCATTCTGTCTCACAGTGAGAGATGGCTGCAGTGTATTATGGGTAACGGGATCCAGCTGTGTTTTGGACTGTGCCTGTGTGTGTGTGTGTGTGTGTGTGTGTGTGTGTGTGTCTGTGTCTGCTGGTGCAGACATGTGCAGGAATGTGTGTGTGTGAGTGTGTGTGTGTGTGTGTGTGTCTGTGTGTGTTCGTTCATGGCCCCGTGCCACGGGTCCCGGGTGCATGTTGACCTGTTTCATGTCATTCTGACGGCGCCTCGTTTCTCTTTCATCCCGCGGCCTCATCCTCGTCCATACAAATAGCCGAGGATATTCCGTGTGCCGCAAAGTCTTAACAGCTGAACGCCCGCTGTCGCCGTTGAATTGTGAGGTTATGAAAAAAAGGAGCGAGGAAAGAGCAGGACTCCCGGGCGGAGCGATCGCAGGGCGGCGCAGGGGCCGACTGCACGCAGGCTGTAACCGCCGTGGCGGTTTGAACCCCAACGACGGGACCAACGGGCCGAGATGTCGAAGTGGGTGCGCACAGATTGGGCGGAACCGCTCTCGAAAAACGGGCGGGGGGTCAGTCCAAAGCAGCGTCAGGTCCTTCGGAAAAATATCGCGTTCGGGATTATCTCAGCTCTGCCGGTTTGCGGTTTAATGCTCGTCTGGAAGAGATTTAGTCTTCGGTCAGAACTCAAGCAGCAAGGACGGCATGTAAGTCAGTCCAAAAAACGTCCTACTAATGGGACCGCTGCTTCTACTAATAATGGTTATTATAGGTGAATAGAATTTCAAGGGTCAAGATTCTGCAAAGACCTATAAAAATTCGAGGCGCTCAGCAGTGACAAACTGAAACTACGTAGCTTAAACCAGCTGCTATGACACTTACAGGCTTCAAAAGATGACTTTAAAATGTAACAGCAAACAATTCAGCTAAAAGCTAAAAAACGCCACACTGAGTTCCACTGTGACAACATGATGCACCGTGAGAAAAAGAAAAAGAAAAAATCCAGAAAATACAAACCTTGATCATGAAGTATGTGATTGGTTGGTTATTAAATGAGCAGCTGCTGCACATCAGGAACAAAACATCATTTAAAAATGCAGTTAAAGAAAGAGAAACCGTCTCTCTTGTCCCAAGCCCCGTCTACGGTCAGAGGTCGGGCTCGGCCACAGACGCGTTAGGCCTCAAGCCTCGGCAGGGCGGGCGCCTGCTCGCTCGCTGCTGTCATGGGGGTCTGACAGCCCCCCCCCCGTTACCCTCAACTAAACCCTGGAGAGGCTTTAAACGACACATCCCTCCAGGAGGATTAACCGGCAGTACATGTCCTGACACAGGCCTTTTGGAGCGGCGAAGCCACAAGACCTCATACGCAATGTTTGCTTGGGATTTAAAATCGTTGCACACGTGAAGAGGTACAAAAGGATATATCCTGGATGGTGCGAGGGATAAAACCTGTTGCGCTCGCTTCAGTTATGAAATACAAACTGTAAGATATCTCAAAAGAAAAGCCGTCCTAGAAGCAAGATTTTTTTCTTCCTCTACCCCGGGACGCTATCATTCGCTCATATTCCATTCATTCCTCCGCCCCCTCGTAATCGAACCGTCGCCTCGGCTTGCGTGCCGGCGGCGGCGGCGGAAGCATCCTTAAAGGGGGGCGGCTCCCGCTGCGGCCCTGTCAATGCTCTAGGAACATAGGGCGACCACCCGGGGAACCTGGATCCTACTCGTCTGAGGCGTGCGTCCCGGCTGGCGGGCGCCTTCGGTTCGGCAACTTTATCCTTGTGACGCCAGACATTACTTTACATTGGCTGCTTCGCTGTCGCCAATCATCTCTTTGCATGGAGCAAAAATAACAGTGTTACATGGGGATTAACACGGTATCATTCCACGTCTTGCTCATATTTCATTCGTTTGCGTGTTGTGTTGAACTGTAGTAGAGCATGAGAAAGAATTTTCATTAGAAAGTATCTGATTCTCAAATTAGAAAAGCAAAGAAGTGTCACTTATTTTTACTGATTGTTTTTCCTTCGCTGTGCAGAATGATTGATGTGCAGGGTTTGATACTCGGGGCTGTTTTGTTTTTGTTTTTTACAATTTATCAGCCAAAAATAAAGACAAACCAAAGTTTCATCTCGGCTCGTTTGGCGTTTTTGCCGTTTCTACAAAGGAGCCCGGGCGTCGCGGGGGTTGGGGGGGGCGGGGGGGGCAGAGCTCGGATCGCGATCGGTGCGGAGTCGTGCTTCCCGACGCCAACGGAAGCTTCCCGCCGTTCCCCCGGTTCTCGGCCACGACGGGGAGAGACGCTGCACCGACACGACCCGAAAGGAAACTAGGTTGTAACTGGAAACTGATGAATTAAGGTGTCAGGGAGAAGTAATCACTCTGTGGTTTAAGGCAAGACGGGGCAGATTGAGTTTATTCTATGCGATCAGAACACCCTGTTATACACCTCCTTTGTCTTTTTTTTTTTTTTGCCTATGATATCAATATCATAATATTTGCCATAACATCAATGCTCTTTCTTTCGACATTCACTTTAACCTCTCCGAGGTTAGAAGAGGGAGGGCGAACTCTCCCTCCTTCCCAGCTTTCTTTCTTCTCCCTTCCCCACTCCCCCTCTTTTCCTTTTGTGATTAATAAAGACAGAATTTGAGGGAATATTTCAGCGAAATTCCTGCCGCACCGACAAGCCCCGACCTCGCTCGCTGCGTGCTAGGAGGAGAAGGGAATAAATGGAGGAGACAAAAGGGGAGGAAAGGGAACGGCGGCATGGGGCCTGAGGTGCGCTCCTGACTTTAATAAAAACATCTTAGGTTTCTCCTCAACTTCCACCCAGGGAGTCTTGGGGAGGGCAAGGAGTGCAAGAGTTTACCAACCACAAACCAGTGCATGGGGTAGGAGGTGGGGGGAGGTGTGTGTGTTTGTGTGGGTGTGTGTGTGAGGGGGGGGGGGTTACAGAGATTTATTGCATTTTTATGCGAAGATACCGGCGTCAGACAAAAGGCCGAAGATGGAGTCCACTACACGTTAAGACAAACAAAAATTTCCAAGGGCTGCGACGCTTTTCACTGTTTTTTCACATTTTCATTCGTACAAATTGAAATTCAACGCCTCTTGGTTTTCGTCTCGTATTTTCGTCTCATATTTTCGTCTTTTCCTCCCTGAGGGAAACACCCCCTTCGACTGCTGCCAGCATCAATCTCAGGTGTCCGTCTCGGCGACTCTTGGACCATCGCATGCTCACAATAAACCGTCCAGAATGAGCCAGATTAAATCGGAAAAAGAAAAAGAAAAAAATCCCATCATTTCTAGCAAAGGCTGAATCTACTCTAGTAAAATGATCCCGCTGTAGCACAAAGCAGTAAATCTAACCAGTCTTTCTTGGACACTACTTTTTTCTTTGGGCATCTCCGTAGCCAGAACTTAACTCTTGCTCTCACAAGATCCTGCTGTTGCAGAAAATAAATTGGAGGAAAAAAAAAAAAGGAGGAGACGCTGGGATCGTTTGCGAGATTGATCCATGCGAAGTGTTTGGACGCTTCGGTTCATCAGACCTTGTGTTTCGATTGCGACTCAGGCACACAAATACAATCGTGTGCCTTAGTCGGATGAATGAGAGGAGAAAACCAACCAACTACTTCCTCCCTCTCTGCGTAGCACATGTACATCCTGTCACACACACACACACACACACACACACACACACACACACACACACACACACACACAAATACACACCCCCAAAACAGCACCTCTTGCCTCCCAATTTCCTGCAGACCTGTGTGTGTGGCACACATGTTTTTTTTTGTAAGATGATTAGGCAAATATGTCAAAACATGTGATTGAATGTTTGTGCGTGTGTGTGCGCGCCTTGAAACTCACGGCATATTTGCTTTGGGTATGTTTGTATGTTGTAGCCGTGTGGCCGCGGGTGTCCAGCTGCTTTACAGCAGGCTGGGTTTCACGGGCTAAGGACTGTGTCATAAACAGGGGGAAATGGCTGAATAGGTTTCTCACTTACCCCAGGAGGGGTCACCATGGGTGGGCTCTTTCAACCCGTCCGCTTCGCCTGTGGGTCCTGATCTCTGGGGTGTTTGCTCATTAAGGATATAAAACATAAAATAGCTATGAGTGAGCTATCAGTTTTACTGTTGTATATAAAACTATATATATATATATATATATATATATATATATATATGTGTGTGTGTGTGTGTGTAAGATAGGGTTTGATGAATGGGCTAATATCCTAATATCCACTAATATCCATTTCTGTGTGCTTACATGCTTGAATGTGGGTGTATAGACCTGTTTACACTCTATTTCATGCCCCAACTTTGGTTCATACTGTAAATTGTGACCACCTTGGTAAGCGAATGGTGACTAACAGCAGCCTTTTCCTCTCTAATTTCTTTCAGAGTGCCAGGCCTGACGTCACCATGTTACCTTACGTGCTACTCTTGTTCCTCTCCTTCGGCCTGGTGGTATCCTCCGACTGCCCGGCGGATTGTGTCTGCCAGACGCAGGACTCGATATTCTGCATTCATCGACGCTCCAGCACTGTGCCCTGGGTCTCCGCCACCACCCGTGAACTCTACATCTTCCACAACGGCATCAAGACTTTGTCCCAAGATGACTTCAGAGGCCTAGTGGACTTGGAAATGCTAGAACTGAGCCAGAATGAGCTGACAGAGATTCCAGACGGTGTGTTTGAGATGCTGTCGAAGCTGAAGAACTTGGACCTATCCTCTAACCACATCACCCACATTTCCAAAGACAGTTTTTCGGGGTTGGTCGAGCTGGAGAGGCTGTATCTCCATGCGAACCGCATTCAGAGCATCCACCTGGATGCCTTTGAAGGTTTAGAGATGCTACTGGAACTCAAGCTCCAAAATAACCAGCTCACCTCTCTGCCTTCCCTTCATTTTCCCAGGCTTCTTCTGTTAGACCTCAGTTACAACAGCATCCCCACCTTGAGACTGTCAGACCTCAAGACTCCCCACCTGGAGGCCCTTAAGGTAGCTTCTCTGGGGCTCACCTCTATTGATGAGGATCTCATTGCCTCCCTGGGGAACCTCCATGACCTCGACATCTCCATCAACCAGTTAACTGAGGTGCCGCAGGCACTAAAGCAAGACTCCCTCAAGGGTCTGATCAAGCTCAGTCTGGCTGCCAACCCATTTGGTGAGCTCAGGATGGAGGACTTCCTGAAACTGACTGGACTTCAAGAGCTTGATCTCAGTGGACTTAATCTCCAGGGATTTCCACAGAGTTTCTTCCAGACCTTCCCTAGGTTGATGCAGCTGACAGCAGCTGAGAACCCATTCAACTGCTTGTGTCCATTAGCCTGGTTCCCTCAGTGGCTGAAGGAGAAGGATGTGACTCTTGGGAGGCCTGAGGAAACCAGATGTCACTTCCCTCTTGTTAATGCTGGGAAGATGCTTTCAGCGCTGGAGCACAAAGATTTTGGATGTCCACCTACCACAACAGTGCTGACTGGGTCCCCCATTGGAAGTACTCCCGTTCCCATGATGCCCACCACATCTCCCGAAACAACCCATACCAATGCTATTCCTCCTCCTCGACCACCCAGTGAGGAAACTGTCTCGTCAAAAACAGACAGCTACCCCCTTCCACAAGAACCTCCTGTCTCCCCTAGCTCAACCAGTGGGGAATACGAGCAGCACATCTGCCCACCAAACATCTGCCTTAATGGTGGCACTTGTAATTTTGACCCAATGGGTCAACTCAGTTGTCTGTGTCCCTCAGGAACCTCTGGCCTCTACTGTGAAAATGTGGATGAGGTTCCTGAGCCACCGAAACCTTCAGCAACAGTTGCAGTGGTTGCCCCTGCGATGCCCACTGAACTTGATGCCATCAGCTCAAGGCAAGTGACCTCCACATCTATTCTCCTTGACCTGCACCGCTTCATCGAGACACGGCCACACATCCGTGGCATCAGGTTGACCTACCGTAACCTCTCGGGGCCTGACCGCCGCCCCATCATCCTGAGTGTACCTGCATCCTACCCTGAGTACACTTTGCGTGGTTTGAGACCCAACTGTACCTACTCGGTATGTGCCAGCCCCCTGGGTGAGAGAGTCAACACCAGGGCCAACAGCTCTGTAGAAACAGGGTCCTGCACAGAAGCTCGCACTGAAGGGGTTCCCCTGACATCCACAGAGCCCAGGGTGGAGACACAGAGCCAGGTAACATATACTCTAATCCCTACCCTGGCTGCCCTGGCACTGGTGCTGGGGTTGGCCGTGTTGGCAGGGACAGTCGTGTGTCTGCGTAAGAGGAGGCGAGCCAAGGCAGGGATGGAGCTGGAGCTGGGCCCAGCGGATCCCGATCCCATGGAACTGGAAGGGGTCAAGGCCTGTCTGGAGAACGGGGGAAATGGTACCCTACCCCACAAACAGCCTGAGATTGACCGTTGTCACACTCCTCAGCCGCCTCCGTCCTTACAACAAAATGGGGGCTTGGACTACGAGGTACCCTTGATGCAAGGACAGTGCCCATCAAATAACAATCTAGCATCCCTTAAGCCATCTTACTTCTAAGATGCAATAAACATGCAGAGACTTGGAATGATTTTTGAGAGAGTGGACTTGCCCATCAGGACTTGTGAGATCCTGCTATGGCTCACTTAGTGGTTAAAAATCTAATTTTCATTCCAATTTCACATGTTCACCGTATGAAAAGTGGCACTTACTTATTTGGACTTGTCTAGATGATAACACTACGGGATGGATCATCTATTTTAAAGATACTAAATGATGAATTTAAGATTACAGAGCGTAACGGAAATGTGCTAAACCACGGTGGGACAATAAACAGGATGTGATTCAAAGTCATCCAGCCGAGTTCGATAGTGGCGAGACCCAACCAAGTGATTAAAAACTAAGTGCAATCGGCTAGAGGGGTCTCAGTAGCAAACGGAAGTGCCTTTTTGCATTGACACAACTGTTATTGACGGCTCTTTTTTCTTTTTTAAATAACTTTTTTGTATAAAGGAAACGAATGAGCTGTAATCTCGTTGCTGGATTTGTGAGTTGCGGTAAGGAGAGGAGCTCGTTTGGGCTACAGGAGTGGAGGAAGTGACAGTGGTTTTAAATGAAAACAGAGATGCAGATGTAGACTTGCCTGGACCACACGTGCGGTCAACAAAACCAGGATTCGACC
This sequence comes from Istiophorus platypterus, assembly GCA_016859345.1. Lineage (NCBI taxonomy): Eukaryota > Metazoa > Chordata > Actinopteri > Istiophoriformes > Istiophoridae > Istiophorus > Istiophorus platypterus. Next base: position 4,801,273 of record CM029114.1, on the reverse strand, counting down.
GTCTCCAACTGCTCCGTGGGAATTATGAAAAGAACTTGCACTGAAAAGAAATATTCCTTTTCCGGTGTCCCAGTCATGAACTGCCACAAGACTGATGGTCACTTGAGGAAATGCAGTAACAAAAATATTTTGTACAGCTAGCAATAGGTTGATGAGCATAAAAGCTGCCTAAACTCCATATTTTGCTGTTGACATTATCTAACGTCAACGGCTTTCATGCTTCTTCACACGTGCGTTTGGATTTTTCAGTGTCACCACGTCTACAGTAATTCTTTCCACACATCCGTAAAACCAATGTCTGGCTCCACGGGAGATAAATTTGCTGTGAAAGATAAATGGACCGAGAGCCATTGTGAATGGACTTTGCCTGCGTTGTTCTGCGATGTGACGAGAAGGCTAATTTTTTTCTAGCTGATATCATGATATTCTGTTTTTCTCATGTTTGGGTTTTTTGTTTTATTGCATTTTTTTCTTTTTTTTGGCTGTTAATGTCCAATTCAGTATTGCTGTTGTTGTTGTTGTCGTCAGTTGACACTTGTCACTTATTTTTCACTTTTCCCCTATTTTTTTCTCCCCTTTCCTATTTGCATTTTGGGTCACATGTGGTCAAAACTCTCCTTAGCTCCTTGCATTGAATGTAGAGGTAAATACTAGTTTAAGTTTTTGAGACCAGCACTACAAATAACCAGCAGTAATCACATATCTGAAAGGTTTTAATGAACAGACTGTGTACAGAATGCTTTTTCGCAAACATACAATATATCCGAGGAACTTAACGAACCTAACCGACAAGTGCCAGACGCTCGATTCTCTCTGCCAGGTCTGCAAACGCTCCCACGAGGACGCGGTTAAGACAAGGCTCCGACTGTGTTCGGCTGCCAGGGCTCCGATAAAACCGTGCTCAAAGGCCTTTTTGCCGCAGAGCCTGCTACTATAAAAGTGGCGGCGCGCACGCGTGCCGAAAAAAAAAAAAAAGAATAGAAGAGAGGAAACTCAAGTTCAAAGAGAGACTGGAGGGCGACTTTTGCTGTGAGCGTCTGCGGGTTTCGGGCTCTAGTCGTTCCCTCCCTGCGCCGGCCGAACGTTCCCGGTTCCCGGTTCCCGCGATGCGGTCGAGGCGGCGTTCAGCCCTGTAGCTTTCTGTCCTCTCACATCCTCTCTCCGTTTCACTGTCCCTTCGCTTTAACCATCCGCTGTGTTTTCTGCTCAACAGCGGTTATTGGCTTTATGTGCGTGTTTTGGAGACGGTTTTGCTTGTTTACTGCCAACCAGACTGTGAAATGCACCATTCTTAGGTATTTATTCTCTTTTTCTTTTTTTTCCTGTCTGGGCCTGGGAATGTCACAAGCTTTTAGTGTCCTTTTTTTTTTTTTCCTTTAAAATATCTTTTCCGTAAAAAAAGATCATGAAAAAGAATCGCTACGTATATAACAGGTTTTACAATGTCATGTTACCACGCTCAAGTTTGACTCGGGAACAAAAGGGCCTGCGTTTTTCCCTGCAAGACATTGCATTATTTACATCACAAACTAAAGAAAAAAATGAAGAAACGTGAAGTGTAATGTAATAATTTCAGCCCGGTTTAAGTCGGTTATCTAACAGCCTAGAACAGATGACTGGGTGTTATCAGTCGGTTTGTTCAGGTGCGTCTTTTCTTGTCTTTCGTTTTTTTTCCTTCCTTTCTTTCTTTTGTTCTCTTTTTTTTTTTTTTTTATTGCTTCCACATCTACAGTACGTCTTCTTTATAATTGAGTCCATGCACTACACTCCAACGCCGTCCAAAATCAACTCACCATTCTCTGGCTTCGCTGCTCTCTTCACTCTGTCAATATTCCAGTATAAACACAGACGCAGATGCTCATATGTCTGCCCCCCCCCCCCTCGCCAACCCCCCAACCGATATATCAACTGGAAGACTCCCTGTATTGCTTTGGACAGTGAGAAGGGCAGGAAATGTTTGAAATGTTTTCAACATGCTTGTTAAAGTACCTTCCCTGTTTATTTAGGGAAACTTTTTTTTTTTTTTTTAATTGTTATATGTTTGTCGGTTATGTCGATTCCGTTTTTTTTTTTTTTTGTGTAAACGTTTGCTAGAAAAAGCAAAATGCTGAGAAAAAGAACAGTATTAAAATGCCTCAATGACGATATACCTCTGGTTTTGTTTTGTTTTGTTGTCTGTGTGTGTGTGTGTTTTTTGTTTTTTTTTTATTATTATTCAGAATGGAGCTGGCCAGAGATTCCAGGCACTTCAATGTGCTCGGTAGCGAGAGCCTCGGCATTTTCCCTCCTTCTTGTGGATTTGAGGAATTTTGGGCCCATTTTAGGGCTGCGAGTCTATTTTGAAAAGTACAGGGGTGTTGTTACTGAGCGACATCGAGAACGACAAATGAGGGTGGATTTCCAGCAACAACAGAGGACTGCAAGAACAGCCTGTATCTCTCCATACCTCATTACACACACACACACACACACACACACACACACACACACACACACACACACACACACACACACACACACACACACACACACACACACACATACCCCTAACCCCAACCACAACATCATTACTTTGTGATGTTATGTTGGTTTTGTGGACGGAGGTCATTTTCTGTATTTTCCGCTAATAGCCAAGAACAGATGCCAGTGGAAAAAAGAAGAAAAAAAAAAAAAAATCACAAAATAACACTTTTTTTTCTCCAAATCAAAGAGATTACACGGCCCCGCTGCTTTCGCCGATGGCTGTTTTCTTGCTGAGTCGGCGTTTGCATTTTTTATTTATTTATTTATTTATTTACACATCTAAGCCAAAGTAAATTTCAACGGAAACTAAAAAAAGTCCAAACCCACGGACGGGAACGCAAGATGCGCCGTGTAAGGGTAAAAAGTTTTGATCGTTTCTGCCCTGAACATCAGGTTAATCTTCCCTACAAAACGAACGTCTTGGATTTATGGCTGAATTAGCGAGCGGCCCTGCTTCGGGTCGGTCCTGGTTCAGCACCGGTGTCACCGGTCAGGAACCGCGGAGAAGCCAAACCGTGACCTCGCTGCTCAGGTATGTCTGCTGCGATATGAAAACACTGGCGCTCCAGCCCGAAGCGTGTTGCAGGAAGTCCCTCCCGGACGGCCCAGCCTCGGAGGAGCGATTTATCTAATGGGTCATTTGCGGCGAGTGCTTTTAATTCTTTCCGCGCAGGAAAAGAACGGGCGCCGCTCGGGAGGACCCGATGGTGAGCCGGCTCGGTTAAAAGCCCCGGTTCCCCCGGGAGGTACCGCGCCCCAGTGGGACGCAGCCATGGAACTATCAGACGCAACATTCTGCCTCATATGGCGGCACTGGCTTGCGGTTTGTTGCGCAGCCGATAGGGAAGGAAACCTGAGCAAACGGAGCAGAGGTCACGGGTTGACGCTACATCTCCATCGGTGTTGCTGCAGTTCAAATGATATCTCCTACTCATGCAGCTCTGGAGTGTCGGCACAGAGAATGCGGCACGTTTTTCAATTTGGATTCAGCTGCTATGTATCAGGAGAGATTTTAAGAGCTGCGTTTTCCAACCAGGGCAGAAACACACTGTGACTGGGGAGGGGGCTGCACTGTTGCAGGCAGCACGGGGGGCAAAGGTCAAATAAATAAACTTGGACCTGGAAGAAACAGATAAATTGTGACAGAAGAGAACACTTGTGTTTTTTCCGCTTTTATTCTATGGGAAATTTTAATTGCCACCGATTATATTACATCCTCAGACGCAGCTCCCACCGATCCTATCACTCATGAACCTGAAACGACTGTGGGAGCAGAAAGAAAAACCAGCGACACAAGGGAAAAACATCTGCATCTGGACTGACGACAGAACTCGTCAGCCCCCGGGTGTCAGGAATCTCCGTGTCCCGTTTGTGGCCTTATGAGAATGTTCACTTATGCAAAAATGCCCGTAAACCCACTGCGATGCAACGACTTTGGGGTGAGTTGCCTTACGAGGGGGCTGCAACAACGCAGCCGCAAATTCACACGGACGTGTCACTGAACGCAACCTCACGCTGAGGAGAGAAAAGTCCCAGAAAAACAGTGGGACGTCTATAAAGAAATACAAATGCCTAATTATGCTGTATATCCACGGGGCTGATTATACCCTTTCAGTTTCTAATGAAAAAAAGAGATAGAGATTAAGGAGATTCTTTTAAAGAGCTGCAGGACTAACAGCAGCAACTGTGGTGCGGAAGGACATGTTTTTTGGATTATCATCTTGGAGGCTCCACAGAAAATTATTATGGGGGTTAACACATTTTGTTTGTTTTGTGCGTCTGCTAAAGCGAGACCTGAATTTTAAAGGGTGAGGCCCTCGGACGGCGAGCTTCAAACCGCGGCGGTGAGGAGGGCGAGGTTTCTTATCTTCCACTTATCATACCAACATAAAACTAATAAAATGACATAATGGCAGAGAGCGATAGAACGGGATCCGAGATGTGGGCGCCCACGTCCCGGATCGGCCGCCCTCGGCGGCGGAAGGAGTCGCGCCGGGAAGCCGGTGCAAGGGAGAGAGAGAGAGACAGGGAGGGACAAAAAAACAAACATAAAAAACCCCTGGAAAAGCCGATGGGACAAATGAGCCCGTTCATCACAACCTGTTACCCCAGAAACATAACAGGCATCATTACTGCGCTAGACACAGACGTTTCGGTGTCACGCTGTCTGAACCTGTCAAAGATATGGATGCAAACAATGTGTCATGATTAGCACATTGGTTGTTATGAACCTTTTTTTTGGGGGGGGGGGTGTTGTTCCTCATTCAGACCCAAAAGATGAGATCAGTCCGTAACTAAGGCAGTAGTTGGCAACTCTTAGGCTATTTCACACTGCTGACCTGGCAACGCATCGCAGACAGGAGCCTTCACTTGTCCAAATGTGGAGGAGGAGGAGGAGGAGGAGGAGGAGGAGGAGGAAGAGGAGGAAAAGGTGGAGGAGGAGGTAGAGGAGCAAAAGGAGGAGGAGGAGGAAGAGGAGAAAGAGGTGGAGGAGGAGGAGGAGGAGAAAGAGGTGGAGGAGGAGGAACTTCCAAGTCAGACTTGATGGATGTGGAACACAGATAACTAACTCTCTACTGCAGCTTGCCCCCAACAGGCCTCTGATGTCGTTTCTAATGAGAAACAAGAGGTCGACCTGTCAAAAAAGCACAACGCCAACGGCGGAAAAGTTGGTTTTGTGTGAATCTAATCAACTGGGCCCCGACCCAGAGCCGCCACCGTCCCGTGGGGGGGCGCTATCGGAGAGTGGCTCAGGTATTCATAAAAAAAAAAAAAAAGTAGACACGTATGGTGCAATCAGTTTATACAGGGGAGCCACAATGAGCCCCCCCCCCAGAAAAAATAATGAAAATAAACTCCAACTTCACAGCCCGTCACCCTCGTTAGCCCCAAAAATGTGCTTCTCGTTTAGGGACCTTTGTCCACACGGAGGACGGCGAGAGAAAAGAAAGAGACGGAGAGAGAGAGAGAGAAAAAAGTGCCTGGGGGCTTGATTTATTTGCACAGTCTGGTTGTAATGAAAGCAGTCAGAGCTGCTGGGGGTTGGATAGCATGAGTGAGTGGAAGTAAAAAAAAAAAAAAAAAAGGAGGAAAGAGCGACTGGGGCAAAATCCAACTGCTGACAGATTGTTGGAATTGATAATGGTTTAAACGGACCCTACAAGCCCCCCCCCCACGCCCACTGTGTGTGTGTGTACGGTTTGTATATACTGCGCCTAACTTACCATATTACAGCCACGAATTCCACATGCAACTCATCTGTGCCGCAGCATATATCTCCCCATTGATGCCGACATACCTGCGTGATATATAACGGCCAGAGGGAGGGAGACGGCCAATGTTTACTACAGCTGCTCGCACACCAGCAGCCTGGTTTATGTCTCCTGTGGACACTGATGCGTTTTTGATGGGGAAAAAAAAAAGAAACCAACAAAAAAAAAACCTGGCACGGGAAAGACTGGATGTCGCTCGGAGGTTCGAAAGCTATTCACGTGTTTTATAGTGTTCAAACCCATTTATACAAATACACTGAACGTTCTGGTGCTATTTCACAACAAGGATCCCTTTTCTTTTTACCCAGAATGCATTTCTAACCCCGAGAGGCGAATTCTGAGCTGAGTTTTCGGGATTTTTTTGCCTGACGTATCAGCCTGGATCCGGTCCTGGTCAAAGGACCCTGATCGCGGCCACGTTACCGGAGTTTATATGCATTGATGCACAGGCCTTCATCCATCAGCGCCTGATTTGATGGTTGATTTTACGGGACCAGAATGGCAATGATGGGGAAAAGTCAGCTGTACAGGAGAAAAGTTAATTTCTGTTAATTTTGGCGGTCCTCCGAAAAAACTTAGACCTAATCGAATCTTTTACATTTCCCTCAAATCTCTTGAGCTGAAGCGATGAGAGTCCGTCAAATTCCCCCCGAACACATGACCAACGGTTCTTAATTCCAACGTTTAGATCAAAATTTCCCTTCGCCAGTTCCCGAGCTGCATTAGCTCCAGGATGAACAGAGATGTGGAGTCAGTAGAATCCGAGAACTTCGGGGGCCCCGCACTTTGATGTGCAAAGCTTAATCTTGAGACCCGAGCCGGAAAACTTGAATTTTTCTCTTTGTCAACAGATCTCATTAGGAGACAGCGATCGAATCCAACAAACAAAGCGTTTCCTGCTCGGCCCGGGACTGATTTATCCAGCGTTGTCCAAAAACTATAAAAAAACAAACAAACAAACAAAAAAACAAAACAAAACACGCCCACGCATTCATTAGCCACGGAGTTGCACTGCGTGACTCGTCCCTTCGTCAGCATTCGCCCACTGAGGTTTGTTTCGAGCTGATCCCACATGAACCGTTCCAGCTGCTGCCGGTATTTTTGGCTTGTGCGCCAAATGTGCATCGGTGCACGGCTGAAAGTTGCCCCCCCCGAAGGCACTGTTTACTCCTATTTGACTAAAATTTGCTTAAAAGAAATAGATAAATAAATTAAAATAATAAAAAACACACACGACGTTGCCCAGCTGTTTTAGGAAACTGCTGAGGCTTCAGGAAGAATGCGACCGATTTTTCAAAGATGTCTTCATTAAAGGAACCAGTTGGGTTTGGGGCAAAGATCCACAGACCGAGAGAGGAAATAGTAGGAAAGTCTTAAGAAATGAACTAACATGTTGTTGGTTTTGGTGGTTTCGTAGGATTATTATTATTTTTTTTTTTGGACAATTAGACAAATATAGAATAACGTCAGCCTCGTTCTTTCAACCTTGGGAAATCTGGGGAGTAAAACAAATGCCTAAGATCCCAGACAGGCCTTGGTGAGCCCCTTGGTTTCCCCTATGAATCATTAGGCCAATGCACTCAGGTCTCAGCTACAGAAGACGTACTATGTAAAAGAAAACCGTTCATTTAACGGCTGACGCTCCGAGGCGAGAGACTTATATCTTGGCAGACGTAGTACTTGACTTGGACTTGTCTTGGATCGATCCAAACAACTCTGGTTAAAGATTAGATTAAACCACTCAAAGGGAGAATCTCCTGGCGAGGATCCTCTCTGAGCCCAAACGTCCGCTCGAGTGGAACCCGCCTCTCCGACCGAAGGGGAGCAGGCCGACAAGTGACGGCCACGACAAAAAAAAAACCCAAAAAGATGAATGGCTCGAAGAGCCGAGCTGCGTCACGTTCGCTCTGTAGCTCTCTCCGGAACAGCCTGGGCCGAAGATCTCACGTTCCTCATTCTCACGAGGAAAAAAACAAAAACAACAACCTCACAGCGGATAAAGCTGTGGACGGCTCTTTCCCTCTCTGAAACGCAACACTAGGTTTAATTGAATTAGCTTTAATTGCCACTGCTGTTTGCCCGAAGAACCCAAAGGTCTCCTCTTACCCAGGGCTCTTAATGAATTCCATGTTCTCCGAGGCGGAATTGGAAGTTACAAGGAAAAAAGAAATAAATAAAAAAGAAAGGGCTTTAAACGCAGCACTGCACAGGCTCGCCCTTGAGTTCTCTCAGATCGTTGGGGCTTATTTTTTTTTTTGGACAATTAGACAAATATAGAATAACGTCAGCCTCGTTCTTTCAACCTTGGGAAATCTGGGGAGTAAAACAAATGCCTAAGATCCCAGACAGGCCTTGGTGAGCCCCTTGGTTTCCCCTATGAATCATTAGGCCAATGCACTCAGGTCTCAGCTACAGAAGACGTACTATGTAAAAGAAAACCGTTCATTTAACGGCTGACGCTCCGAGGCGAGAGACTTATATCTTGGCAGACGTAGTACTTGACTTGGACTTGTCTTGGATCGATCCAAACAACTCTGGTTAAAGATTAGATTAAACCACTCAAAGGGAGAATCTCCTGGCGAGGATCCTCTCTGAGCCCAAACGTCCGCTCGAGTGGAACCCGCCTCTCCGACCGAAGGGGAGCAGGCCGACAAGTGACGGCCACGACAAAAAAAAAACCCAAAAAGATGAATGGCTCGAAGAGCCGAGCTGCGTCACGTTCGCTCTGTAGCTCTCTCCGGAACAGCCTGGGCCGAAGATCTCACGTTCCTCATTCTCACGAGGAAAAAAACAAAAACAACAACCTCACAGCGGATAAAGCTGTGGACGGCTCTTTCCCTCTCTGAAACGCAACACTAGGTTTAATTGAATTAGCTTTAATTGCCACTCGTTTGCCCGAAGAACCCAAAGGTCTCCTCTTACCCAGGGCTCTTAATGAATTCCATGTTCTCCGAGGCGGAATTGGAAGTTACAAGGAAAAAAGAAATAAATAAAAAAGAAAGGGCTTTAAACGCAGCACTGCACAGGCTCGCCCTTGAGTTCTCTCAGATCGTTGGGGCTTTTTTTTTTGGGGGGGGGGCGTTCTCCAAAATCTTGAGCAATCTGGGTTCCCGCGATCTGTACTGTGATTAACTGACGAAATGAAGTGATGAAGGGGAAGAGGAAGCAGAGCTCATGTTTCTCATCCTCTCGTATGAGGAAACTATCAGGAGAAGAATTCAATTCAATTCAGCTTTATTCATTTAGCACCATATCATAACAGACGTTATCTCAGGGCACTTTTCATATAGAGCAGGTCTAGAGCAGACTCTTTATAGTTATTATTTACAGAGACCCAACATTTCAAACATTTCCATCCAAGAAGAAGACAAAGAAGATGAAGAAGATGATGAAGTCCAGGGAAAAAAAAACTAGAGCAGGAGCAGAGACAGGTCTGTAACTTCTCCTGGGATTTTTCTAAAACCTAAGACGAAAGCAGGTCAAGAAGCGAACCGAAGGAAGAGTCGCCAGCTAAAGTAAAAGATGCAGGCCGGCGAAGTGTATCCCCGCAGCAGCTTCGCAGCAGCAGCTGAGGGTGTGTTGGGCTCCAGTATTTTTTGCGCCCCCCCCCCCACCTCAACCCGTCCCCCGGGGGCCAGGCAGGGTCGTGTTGTGATAGGAGACGACGTGGCTGCGCCGAGCAGGGATTACTAAGGACTCGCGCCTTTTTTTTCCCCTCTGGGGGCCCTCGCCGCGAAAACACAACAGCCCGAGAGCGAGGGGCCGCCCCTTCGGCGAGGCATCCCCGGCCCTTAGGCCGCACGCCTGCAAGCCTGCGTACGATGTGCAGGGGGCGTGAACCGCGGGAAGGGCGCATTCACGCGTGCTGACAGGGCCGAAGCACGGGAACCGGAGGGCGACTACGGCGCCGACGCTTGCAAACCCACAATTTCTCGCCCATGAACTATTAATTTTGTCACACGAAACGTTTAACTTCCCGTTTTGAGGACTCGTAGAATAATGTAGGAATGTAGGATAATCACATTCTCCTCAGTGGATTTAGAAAAAGAGGCCCCTTTGAGTTTCGGACCAGGAAGGAATGGCTCTTCCCAGCGGAACCCAGGCCTCAGGGCCTAAACCAACTAGAGACGCTGTCAATCTAAGCCAACCGCAGCTGCCGCCCACCAAGCTAGCGGGTGTCGCGGCGCTACGCGACGCTACCTTTCAACCCACAGGGTGGTTGGTTTTTCTTTTTGACGCGTTACTGAACAAGGCCCCCTCTCTGAAAACCTTCACCGCCGCGAGGCTCGTTCCTCCTCGACCTTCACCCCCCCTCCACGGGCGACCTCCGACCCCTCGGCGGGAGTGGGCCGTGGGCCGTGGGCCGGTGTCTCTGTGCCCACTTGTGCCACTGACAAGAAAAGGGTTGTCCCCAGAGAGTTGCGCTATTTTCAGTAACTCCCCCCTGTCACCTTCAATTACTCACTTTCTGTCATTTTCCTTCCTGCGTCCTCCTCTGCTTTTAACACCCCCACCACCACGTTCTGTTTGTTCCTCCCTGGTCACAGGAAATGTCCGGCGAGCCTCAGGGTTTTTTCTTTCCCCTCCCCTTGGCAGATTGATACCCCCCAAACCCCCCACTCTGTAACAAAGGCCCTCGTTTTATTAGTGTTTGTCAGGCCAGATGTGAAGCAGGTTTTGACATGACCTGACAGGAAGGGGGGGGGGGGTGTCAGGAGGGTGACAAGGAGGAACGGGGGTTTTGGGGGGGGGGGGGCAGATTTGTATCTGGACAATATAAAAACTTGTTTATTTCCTTTTTGATGTTTGCTCCTCCTCCTAAGCCTGTGGTAAGATTGATCTCAACTAAAATTCAAACCCCTCTTTTGCATTTTATTATCCAATAACTTAGAACTTAATTCTAGACGTCGACGCGGCAAACGTGGCCCAGCTGATTATTCCAGGAATGTTTTTCGCGTTTCCCTCCCGGCCTCGACTTCCAATACTCGCTTCCTCTCCAGCGGCACCACCTTTACGCCTTCTCTCAGAGGTTTCGTTCCGTTGACTCGCCGAGGAAGACGAAGCGGAGATATTCCGTAGCTTCGGGGGAGAATACCGGGACTAATTCTGTCTCCCTAAGCGCCGACAGTGGTGCTGTATGTAAATCGTTTCAATGAATGAATCCGACATCTCCTAAAAATCCTTTAAAGCAAATTTAATTTGGATTTTGTATTTCACTAAATCTTGTTACCGTGATCACTAACCTAATTCAGCCACTGTGCAAACAACTGTCACCCTGTGTTACCACATACGTACTTGAGATTCAGATATATATACATATGCATGTTTTTGTGGAACGTGACTTTTCACATTAATTAAACATTTCGGGGGAAATGTGTTTTGCTTTCTTGCCGAGAGTCAAGGAGTGAAGAATGATGCCAGTGTCCATGAAATGTGAAGCTACAGCCAGGGGATAATTAGCTTAGCTTAGCTTAGCTTAGCACACAGGCCGAGAGTAGGGGCGAAACGACTACGACTAGCCTGGCGCCGCCCGGGTAGAGGGAAGTTCCTGTGCTCAGCGAGGAAATAATTTAATAGACAAATATGAGTTACTGACCCTTCTCAACGAATTCTCAGCAAAATCTCAGACTATCCCTTCAAATTCCCTCTAATGGCATTAGATGAACTGGTGGATCGAATTGTTGTTTTGGGGCTTTTTCTACAAGAGAAGAGAAGGAGAATACAGGCCAGTCTCAAATGTGGGCAGTTCTTTCTCCTGAGCTCAGTCTGTTTTACAGACTTTGGACTTTCCAGTGGCTTTTGAGTGAAATCCTTACTTTGTTTTTAACTCAGGGAGGATTATGTTTTGGGGTTTTATTGGTTGTTGTTGTGTTTTTTACTCTGTGTGTGTGTGTGTGGTTTCCGCGAACACTGGCCCGTCTCCTCCATATTCACAGTCTCCTACCAGAGGTGGTTTGGTCTGGGTTGTTTTCCTTTTTTCTCTTTGACCTCGTGACCCTGGCGAGCGAAGGTCGGCGGAGGTGAGGAGGAAAAGAGGAACTGGCAGGTTCTGTGAAGTTCGGCGGATTTCGATGTTCTTTTTTTTGCATTTGTTGGCCGTGTGGAGACTTAACTTTTTTCCATGAGAGCAGTGAGTGAAAGGTTTTCATATAGGGTGGGGGAATATCTCATGTCTCAAATATTTCATAAAAGCCGTATTGTTCCCCTGCACTCTTATTTTTATGAGCATATCAGGCTTTTTTACTCTCTCATTAAATTTGAAAGTTGTTTTTTTTTTTTTTTTCCTCTGAGCTAAAAGGACCCTTTTTGCATTAAATCCTCCCAAAATCCTCCCGTACTATGTGCTGAACAGCAGCCAAAGGGAATATGTGTAAACCATCCGGAGAGAGGTGCTGAAAACAGTGTACAATTCACTTTTAATTACCTCCTTTTCTTTCCTTTCTTTCTTTCTTTCTTTCTTTCTTTCTTTTAGATTTTACATCTGCACATCTGCCGTGTTTGGCCACTTCACACTTGTTGATGGACAAACATCATCTCGTTTCCTTTAGCACAGATTAATCCCCCAAGAGCCCCTGAGCAAACGTGTGACCTCTCTCTGTTATGAGGGTTTTATTCCTTTGGGTTTTTTTTCGTTTTTCCTCCTCAAACAAAAGCCATTGTGTCCGCCACCGGGCCTGATGAAATGTTTGAACTGCTCGGGCTCGGCGCCGAACTGCTCCCCGGTCAGCAGGTGCAGGGGGGGGGGCAATGATGATTTCACCTGGGAAACCAGACGGACAAGGTCGGCTATGCTCCCATTGTGTGAGGGGGGAGACACGCAGCACAGAGGTCGCACACAGTCGCACACATATACTGAAATAAAAATAAAATAAAGATTTTAAAAATACAGCGTGTGTGTTTACATCTTCTGGGCCGAAAGTGATATGAAGTGTTGAGTTTTTCCAGTGACGCTTCTATGCAGTTGCTTTGTTTGTCATTCAGCTTCTGACGCTGCTGCGTTTTACGAGTTTTACGGCCGAGGACACGTAAGGATCTTGGGGTAGTGTTGTTTTTACAAGCACAAAATAAATGTTATTCAGCAAATGTTATCAGTTTTGACTGATTAGTGTTTTTTTTAACAAATTACTGTTGTTATGGGGTGCCGAGTGGCAAGGTACAGTACTTTGAACTCAGCTTCGCTAATAGGCAAAATACTGCAAGAGGAAATCCTCATATTTCTACACAGCTCAGTGGAAATATTTTTAGGCCAACTGTGATTTCTAAAAATTAGATTTATGTGCAACCATTCCAAAACAACTGAAAGATTCTGGGAGAAATATGATGCCAATTGGATGTAATGTTTTTACCAAAATGATTAAAAATAAACATTTTAGTTAAGGTTTTACAAAATATTCATATAGGGACAGATCTGCAAAAAGTTATTTTATTTGCCCTTCCTACAATATTCGCTCATGCATTAAAATATTATGTTTGACAGTAAATGTACTTGGTTAAGTTCAAAGATCACAGGCTTCGTTTTTTCTGAGAAAAAGGGAGACGTGACTTAACACTTGACTCATTTACGTTTCTCTAACCTCAGTCAAAGTGCTTCATTGCCTAAACCCAACCACAGTTCAAGAGTCAGAACAGCTGATTCTGATTCAGCCTTTGGTGACAGAGTCCTGTACTTTCTACAATCACGTCCTTGTGGCTCATTTGTGCTACAAAGAGGTAGCACTTCCTTTTCTTCAAAAAGCACTGCAACTGAAAATTATTCAGGCAGCAATATGTTTCCTGCTAAATGTATGTGGCAAAACACATGGATTTTATTTACAGTAAATGTTTTTTCCTGGAGAGAAGGTCATTTGTAATGCAGCTATAAATGGTGCCATCTGTCACAACATCCACCATCAGTGTCCGTCTGCCTTTTTAAAAAAAAAAAAAATATTCATAAAGGTTGAAAAAAAGAGGAAAATTCAAATAATCTGATAATAAAATATAATCTGCTTTTATCCTTTTTTATTGAGCATTATAATAGAATCGGGGCATTGATCCTTAATGAGCAGATTAAATTAAAGTGTAAAATCAAATGAATGGATAATTTTCTCTGATGGATCATAGCTGGCTGTGGCTGATGGATTCGATCAAGCAGCCCTAGGAGATGAACAATCAATTATGCTATCGACAAAATAACATAATGGTCTGACAAACACATTTTCATATTTATCCTATAGGTTTTTTTTTAAAGCATAAAAGCAAAAAATAAAACACTTGATCTGAAAAAGTTCTTGGTGGTAAGGAAATTTAATCAAAACATTCTATTTCCTTTGAGCCTCTTTGATTCAGGATGCATAGCTGGACAAAAAAAAAAATAAAAGTTTTAGATACGAGCTGAACTTTTCTCTGCGCACCAAAGGAAACCCGACACATCCAAAACGACGACGGCAACACTGCTAAGAATAACTGCGTCGCCACGCATCGCACCTAACCGCATCGCATCTAACCGCACAGAGCCGTGAAACAGAAGCGTGCTTGAATACATTACGGGTAAATATAGGCAGAATTTCCTGTTCGAATTTACAAAACGTTCTATTTTACGCCTGAACTTTACCATTAACAGTGTTATAAGTGAGTTGTTCTCTTAACATCTGGGTGAAAACATCCTACTTAGGCCTGAAACACAACTGTCAAAAATGCCTCTGCATTTTAAACAACCCTCTCTCTAATTATAGTTTAACCTCATCTAAGGGCACATGTGGATTTCTGTGTTTGTTTGACCTTGCTTCAGTTTCCTTTCATTGCCATGCTCAAGCTACAGCATCCTGCCAGCCTCGTATAAACACAGTTAAAATTCTAAAAGAAAACCTCCGCTGTTCGTCAGCCCGTCATCAGGAATGAGCCAAACCTGCGTAGCTCAGCTCAGACGGTCGGTGGAAAAGACTGAAACAGTCACACTGGGGAAAGCAGAAGTGAGTTCCTACAAACAGATGCTAAAACAGTAACGTCAGCCCTAATCTTAAGGACTGTGACTAATTTTCAGACCTGTTAGTCAATCAAACTTGTGAACAACTAAAGCAAACTGAAGTTGATTTTTTTTGTTCGTTTGTTGAAGAACAATGGATTTAAAAAATGAAATTAAAATACAAAGTGGAACCAAGTGCTTTTAAAAAAATCCTAAATTCATTCATCATGAAATAAGTAGAACATAAAACAATAACCCCTCCAGAAAGCCTCTGCATAACACAGATGTAATTATACATCTTTTTGGCTCAGCCTCATTAGCATGAACGTTTGTGACTGAGTGAGTGATAAACTCACGCCATTGGTCGGGTGTTGGTCGAGTGTTGGAGTTACACAATTGGCTGTTACTCTTTCGAAATGAGCAGTTTCTATTGCGTCGGGGGGGTCATTTAAAGGCAGTGTTGCCAACTTAGGGCCTTTGTTGTGACATTTAACGACTTTCACACCCCTTTAGAATGTTTTCTTCACAAAAGCACCCAATGACAAACCTAAAAAAAAATTTTGGACAAACCTTAGCTACTTTCCATAGATGTGAGTTGCCAGTTTTGCCCCACGAGCCTGAGGTCAGGCTTTCCTTCTGCAGACACACCTCTCTATGCATCTCATTTAATCGACCGCACCATTTTTAACTTATGTGTATTGGTGACTTTCTCAGGCAATGTCATGGTTATAAAATCAGGATTTTTGAAGTGCAGAGCAGCAGCTTGAGAATTGCTTGGACGTGACAGCTGTTTAATATGTAGCCTCAATGCACCACGTTTCAGTCACTTTTCATACTTGTTCTGTTGTCTGACAACAGAAACAGAAAAACAAGTTGAGTAATAGTTCCAGACAAGTAAACTGATCTTCATGTCTCAGTTGGGTGCAGTGCCCCTTTAAACTGTAAAATTAGATTTCCAACAGCACGGCCCCTTTACATATATTGACATCTTGTTCCTACATTCTGCCTGTATTCTCCTGGGATTCTCAGCCAATAAGCCAGTTTTCAGCAAAAAAAATACCAACAAAGAGCAAGTCCAACCAGAGTGAAGTTGTGACACTTCTTGTACCCAGTTGGCCGAGATCTCCTAATCATCTACCATTGTGTAATAGTTAAATGATGTCCTTATGTAACGTTTAATTGGGTTAAGGAATTACATTATGCATTGATGGATTAGAGCAATAGCTGAGGATCATGAACGAGTGTTACACAAGGCAAGCTAATCAGTCCCACTGGTGCAACTGCAACTCCCATGATTCAATTTCATGCGGTGGGGAGGGCTGTTAAATGTTAGTGAATATAAAAATTAAAACCAATCTCATTCATATGTCTTTCTGTCTTGCTTTCTGATTTGAGTCCATTACACTTTGCCGCTCAGGCAGTCATTTCTGCTCATGGCTCTGCTGAGTATGAATTCCCCAAGAGGTGCAAGGAAAGAATCCCAAAACCATTAAAAACTGATAAACAGTGCCATACTTCATGCCCCCCCCCCCCGTTGATTTTGACTGGCAGAGATCTTTTGATGGGATTTATTTAAAAAAAAAAAAAAAGACAGACTACAGCTCTCATGTGATGTTATTCTGACACAAGCAGAAAACATGACTCAATACTCAGTCAACCTTTGGTTAAACCCTATAATAGACCTCATTTACACCTGGTAAAACGTGAACTGTGCCCGGATACGTTATCCAGATAACGTCTTTTGCTCACGCTGCGATTGGTTCTCATGAGCAAAACAGGTAAGCAGAGCTGGTGGCTGTCTGAGGTCAAAGGGGCCGACGCCGCTGAATGAGCTCCACCTAGTTTCTCTTTCCATCTTACTGGGAAATGAGTCCTCTGTAGCTCTGCGCCGGGCTTACTTGAGCGTGCAGGAAGTGGCAGAGTTAGTAAGAGATCCAATCACAGCTCACGGGCTGCAACAGCAGACGACCACATCGGGTTCCACTCCTGGCGGCCAAGAGAAGAAATCCGAGGCGGGCAGATGGTGGGGTGGACCATGGACCCAACCTGCCTTGTGTCAACTGTCCAGGCTGGTGGTGGTACTGGTGCTTGTGCTGGTGCTGGTGGCTCACTGGTGCAGGAAATGTTTTTGTGGCACAAATGTTTCGGGCCCCTTAATACCTGTCATTGTTTGAATGCCACATCTGAATACCATCTGAGACCATGTGCATCCCTTTATGGCTGCAATTCATTATCTTCTAATGACTACTTCCAGCATGATAATGCGCCATGTCATAAAACAAAAGTCGTCTCGAACTGGCTTAAGGGACATGACAATGACTTCACTGTGCCTCAGCTGCCTCCCCGGTCACCAGATCTGATAGAAAAACATGATAAAAACATTGCATACACATCACTCAGAATTGTCTAGGCCTATTTGCGACCCACACTGGAGTTTGCCAATGAAAGTTGAGCCTTCAGAATCTGGAGGCTCCAAACAGCCAAAGAGATTGTGTTGCAAAGTTTGTTGCTACCCTAGCTGGTCTTCCCAATTCACAGAACAAGATGATTGATGCCTAAAGTGTTAAAAAAAAAAAAAAAAAAAAAAAAGGATATATACATTTCCATGACATTTGGGCAAACGCCATCTGCAGAGGAAGAATGTGTGACACATCAGAAAGCTCCAGAACAGCTACAGTATTGATAGATTTTGTGTTGAGACTGTTTTTGACTGACTATTACAATATTATGATGTAGTTGTCCAGCTTAGCTCGTTAGCTTTTCCCTACCTCGGGACACAGTCACAACAAACACGAGTATTAATTCATAATATCACGAGCCCCTTTTTGGGGCGTTTCAAAGCCAATTGGTTCGCAAACATGAGCTACACGAAATCCCCTCTTTTGTTTTGGTCCACCCACCCTGGTTTATATCAACCAGTGAGATTAGTACCGGGTCTGAGTAACGCTCCTGCGGCTGATCTGTTTTCCTCATTCGGCGTCGCAGTCCTTCCCCTCTCCAAGGTACGAGCGGATTGGGTGCTGACTGACGGCCAGAATTAAGAATGTGCAAACTCTCTGGCAACCCTCCCCTCGGTACCTCATAACATTTAATCAAAACCATGCCCGGCGCTTGCCCCCGACTTCCCACCACGGCTCCTCCAGTATTCTTAAACAGAAATTTTTCTTTTTTTGGGGGGGGGGTCCTTGTTGATCTTTTTTCATACAGTGGAAAGTTTGCACAAAGGAGAGCCTTTATCCCCGAAGCCTGCCTCTCGCTTTGCTCTCCAAATACCTGCAGGATGAAATCAAACTCCCTTTTGAAAATTGCATTATAAGTCTCTCTTTCCCTCCCCCCCCCCTCTCCCTCTCTCTCTCTCTCTCTCTCTCTCTCTCTCTCTCTCTCTCTCTCCCTCTCTCTCTCCCTCTCTCTCTCCCTCTCTCTCTCTCTCTCTCTCTCCCCTGAGCCTGTCAGATCAGTCCGGCTTTCCCACCTCTCCGGGAGAGGGTCAGCCATCATTCTGTGGGCGTCAGGCGTCTCTTCCCAGGTCTTAATTAACGCATGGGGAGGTTTCATGGGAGAAGGCTGCTGCGATGAAGGCTCTGCCAGAGAAAACACAGGAAGCTGGAGCAGGTAAGATTTACGGCGTGGACGGGGAGCGTATTTTTAGCAGATGACGCATGGAGCTCAATCAAATTATCTGGCACCCTTCGTCTCCGGGCCATATGCTCAAAAGTGGTGATAAAATGCATTGAGTATGTACTTGTTTAAACGAACCAGCAGAGGGAAAAGCGATTACAATGGATAATAAACGTATTTTAAATTATAAGTGGTCAGCTTGATCTTGCATAAGAATGACCAATACAATGACTGACTTTGTTTTGTTTTTGTCATGGTCTGTTTGTGTGTTTGTTGGATCTGTCATGAATCATAATAAAACCGTTGAAACTCCCTATCATCCCCGGAAAACATGTTCAAACTCGAAGTGAACTTGAACTTAAGTGGAACTTGAGCTAAAAACAGATATGTGAGATGATCTGTCTGGAGCACAGGTTTTATTTTGCAGGTCATAAAAACCACGCAGAAATGCTGGTCTCATATAACATATTTAGCTCCATGGGTGGGGGGGGGGGTCAGAGGTCGGGATGAACTGCAGAGAAGAAAGCTAAAAGTATAAGAGTATAAGAATAGTTCAACACTTAGGGGAAACAAACTTCTCTGCTTTCTTCTCAAGAGTTGATCGATACCACGCTCCTGGTTGTCCCGCAGTCATTTAGCTTAGCTTAGCTTAGCTTAGCTTAGCTTAGCAGCACAGAGACTGAAACAGGGGGAAACAGCGAGCCTCCCCCCGAAGAGGACAACAAAAATCAGCCTACCTCACCTCTAAAGCTCAATAAATGACATTCTTCCATCCCTTTTGTTTAATCTGTACCAAAGTACCATTTGCCCGGCGACCACCAGAAACTCAGCTGAAAACAGACCGTTTCTCGGCCAAACTCCTAATTCCAGTCTCTCCGTCAAGCTAAGCGGCCGCCCGGTTCCAGCTAACGCCGCATTTTCATCATCCAGTCATGAGCGCGGTATCAGTCTTCTCATCTAGCTGCTGGGATCAAAGCAAATAAGTGCATTATCCAAAATGCTGAACTATTTTGAACTCGGCCCGCTGCTGTCTGATGACAACCACAGAGAATGGAAAACAGGAAAAACTGGACTAATGTACCATATAACAGAGGAGACCACAAATATGCAGACAGCACTATCCGATGTCTGTGCTGGATACAACCAATGCTAAACTGGGAAATCAGGATGTCCACAAATGTGTGGTGTATTAGTGTCATTTCTTTTCATTTGGTTTCATGGTTCAGACAGACATGGGAGAACAAAACAGAGCAAGTTAGGAGGTGCAAATGTGCGTGGACCGGCGAGAGGCAGACATAGAGGCAGTTAACACGTACGGGAAACCTTCCTCGCATTAATAAAATAGAAAGAGTGTCATCAATGGAGTGACGCCGTTTTCCATTGAGATTATCTGCTGTAAATCTAAGGTGTACGATGTGACAGATTAACTCCAGCGCTGCCCAGTGATCCAAGTTTCTGCTCGTAATTTCTTGGTCTGAATGAAGGTTTTATTCAGAGATGACGAGACAGTTCCCTTGTCTGTGGCCTATTCCTGTTAAATTTATACCCCATAATCTAAAACTCATACTTCTGTTTCCTTTAAGTTCATATCCTTAAAGTGTTTTACGGCTTCTTTGGGCCGGACGTTTTTTTTTTCCTCAAATTTTCCTTCCCAAAGGCCGTGGCAACCATTTCAAGTTTCCCGTTATTCATGTTAGGTGTATTCAAAAAGAGGCTTTAAGGAAGACAGTGCATTTTTGTGTGTGCATGTGTGTGTGTACATGTGTGTGTGTGTGTGCATGTGTGTGAAAACAAGGAGGCCAAGGTACTAAAAAGTGAAGCTCTCCTTTTATTTACTGTTTATCTGTGGTCCAATTCAGATTTACATGACCGATTCATTGAAAAAAAAAAAAAGAATCAATCGACTAATTACTAAACAGTTTTAGAAACTAGTAAACAAAACATCACTCAGCCAAACTCAGGCAACGGGGACTTTTACAAAAGTTACAAAATCTACTGTTTACAGCTTCTGTATTTAATGTGTAGACACAAAAATAAGCCACTTTGGTTTAGATTCCAGAAATATTTTCCTTAATGTTTGTTTGTATTTTATTTTAAGCATAATCTAATCCTTCACATCCCTCAGAATAGGTACACAGGAATCTCCCGGAGACTTTTAATTCATTTTTATTTTCTTTTTTAAACTTGGTTACTGAGAAGTTGTTTTATGTACATAGTTACAGAGAACAGCCTTAAAAACTACAATACCCACGAGTCCCGGCCACCACTGCTACAGGTAAGAGGCCAGTCTTGGTCATTGGACGGTTCTGAAAATGAATATTGGGACTCATGAAACAGTTAAATTCTCCCACTACGTTTTTATGTGCATGGACCTGGGCCTCAATTTTTTTTCATCAGAGAGGCAGGGGGTCTGTTTAACTGAGGCTGCAACTCACAAGCTGCCGTAGGAAAACGTAAGATCATGTTGGAAGGGCACTAAATGGACTGGATTTTACTATGCGTGTGTGTGTGTGTGTGTGTGTGTGTGTGTTTGGAAAAGGGAAACATTCTTGTCCTGTTTGCCAGGCACTGATTACAGAGGTGTGGATCGATTTCAGTCAAAGAGGCCGAGTCAAGTCCCAGTCAACCCTACGAAGGCAAACAGCCAGGTCAAGGTGTCACATGACCCTGACAGCTTGAATAAGACAGGCGATGTGACGACCCCCCCCCCCAATCCTCATCCTTCACCCAATACATTTACTAATTTCACATTTCTGTATGTGAAATTAGTTTTGTGGCTAAGAATGAACTTTCACGTTCCGGGATTTCAGTGTCGTTACAGTTATGGCCTACGAGGATTTCGACCCTTTGGCTCTCAGTAACAGTGAAGCCATCTGTCCAATTACACATAATATTCTTGAAAACCCTAGAAGCAAGCGCATTTCTGCATAATTAAAACTGCGCCGGCACTAATCACGGCTTCACGTTCGAATTAAAGTATCATCTGACCCTCAGCAGAGCCTGGAGTCCAAATGGGACTGTGGTGTGGAGCGGTGCTACGACAGCCGTACCGGGTCTGATACCCCAACCAGCAACCTCAACAACGGGAAACAGCTGGCAGAACAGGATCAGATGAATGTCTGGCCTCTGGTCGCTGAGAAATGAAATTCAACCACCGACCCAAAGTACGAATCACTACAAAATGAGGCTCATCGGCTGGGTTGTAGACGTGCAACAACATCTGGAGGATTCTGCTTCCTCACTTAAAATATTCTGGATCCTCAAACCACCAAACCAAACTGTACCTCGACATCCGCAGGTGTTCCAGGATCGAGGCGAGTTAGCAGATAACCAGGCACTGGGAGTTTACACGACTAGTCACTGAATGTTTAACTTTAGAAACTTGTAGACTAGAAAAATCAGGTATCAGAACAAGCGCACTGGTGATGTCACAGCCGCAACTGAGCTCGAGGGGGATATTCGCCTCCAACCAGCGTTGCCTGCTCGCTGCCCAGTGGTAGGAAATCCAGAGTTTGTCACGCTAACGTGCTCGGGCGTTACTTTTCCAGAGCGCTGGTATCCACGTGTGCCGCTCCTCGTCTGAGCCGTCCCTCTGACGACGGGCTGATTAAAATACAAAAAAAAAAATCAAACTAAAATGGCCACGATGCAGCAGGAGATGAGCTACCTCACTGAACGGGGCTTTGGCCTTCCCCGGTAACAGACTTACAATATTCCGCAGTTTCACAACGGCTACAGAAAAGTCAACTCAGTCACCAAACCTGACTCATTTTCCACTCCGGAGGATGGAGAGCGGGCTCCGCCAAATATGTAAGCAAAAGGAGGCGTTTAAAAAGGTTAGCGGCGCGTCCCTCCGACGTCACGGGCCTCGGAGATATCCATCCATCCTCCGCCACACACGATCGTCTCCTCCACGACAGCGTTACGCCGTTTGGGTCGAACGAGTCGGGCCGGAGGGGAAAGAAACGGCGAGGCGTGTTCAGAGGATGTGGTTAATCTAATCCTCCGCCTGGTCGGACCATTTAAAAACACTGCGCCTCATTTCCAGCCACGTCTGCGGGACCCCCTCTTACCTTAAACACCGACCCGACCGACAAAAGCCCTTGAATATAATATATACAAGCAAATGAAGGTGTGAATGCGGAGACCTCGGGAGTCGGGGGCCCAGAAAAAAAATAAACTTCCACTTTTTATTGGTTGCTGTTAATAACAAAGACTCCCACCGCTGTCAGTCCCGTCACGCCTCATCTGCAGCTCAGAATGTAACTTCACTGCAGTGAGACCGTGGCTCGCTCTCCTTCCCACACACAGGAGGTCACAGGTCCCTCTCTCGCCCTCACACACACACGCACACACACACACACACACACACACACACACACCAAAAACACTTCCGTCAACATCATTTCTCTTGTTCGGTTAATCATTCAAATATCAGTATCCTGTCTAAAGGCTGCAAAAAGGGACTGTTTCTTTAAAGCCACGCCTTTCTGTTTAACTTCCAGTATTACCTCTTACCCAAACTGACCAGAAAAACCCGTCTTAATGTGCTGTTGATTTGCAAGGAACTGCCCTGTGTTTGTTCGTTTCTTTTTTTTCCGTATTTGCCAGGCTGGCACGGCACCATGCACAAGCCATGAACAAAATCTGAAAGCTATCACAGCTACGCCACGAGTCCAGTCCAACACCCGTGAGCCGAACAGGATTCCCTTTATTGTCAATCTGCTCTCTTCTCATGCAGGGGCCAGAGCTGAGAACATGGCTGACATCATACAAAATCCGTGGGTAGCATGACCTCAGATGGGCTCACATGAAGTAGATAGAGTCTGTGTTGTTCCTTTAGACCACATGACCTAAGGCCAATACTCGCCCCCATTGATATATTTTTCTTTTTCTTTTTTGTGAAACTTTGCGGACCAGTGCCATACAGCAAGAAAAGCATGCATTTGCATTTTCACGGGTGTCACGATGAAACATCAGCTTTCCTAAATACAAGCACGACGCTTGTGTGCGGAGGAGGCCGCATGAGCTGGGGGATCAAACCCATCAAAACCCATCATCCAGGCTTAAGTTTGCCCGAAAGCTACAGCTCGTCCGCCCTCGCCGGCCACATTGCCCCACTGTCTACGCACGTCTCCTCTCCTTCCTTACGATGGTAAAGCGTGCTAA
Source organism: Istiophorus platypterus (assembly GCA_016859345.1). Classification (NCBI taxonomy): domain Eukaryota; kingdom Metazoa; phylum Chordata; class Actinopteri; order Istiophoriformes; family Istiophoridae; genus Istiophorus; species Istiophorus platypterus. The sequence goes on along the minus strand of CM029114.1, from coordinate 4,777,750 downwards.
TTGTGGAAACAACAATATCATCCGTGGAGGCGATATCTGATTCCTCCGTGGTGGGTTTCTGTCGCCACAGTGACACATCGGCCTTGTGATTCTAACTTAATATTTCTGTTGAGTGCCTGTTGCAAATACGTTTCTGTATATATCTGTAGTCGAGCTAGTGGTCCGGACTGCCGCCGTGCCTAAGCCCAACCTCTGCTAGAAGTAGAGCGCTAAGATTTTTTTGGAAGCAGGATTGAACATTGACATAAGACTCCAACATAAGTCAGTTCCAGCTACGGGAGGATCCGTGATACCCGATTTTCTTCACAGATTATAAGCAGAGTTCACCAAAGTGCCCTTGTGATCTTCTAAACTTGCTGCAGTTTGTTGCATGATGCAAGGAGCGAGCGATTCGTTCAAGCGTGGCACATGGACGGAGCATTAGAGCAGCGTCCTTGCATGTTGTGACTCAGGTCCAGTGTGGGAGTGAGGGTCCCGGAGGCCCGTGACTCGTGCTGTGATTTCTGTTTACGCAGACAATTCGCAAGAGAACCAGAGGGGAGAGGAAATTCTTGAGAGTCATGGGTTGCATGAAAAACTAATTAATTATCTTCAGACTTCATTTTCGAGTCAGGCTTTCTTTTGAGTCCGCTCCCCTTCATCTCTCTTTTCATCTTAACTGAAACAAGATTAATACTGAGCACTAAGCACTGCACTCCCCAAGCACTATGTGGTGCAGCAGTGGAAAAACAAATATTTCCCCCGTTTTCTTTATTTATTCCACTCCGAGCTTTCACAAGACATATATTTCAACGCTTCCCTCTTCAAAAACTAAAAAAATGAGACTCTCTCTCTCTCTCTGTGTCTGTCTATCTGTCTCTCTCTCTCTGCAATAAATGTCACAAACTTTGCAAGGTAATCATTTCAGATTTTATTTTCTTGCCAGGTCAGCATGCAGCCTTGATTAAGTACACGTTCAAGTGGGGTTTTGGTTTTTTGGGTTGTTTTTTTTCCTCCTTCTTTCTGGCAGAGTCATCCCCAAAAAAACAAATGACTGTTTGACTGTGTCACTTCTCTGAAAAGGCTTGAGGAAATATGCTGTGGTGGAAAAAGTCATCCCTCAGCCGAACAGGCACCACACTGCACATTTCTCATTTTGGAGAAGAAGAAGAAAAGAACAAAAAACCCAAAACCTGATTGCAATTTTCTCGTCCTCGGTGCGATTCGGTCGAAAGCTGTTCAAAACTACTCTGTGATGATTTATTAGATATGTGATGACAGCGGTGTTATAGACTTATATTTTTCGGTTTGATGTTTCCTGTTGCTTTAATTTAAGGAGAAGAAATCTGACAGACACCACACACACACACACACACACACACACACACCTCCACTTCCATACTTGTGAGAACCCCCTAACCACCATAACCTTAAAGGTTACAAATATGTTTATTTGTACTATATATGCATATAAGCCAAACTCCAAACTTCACGCTAATTAAACCAAAACCTAAATCAACCTTTTACCCTTAAACAAGCATTTGAAGAACAGAGGAAATGGTCCAGAAACTCTTCACTTTCCAAAACTGTCCTCACTCTCATAGTGTAAAACTTAAAGTCATCCGCATTACGATAGACGAGCATATACGCACACAAGGACGGGACTGGTGTGGCTCTCGATGAGGCCACATTGAAATCTTTGAAAAAAGCCCTCAGCCCTCACCAATACACATTTACGGGACTTGCACTCAGCTGTCGTTTTATTAGGAACACCTGGCAAAAACTAATGCAGCCTAATGCAACAGTCCTGCAATGAATCATGTAAAAACGAATATTATAAACTCTTTTATAGAGGCGCTGATTCAACTTTATGGTCTTTATTTTCACTGTAGTGCTGTTGAATTGAAATCACGTTATAATCAGATGGGCTGCTAGTATTTTTCCACCTCATTTACATAGATGTTGGTAGGATATTTTTTTACTACTTTAGTCAAACGGGCTGGACAATATATCAGCCAAGCCTCTCACAAAAAAAAGAAAACTTAAAATTACCACAAAGTAAAACAACATCTCTTGACAAAACCGAACGGACCAGTCGCGCGTCCACGCCAGTATTGGCTCGTCTCAGTCGGTAGGGGCCCTCTCAGACTGAAAGCAGCATCACAACGCAAGGTGCTGGAGATAGACTATGGGAACTATAGAAAGGGGTAAACAGCCACAGGGCTTCTCTCCGGTTCGTGACCGACCAGTGTGTTTCCCTGTGTTGCTGCTGGTCTGAAAGTCTTCAGACGCTTCTGCAGCCTTTTCCCCGGCAGGAATCCGAAGCTCCACTTGGTTCCAAATATGTCATGTGTTTGGTATATTTGTGTGCAAGCTTTTTTTTTTTCTTTTTAATGCTTGCTATCAAAGTTTTTTTCAACCCTTGGGGATGCTTGACAGTTTTTCCGCAAGGTTTTAAATCGGGACACTGGAAACAATCCCAGTGAACGTCTAATTTGATGAGCCGCACACAGATCTTTATCTCTTCAACTCAGAAGTGAAGGAACGCTGCGTTATGTGAGAAGCAAACATCTGAACCTCTGTAGAACATGAACTATGAAAGTGGCATCCAAGACCTCTCCCATAATCCTTCATTCCTGCTATTGACAGCTCAGAGGTCAAGGCCGTGGCACCTGCAATGTCATCCTCAAAAAAAAAAAGATCAAAGGTATGTGTGTGTGTGTGTGTGTGTGTGGGGGCTCCTCTTTTTCTGTCCTCACTCGGACTGATCCGGAAAAAACAACATTCCCCTATTTTTATCTTTGAAAAACAAACTGCAGAGGCATTGGAGAGGCTGGATGGCAGAATTGTTTTCTTGGAAAATGCTTTAAAAAGCAATCAGTCTGACAAACCTGTCAGTCCCGATGCTCTCTAAACATCGTCTGATCTCATCGGCTGCAACCGCTGCAAAAGCAGCGTGGCCCTTAAAAAAAATATATATATATATATCGGGTCGAACGAAGGGCCCCTGAAATTAGAACAGTTCCAGAGAAACAGTCGCGGGCTAAAATTACTCAACAACAACAGTGCATTCGCCATTCGCGTCTGAAAAGTTTTGGTTTGATCCGCTGGCTCCACACCACACGGAAAACTGGAGATCAGGCGGCGGCTCGGCTTTCCCGGGATGGAACAAAGGTCATTAACCCAGGGACGGAGAATGTTTCTTTTGACGAGGAACAGTAGAAACTTCTACTGCTAAAGAAATAGTTTGACGTTTTGTTAAAGCTTAATCGCCCTCTTGCTGAGAGCGAGAGGAGAAGATCCATACCGGTCTCCTGTTTGGACGGTAAATATGAAGCCAATGTTACAGCCAGCAACCAGTTAGCTTTGCTTAGCTTAGCTTCGCATAAAGACTGGAAACAGGGAGAGACATCTTAAGACGCTTGTACTATTAAATACATAAGCATAAACTTCATGAAAATAAGGGACATTGGACACTTTTTTTTGCGATAAAATTTCACTTTTTTTTCCCTTACTAGAGTATGACCTATAAAATTTCTTCATGAGCGTCACAAATTTTAAGTTGAGATGTAAAAGCACTCACATAATAAACAGCGATTAGAAAGTAGTATAAGGTACATTTTTTTGGGCCATGCTTAACCAAAACCTCTCCAAAAAATGGCCAAAGTATATAAAAAAAAACATGTTCCGAGACATATTCATGGTCTCCTGGAGACGAACCGTACTAATCAGTATTACCCGATAATAGTGTATCAAATAATTCTACATGCATTTCTTTCCGCTGCAGGAGACGTTTTGAACAGGTATTATAAGCAACACGCTAAGTGGGAGACACCACGACACTGAGTGGGATTCTTCGCAACGGCTGCATGAATCAGTGTATTGCTCCTGAAGGGTTTCATTAGCCACCAATTGTGTCTTGAAAGTTTCTCTTTATGCGATGAACCATGTCTTTCTTAAATGCAAATAAAAACATGACAATGTGATTCTCAGTAAGACTTAACAAAGACAAAACAGACCTCCTCACAGCAGCTTTGACTTATTAGTGCCTTTGATCAAGAGGAGAGACAATGAGGAGAGGATGGGGGGGTGGTCGGCACATGATGACAGCCCTTTGTTTCATCTCTTCCTTCTTTCTTCCTTTATCTGTTCGTTTATGGGTGTGAGCTCTCAGAACCCTTCAATGGGGCTTTCAAACACAAGGCCACAAGCAGTCAAGGAGGACATGGCAACAGACACGTAGCTGCACAGATGGATGGGAAAACTAAGAAAGTGGATGGGTGGATTGTGGTTGGATAGATGGAAAGAGGAAGCCGAGAACAATAGGTAAAGAAAGACGGATGGGTAATAATTTCACAGTGTCTATGACATTTTTAATTTCCTTAAATGAAAAAACAAAAGAAAAAGCAAAAGACCATATGAGGGAAAGAGCAAGACAGATAAGTTTGTAGTGAGAGACGAGAAAATGGGAAGGTGGACGAGCAAGAGGAATCGGACATACGAAAGAAATGTGTTGACAGATTAATATCAGTGTCTTTAAAACACACTGGAAAACACTTCCCTCACTGCAGCAGATTGAAAAAAAAAATATGAGCAGGAAACCTCACCTCCACATGTGGGCGTCGACCCGCCGTGTCACCCGTGGGCCGCCCATGCCCACCCCTCACATAAGATAAGATAAGCTAAGATTTTTTATTGTCAGTGTACGAAAACATGCCACAAAATTCGGGCGGACTCAAGAACCGGGCTCAAAATATATATATATAAAAATAGATAATAGATAAATAAATGCTTTTATTTCATTCACTCACACTACACATCAAAACATATGCCAGCATTTTACCATTAACTCATTGCTAAAGTATGCAGTTAAATGATTAAGTTATATTAAATACCTTTTGCACATTATCACGGTTTTTTATCTTGGGTGTGTGCTTTCAGTTCAGGGCTCAGTATTGTAATGGCTCTGGGACGGTAACCGCCCATAAATCTTGTAGCACGTTTTGATGGACCTGTAGCATTTCCTGGAAGACAACAGTTCAGACAGGTGAGGGCAAAGGGTGGAATTTCCCCCTGAGGCGCCTCAGACGAGACGCTAGCGGACCCCCCCTGCCCCCACCTGGTGGGGCTCCGGTGCTCAGTGAGTCCTGCTCTTCCTCAGGACGCCAGGACTGATGTTTAGACGTCAACCTGGGACGCTGGCGACTCTGGGACTGAATCTCGGATGCGACAGCTAACAGACACTGTGATGGACTGTGATGGATTCAAGTTTAAACCACTTGCACCGGTATTTTCGGCAACTACTGCTCCATTGTGTGTTTTCATTTTGAACTACTGCTTCTTTAGAGAGTTTTCCTTCCTCACCGCAGATTGGAAAGTCATCAAAAGAGCATTGCTCTTAACAATGTCTGAATATGTCTCCTAAAAATTACATTTATGCACTTATCATTTCAAACAGCAAAGAAAAATAATTTCATTCAGATTGTTTGTTTTTTGATATATCTGCAGTTACAAAACCTTAATACTGAACAAATCTGCAAAAACACTCACTGTCAACATGTTTCATTTGTTGCCCCTACAATACCGGCTCCTGGCAACTAAAGTATAATTAGAATTTTTATGGTATTGTTCAGTTAACTCAAGGCCCTTATTTGTGGTTGGGGAAAGATCATCATGGTTAAAACATAAATAAATAAACGGCGCCACGAGACAGGATATGTTAAGATTCGATTCAAGCGAAGCCACAAATTCCCCCTTTGCTCTCATCAGGGTGTTTAAGGAGCCTAAACTTGGCCCAGACGGCCGGGATGCAGGAGGCGAACACGGTCCGGCGCTTGGTACACCCAGCCGGCCGGCACAGCCTCCTCTCCACGGCTTCCTTTGTCTGGTAGCAAGCGTGCAACACTTCATGGACTGGAAACTCACGGCCCATGAAAACAATCCAGGCAGCAATTACGATTCCTCCAAAACGCCAGAAGCATTTAGGGGCGCATGAATTTCTAGGACACGGGCTCGGAAATATTTCCAGCGCGGCCCCGACAGATCCTGAGCTGGAAAACGAATCAACCGGTATATTTATACAACATCCGCAGAAAAACGTCCATAAAGCCTTGGAATGAGTCGATCTAAGTAAATAAAAAGTTTTTTGGCCTCAGCGTTGAACGATCAGAAAAGCAAATCAGTGCGGAGGCCAAGACCCCGTGTTCACCTGTCCCTCTCGTATCATCTTTCCTGCCTCTTCTGCTGTATGATTTGTGCTATTAACGTTGTCGTTCTTCATTTCTGATATTACCAGCAGCTGAGTGCGGTCCGCTCCCGCTCCCTGGGAGCTGTCAAAATGCATTTAGGGGAAATGTAGTAACTAATCTACCTTTAATTGATTCTCCTGGATCAATGTTTTGGCTGGATTTGGCCCTATTAAACGGTGATACCAGAGAGCCTCGACTCCATGCTGCAGCACATGCAGTACATTTGCTGGCAGTTCACCTGTAAATGCTCCTAAACAATGTACAAGTGGAAGAAAATAGATCCGAAAATGCATCGCCTATCCACGGCACTACAGCTGGAATGGTTTGAGCCTCGCAGGCTGATATCAAAGTAAGAGTATCTGATGTTTTTGATGTGAATACAAACAGTATCCTCAACCTTAGGACAGTGGTTTCCTTTGTGCGGCGCAGACGAAACGTCACCTAGCACACTGACGGTAGATGAATGTTATCTGTCGCCATCTCACCACCATCCACACAGAGACGTGTTTACAAATCGCGGCATTGGGGCGTCACCGCCGGTCAGGCTTCTTTTATCTCTGCACTTTTTTTTTTCCTTTTTTTTCTGCACATGCTGTGCAAAACGAGGAGACCACCGGTGTTGTTTAATTTGGCTCCCTTACAATATGCCATGCAACCTTCAACAAAAACACAACTCGCACACCGACGCGCTCACGGGCATCTTTTTTTTTTTTTTTTTTCTCTCGTGATTTTATTGTGGTTTTGTTACACAAGCTCTGGAAGATTTACAGCTTTGTATGTGTCACTCGTCGACAGGATACCGACGAGTATACAATGAGATGAGGTCAATACATACAACGTGCGCAGACTGACATTTGCCGGAAACATGTTTTTCTCTGGTAAATCTGCCTTTAGTTGAACACAGTGGTTCTTGTGTGAAAACAGTACATTGTACCAGATCGCGTACAATTATGTAAACAACCGCAATTGCGTAAGTCATAAACACACATGAAAATGTGCATGTTGGCTCCCACTAGAGGTTTGCCCACAATTTGCGCACCTGTGGTTAAAAGCATACTTCAAATTATTTAAACGGCATGTTTACGTTGTTGCCTGTAGGTGCACGCAAATGTAAACACAAATGCATCTCTATAAACAGCGGTAAATAATGGAAACACCTGGAGTTAATGGGTGAACATGTGGCCACACACATGAAACCCAGCTGAGCCAGCATCCTCCAAGACCTCACATATTTTATACAGTTCATCCCTGCATCCCTCTCCTTCACTTTCTCCCCTTAACATTTTTCATTCTTGGCATTTTTATTGTCGGTTTTTATATTGTTGAATCTCATGCGCCCTTTGTGGTGTGAGGCTCAAATTTCAAGGCGACATTCCTGAATAATTTGTAACAAGAACGAGCTACAACAGGCTCAGTTCGGCCACGTTTAACCGGACAGATCACAAAAGCAGAATATGTCGAAACTAACCGAACTTGTCCAAAGGTTCTAAATACTTGGGACACGTTTGCAAAGGGGATACAAAGAGAGTACTGACACTTCACCCTCAAGCCTTCTTCTGTGCTCCATAAATGTCTCTACTCTAGCACTTTGTATTTAAATAATATGACCATATTGTCCCAAAGCCGCTCAATGATTATGTGATTTTAATTAGATGACACAAAAGGTCAGAATATTTAAATCTACCAGGATGTACCAGGACATAAGACGGCATTGATGCACAGCCAGAAACAATCTGCTTATTCATGGAGCAAAACTAACAATTGAATTATGCCTAAACTCAATTGCAGAAAAAAACATATGACAAACATTATGAAGTACATAAATGTGAAAACATATGGTGTAAAGGACAGGCATGTCATAGTTGCAAATGTTAGGCTAGTTTAAGACCAGGTCAAAACCTAATATATAGCTGGACCGCCCTTTACCAGCTTGCTTCTCTGTGTTCACACGTACAGTAATTTAATACAGCTGAATTCCCAACAAAGCTGTTCCCATCTACATGTTTTTCTGTTTCTGTTTTCAGACAATGAAACAAGTATGAAATAATGCGCCCCATCAAGTTTGAATGTTAACCAGCTGTGATTTCCAAGCCGTTTTCAAGCTTCTCTGCACCGCTAAAATCCTAATTTCCTCTGTAAGGTGCCGTGGGCTCAGCTAAATGAGGTGCAAAGAGAGGTGTACTTGCAGAGGGAAAGCCTGACCTTGCAGGGTTGCGGGGCAATACCCGTGGCTTCAGGAAAAATAGCTTAAGTTAGTCCAAGAGGTCACTAGATCTTTCGTTAGGTGGTTTTGTGAAGAAAAGTTGACAAAGGGGTCTGAAAAGCCGGTAAATCTTGCGACTAAGGCGTCGAGTCGGCACCACAGCCTGTAAATGCCACCTCGACGCTGCAGTAGACGCCGTTGGCAGCAATTCGTTTTGAAACAGTAAAGCCACATGGGGAAACCCCAAAACTTAGTCGGCTGACCGGCGGTGTAGCTTCAGCGCTAACTCAGTCTGTCAGTCACAAACATTCACATTTATAGGGCTGGCTCCGTTGTTGTGGTGTAGCCAGAAACAGCAAAATTACAATGGAACAGTAAAGGGTAACTTGTTATAGCTACCGTTTTTGCCTTTCTGTGTTTTTTCCTCCACCTCTTTTTTCTCCCTCTCTCCAAGCCTTTCACATATTATTCTTTCCCCTGTGTTCTTTGTCACCGTCTCCCCCTGTATCCCCTCCAGCTTCTCATGCCGTCTCTGTCAACAAACCTGGTATATTTTCTCTGACTCAGCTCGGTCTCCTCTCCGCTCACTTCAGTCAGATTGTGTGTCCTGAGGTTGTTGATGCTGACTGGTAATGGCTTCTCCAGACTGAGCATTATTCTCAATGTGCTGTAAAACCACTGGCCAAAGACAACAACAGGGCCTGCAAGCTTCCCAAATAATCACTTTGATCACTGCAAGGGCCGGTCTTAATAGCTACTAAATGCTGTAGTGTGGAAAAGTTCTGGCATCGAGCCGAAAATTTGATCCTTGCAGGAGTGGAAGGACCCGACTTTTTTGGAGCAACGGGCGTTTGCGGTATTGCCGCTCTGGTTTTCGGCCTTTTTTTTTTTTTTCCGGGAACGGTTTTTGCTAAGTGTCATGCTTGTTTAAGCGCCATACAACTTTGTACGATCATTTGAATTCACATTTGGGAGCCGCCTAGCGCAACCCGACCTTCTACTGTCGGCTACTGAAAAGATCTTCTGGACAAACAGGAAATCAAAGGGTATATTCAACCAATGGAGACTCTTGGATCATCGGATGCGATTGATTCTAATGGCTACTGGTTCGTCAGTGCGAGCAACCCCCTCTAACAATTACATCAGCTGTTTTCGTAAAAACTATTGATTAGGGCAGTTTTAAGTGCTTCACTCAACGATGCAGTGAACATCCAGAGACAAGCCGTCTTCCCTTTCTAATTTTTCTACATTTTAGCTAGCTTGAAATGGCTGCTAAATGCAAGTGCGTATTTCTCGGATTGGCCCGTTAACAGCAGCGCAGACAGATGGCGATCAGCTTTCGAAATTGCACGCCATGTGAATCTGTTAAGCGGTGGACATCTTGAGCCAGCGCTGGACATGTGTGAGTACTTAAATTGCTTCTGGCAGCTCTCTCGGCACAGCGACCGAAAACAAAACAGCGGGGGAGAGAGAGAGAGAGAGAGAGAGTGGACGAGCGACTTCATGAAAAAGTGCTGAGTAAGTTCACGGAGTGCCGGGCCGTAAAAGATGAGAAATGAAAAGGGGATTGAAGGGCCCAGTGCAAACTGAGAAGTGAGTTTTGTTTTTTTTTTATTGACACTGGAATTTCTTTATGGGGTGTTTGCTTTCATAACATCAGCAAATCAGGCAAGTGATGCAGCAGCTTTCTCATGACAGTACCCTCTTCCTCTCTCCTCGGCCGTCTTGAATCCGGCTCGGAACGGCTATGCCCAGCTAATCGGTCGCATCCGCCGAGCTCCACCACAGCTCCTCTGACACCTTCACCTCCAGCCTCCATTTATTCCCGTAAACCTTCCAAGCCCACTAATCACTAATCACTTTGTCTGCTCCGTCAGCCATCAACTTTCTGTCGGCGCTGGTATTCTACATTAGCAACTTTGCTTTCAGTGGCAGGAAACAGTATGGCGCCTGGTATGGGTTTGAGCATCTGTTGTGGATGGATGTCTGCTCTCAACCGAGACCGGGGCATGATCCAGCAGTCAGCAAAAACATTTGCTGTTTTTTTTTATTTTTTTCCTGCAATATCCATCAGCACTTCTGTCATTTCAAAACTTTGGTCTGGAGTAAGATATTTTGACAATCACTGGACAGACTGTCATGAAACTCCGTCCAGACATTTATTGTCCTAAGAGGAGAAATCACTAAAGATGCTTTAACATATACTCTTTTAAACCATATGATGAACATATTCTCGAGTAGTGGTGGATGAGATCTTATTCCGGTATTCAGGGCCCTTACGCGTGATGCAGAAACTGTTCCGAATGCAGCCGGGGTGATATATTATACAGCTTGGTGTTTATCTGGCTGCTGAGCACTCTCCTGCTGAGAGCGAAGGTGAGAATCATCACAACCGCCAAGAGGGAAAACCCTGCAGTCAAGAATTAGGGCTAACGGGGGAGCCAACTTGTTATTCCCACTCTCCCATTTCACTAATAATACGTAACACAGCATTCCCACCTCACAGCACAGTGTTTTCCTTTTTTTTTATTGACATGGGAAAGTTTGCAGGGGAGGTACTCAGGGATTCAACACTACTGAAAAAAAGGGAGTGAGATGTCCACCGACTGGTACAAAGTCTCATAAATTTGTCTGATGGGGATCTTCAATGTGCATTTAACTCCTCTCATTCCACTTATTAAGGGCAGATGTGTATTCAAATGTGCATTATGGGGTAAACTGGGTTATGTTATGTGTGGGGACGTATAACTTTTACTTTACTTATCAGGAAAAGTACATTTCAATCAACATTGGACAAAATTTGCCTGATTTAGCCAAAAGGGAAATTTAATACTATGCCCCTCATCAGCCTGACAATGTTATGTGCCTGGTTGTGTGTTTTCATCACATTGTGGGGGCTCACCGCGCATCCGGGGCCCACGAGTTTAAATGCCTGTCAATATTAAGTTGGGTTGGGAAACTTGATCCCAAGACACAGGCATCCGTTTTGGAAGACTCTGCAAAAACCCTGTATTACTTTTAGTAACAAGGATACACTGGATCATGCCTGATAAAGAAGGAAATGTTATATCAACGTGACCGTCACAAATCCTTGTCTCCTGCATGACAGAAGTGCTACACCCCTGTTATCTGCCTTGCTGTATGAAAGACACACTCCTTCCTGCATTAGCTCAGAGCTACCCCCCCCCCCCCCAAGTCATCCAATATGGGAATCATTGCTGGGGATACTGGGCTGGGTCGGCTCCAAGCCTCCAGAGGATTAATGTTCTTAATTTACAACAGTTTGAGATCATTCTATGATGTCAGGGTTCTAATCAAAACAATAAATGCAAAACGAACGATTGAAATCTTCTGGGATTTCAGAAACGGAGCCTAATCGAACAAAAGTAGAAAAAAAAAAGACCCCAAGAGAAACCGTGGCCGCACTATTCCAAGCTCCCTCCCTCTTCCTCCCTCACACCCATTGCTGCACCGAAACCCCGAACCAGCGCCTCGCTCTGCTTCTCTGAGCGAGAAGCCCGGAGTCGGGTCGGGGCTCGGCTTCTGATCGCGCACAGCCCGGATTCACGGTTACTCCCATCTGATTAGGTCATCACTCTGCGTCAGGTTGGCGGCGCGCTGGGTGCCGTCCTGCAGCTGTGGAGCATCAGGCTGGAAATCCCCTCGTCCTCGGTCCCGGGCCTCCAAGTGTGTACATACGAGCATGAGTGTGAGAATAGCCGTGGTGTGTTGAGCTTGGCTGGCGGTGTGTGTATTTAGGTGCTGGCTTTTTTGCATAAGGTATTTGTGAGTGTTTTATTTTGTACGTTTGTGCGAGGGAGTGTGTGTATGTGCGTTGGCATGTTCGTGTGTGTGTGTGCGCGTGTGTGTAGGTGGATGGTCTGAGTTCTGGGCTCATGTGGGCTCCGCATGTGGTTGTGTGTGGCCCACTGCGAGGAGGCGTGTGGCATGAAAATGTGTGTGTGCTAGTGGTGGGGGAGAGAGAGAGAGAGAGAGAGAGAGAGAGAGAGAGAGAACACAAAGCCAGCTTGTGGTAACTTTCATAACTGTTTTATCTTTTTTCTGCCTCCCCTGTGTGTGCGTGTGTTTGTGTGTGTGTGTGTGTGTGTGTGCGCGAGGCAGAGAGAGAGGGAGGGGGGTCGAGAGAGAAAACGAGAACAAGGCCCACTTGTATAATAAACTTTCCCAACTTTCTTTTTCCGCTTCCTTCCTTCCCTCCATCATCCTTATCGTTTGGCGATTTCACCCCCAGGCGCCCCCGCACACGTTCATACGCTGGCTCAATATTTACACTTGGACCCACGGAGCCAGTTTTCCCTCTCTCTTACCTCCTTACCCCCCCCCTGCTCTCTCTCCGTATGCTCCTTTTCCTTCACTTTTGCCCTGGTTTTCTCTTCTCCCTCCAAACTTCGGTACACTCCCCTGGAAAGTAGTCCCACTCGCCTCGAGCTCCGACGCCCCCGCTTTCCCCACTGCTCGTTCACACAGAAACTCTCCTCACACTCTCACACATGACAAACACCATTTGTCTCTGGTTAAGGTCCTGTTTTTCCGGCTTCCTCTCTGCTGGGCCGCCTCTCCCCCGTCCGGCTCAGAGCGACGGGTGAACGGGGGAGAACGACCGTGAAAAAGAACCGTGGGTTCCGACGGGATGTTTGTTGTCTTTCAAATTCAAGTCGGACGTGGCAAGTCGGAGGCTTTTTTAAATTTCATCTCCATCTTTGGTGCCAAAGCCTCCTTGTTTGTCACCACTAGTCAACTACTTCTTAATGAAAGAGTGTGGGTGGTAATGGGACATCATCCCCCTCTTCCCCCCTCAGAGTTTTAGTGTCTGTGGCTATAAATCTCCTTTGTTTGAACAGCCATCATCGCTATTGATGGTCATGCTACTTATCTACTTGCAAAATGGACGTGCAGAACACACAAAAAGGACATTCATGTGAAAATATTTTGGATTATGACTTTATGTTTGAATGTACTGCATTTTAATCCCTTTGAACCTCAGTCTGCTTTGGCTCAGTTTTCACTCCAATGTCGTCTTTGGCAACATCACTTCATGTCTCAGCTCCGCCTCCTATATACTGATATTTTCGGGATGAGTATTTGCCCCCCCCCCACTGATATATATACCCCATTCCTATATCCTGTTGATATGCTTCTATTGACTTTTTTCCCCTTATTTCCATTTGCATTGAGTTTCTTTTGGATTATGACATTGCACCTCCCATCGTGCTTTGGGTGACGTGAGCAAGAAACTTGTAAATGGACAAAAAAAATACAATCTTAGCATGAGATCTGTGTACTGTGCTACAAGGTCTAGAACTTTCTCCCTCAAGGGAATGTATCACTGCCATGGAGGGAGACAGTCAGCTGCAGCCAGCGCATGTTGTCTCTTTTCTTATATAACTTCAGGTTTTGAGAAACTACACTTCGGAAGGCTATGCCACATTAACTATAACCATTTCCAAGTCAGTAATCAACGGATTATTTTCGATGCTGAAGGAAGAAATTATGAATATGAGGTTAGATCTGAGGTTGAAAGGATGATTTATAAACATTTATCCCTAATAAATACCGGAGAAACTTCCATCTCTAGAAATAATAAATCACACGGATTCCAGTGGTATTGCATGATGTTGTTCCATTTTCACGGCTGACTGAGAAAAGAGAATGATTTTTGATGTAAAATGTGTTGCCAAGGGTTGAAGTCCACAGTGGGACGCGACTACTTTTCGGTTTTTTGTTTTCTTTAAACCTGCCTATTCGGCTCCGAAACTTGGAAACTAATCGCACTTGCGGACGCATATGCAAACTGTGCATTTCGCTCATTGGTGTCCTCACCCGGTCTCTCTTAATCAGAAACAGCCCCCCGTGCTTGCTCTCGTTTTTTTTTGGAGGGGGGGTCTTCTCCCCTCATTACTTCCAGCTGTCCCAGTCCTCATCTGTGCACCTCTCACCAGAGTCTCCCAGCTCAAGCCTCGTCTCCCCACACTTTCTGCATTTCGGCCGGGTAATGTGTGGCTGTTATGGCAGCTGTAGATCCCCGTCTGATTGCATGGGTTGTCTCATTCCTTACAATAAAGCCACCAGCACTTGACCCCTAAAATATGATACAGATCCCCATCATGCTGGTGGGCTGGCTGATGGTGTGTGTGTGTGGGGGGGGGGGGGGGGCACACTGGAGAGTTACAGTATGTGAGTGGAAACTGACTGATGGGCTTCATGAAGAAGGGTCACGGCTGAGCGGTAATGGAAAAGCCTTTTCCTGCTTTTCCTCTTGACTCTCTGCAATGTGGGAGGCAACATGTTAACATACTGTCAATACTCATATAGTTTGTTTCTTTATGGCTGTCGGTAATTTAATTTTTAAAAGATTACTTTTGATTACATTTCTTTTTAACCCTTATGTTTCTTTCATCTTGCTCATACTGGATCACATTTTTAAAAGAAATGCACAATAAATTAAAGTCTGCACACATCTAAAAGGCGGCAAACAAGCTCGTACTTTGGTTTTAATTTGTTTTTTGGAAGTATAGTTAATGTGTTTTACTGCATTCTAACTGGTGGTAGATGAAGTGCTGATATATTCCTCTTGAGTAAAAGCAGGGATACCACACCGAGTATCAAAAGTTAAAGTACTCTTTAGACAGCAGGATGCCCACCATAAGAGTGATATACTATTGGATAATTATTATCAAGGCACTACTGCATAAGCACCAGCTTAATATTTCATCTCCATTCAGCAACTTTTAGCCAGTTGACCTAATTATAATTTCTTTATATTGTGTCGGATAGTTCAATGTATAAATTCATCTTATTTTGGAAAACTGATCAGATGTCTTGCTTGAATAATCTTCATGTTTCAAGTAAGTATCTATTACTGTCAAGTAAATATAGTGGGGTTAAAAAATATATTCAGCATTTCCCTCTGATATGTAGAGGAGCAGACGTAGAAAGTGGCGGAAAATGGAAATACTAAAGTAAAATACGGGTACCTCAAAATTGTACTAAGGTAGGTTCATTGCTTACATGCTTATGTACTTGACTAAATTTATATTCTTCTTTCCATGGATGGTGATGGACTTGCATACTTGGCATTTATGACCATTGAAAGATGAAGCGAATAAAGCGGATTATCCCTCTGGTCTGAGATATATTAGGTGGTGAGCGAAAAGTCAGCTTTTGTAGTCAACATGTCGGATGTGGGAGAAAGGGAGACAGATGTAAAGACCTGAGTGTCTTTGGCAAGGCTCAGATGATGGGCACCCGAAGCTCTTTGACCCGTGAGGGCGACGAAGACCATCCCGTCTGGTCCGAATAAACTAGCTGGAGAAGAATTCAGTGACAGATTTTGGTCAGATGTGGTCAGACTTCCAGGTGTTGCCCTGGCCTCCGAATTCCCCAGAACCGAATCCAACCAAGAATCCATCAGACTTGCTGAAAAAACAAGTCTGATCCTTAGATGCTCCAGGACTTAGAGGATCTGCTCCTAAGACCTTGGTGCCAGATACCACATAGTAACTTCAGGGGTCCTGTTGAGTACAGGGGGCCTGCAGGTCAAATCTAGTTGGGTGGTGCATGGGGACCAACAGCATATAAGGCAGGAAGTCATAATATCTTGGCTCATCAGTGCATAGATTGTACCGTACAGATTAATTGTACTTCATTATGACTCTCTTTTCCAACGCTGGTGATGAGAATTTATATTTAAGTATGTTTTTATTCTGCATTAAAAGATTTTTACGTGCAGTGAAATTGAAATTAAACAGCTAGAATGAAATATTCTCTTTTATTATCTATAGTACTTACACACACACACACACACACACACACACACACACACACACACACAGTCACATACATATATATACATAAATTCTTCCCCATAATACACAAAATAATCAGTTACACGTACTCAGTGGGAGAATCTCCTTCCTTATCTGTATCTAAATATAACGCGCGTGTTGATTCGAGACATTTTTTTCCCCCATTGTGTTTTGAATCGGTTTATTTACTTTATCTCATTTTATTTATCTATTTATTTTTGTTTTCAGGCAGGCGACTCTTCCCACGATCTGGCTGGGATGGAGCCAGGGGGGCGGAGGTCCACGCCCGTCAGCGCGGGAGGAGGGAGGATGACCAACAGTGTCACTAGTAGCCCCCCCCCCTTTGCCCCGAATCCCCCCATGTGCACAAACGCCAACTGTAAACACTAAAACGCACACACACACTACCCCCCCCCCCGACACCGACGGTAAGCCAGTGGATTCACACATTCATCTCTCAGCCGAGTTCCAACTGGCTCCAGCTCATCAACCCTTCACCCGTGTCTGTTATGATAACATTTCAAATGCAATAAAAAGCAAGACACTGGGATATACCCCCCCCCCAAAAAAGCCAGAAAACACATGACAAAAATACATGACATGGTTACTCCACCAGAGCTACAGCGATGACGCCAAGCGTTTATGATATGATGCAACCATCTTGCTGTCAAACCCCCCCCCAGTTTGCAGAGTAAGTAGGAAGGCAAGTAGAACACTTTGCCTTTAAGTACATACAATAGCATCAAATGTTATCTTACACTTATCTCACTTATCTTAATATAAGTGTTGAGTAATTTGCAACAACCTTCATCATGTGCTTTATCAGCGAGGTCCACGGTGTTTCTGCTCTGTTTCAGTGTATAAACACCACTGTGTACACAGGTTAGCGGACGACACCTTTATCTACGTAAAACACCTCAAAGAACTGACAGTGCCTTCATCATTTCTGAATAGATACACACAACCTAAAGGTACCGTTCCTGCCAATTGCCATATACCTTGATGTCACCCAGGACTTCACCCCTTTAATCACGAAATGGATGGAATTTAAACCAGGAAAGGCTACGACTTCTGAAGACGGCTGTAGTTTCCTCGCTCCATTTAACTTCTATTGTCAGGACAGTGCCGTGGAGATGGTTGATTTCAAGGTAAATGTTATTTATAGGCAAAAATCGAACCATGCGGCTACAACAACCTAACCCTGAACTTCACCTCATGTTTAGTTTGTAGTGCGTTATTTTAAGCCACACAAGTAATCAAAGCCCTTTTCAGACATCGAATTTATTTATTTCATTGTGGTCAAGGCCATGAATGACAACGAATGACCACACTGAGCAGAAAAGACGTCGGCCACCTCTTCTCACACTTTACCCAATTAGATTCTCATCATTTTCAGCATTTAACATCGCTTCAAAGAACATTCTGCCGCTTAATTCATAAGATCTGACAGATCCCAGGCACAGGATGACAGGATGCTGAATTTGGATGACGCCTGAAGTCAGATCCTCTAACCCATCAACGTGCTGCTTGCCACCACTGCCCAGTTCCGCTCAAATGTGTCAAATGTGTTTTTTTTCTTTCAATTACAAATACACCAGCCACGTCCAATGTCCGGCGGGTGCCAACGGAGTCGCACTGCGAAAGTCAAGTCAAGCCAGCTGTTTATTTTGCCCACGGCCGACCTCCAACAGCAGCTTCCTATTGTGCTACAGTCCGTGGAGGAAACGTTTGGATACTTACTGAGGCAGACAGGTTTAGCACTTCTCGCAGCCAGTAGCCGAAGCGGTGACTGACTGAGCCGGTTGGAAGGCAGACCGGCCGAAAACGTAACAAATTTTTCCCCACGACGTGCTGCTTTATGGAACCAGAAATCCCTCGGGCTCGGGCGCATGGAAGCAACGAGCTCACCGTTTTGCAGCGGAGCCAGGCGGAGCCCGGACGGAACCGGGGCCATCGATCCCACGCCAGTCGTCGAGATTTTTGAGCCGTGGTCCATGTTGGCCACCGTTTTTCAATGTGCAAACTAGGTACGCGTGACATATCATCTCACTCTCATCCCTTTTTAAACGAGCATCTGTGTTGCATTTTGGTCGAGTCCGACTCATGCATCTATTATGCGTGGCTTATAGCCCCAACCCTGCTGATAATGAACGAGGGGGTTGTGTAGGTGGAAGGAGGCATTCCAGCTTCGGGGCTGGGGTGGGGAGTAGTATCATAAACCAGAATGAAGACTGGAATGAAGGACGACGCGGGAAAGTCCCCAAAGGTGGAGATGAAGAGCGAGGAGCAGGCAGGAAGGAGTGAGTCAAGGCCTGGCCTTGTTATTGTTGGAAGAGGAGACAGGGAGACGTTGGAAACAAAGTGTTTGTCCCAGACTGTGTGAGAGTGTGTGTGGGTTCATACTCATGAATATCTGTATGCATCTCTCCCCCTGACTGTCTGCTTACCTTACACGCTACCAGATGTCAGCAGGAGTACTACAGCCTGAAAACTAAATATAAGCAACCTGACGCAAAGCTCTCAAGGAAAAAAATAGAACGATCAAGTCGAAATCATCGCTTTTAAAAAGGTGATAGGTTTCCATTTCGGGAAGTGCACATTAGCTCGCTTGCAGGGACCGAGGTGGGACCGGCCCCAGTCTCTCCGGGGGACGGTGGGCTCACGGAGCTCCAGGCCGGGGGTGGCTGCTGGCTGTTGACGCTCCTCGAGGCAAAAGTGAGCCGACGACTGCTGGCGCCGTGCGGACGGGAGTGGTCGTCTTACTCCAAGACATGATGGTGGATTAGAGTTTGTCCCAAACTATTATATTCTTCCACCGTGGAATAATTTTAAGGCAAAAATGCAGCCGTAGCACAGAAGTTCGTCATTAGCGCATAATGTTTTATGTTGCTCAGACACTGTATGAATAAAGCTCGATGTCAAACCCCTGACTTAACTCACGTCTGGGCTGAATTTCCAGCCGATTAGCTTTTATTTGTTGATGAGTGTTGGGGGGGGGGGGGCAGCGTACGCAACGCCTCATTTACAGCCTAAACCATTAGCGATGTGGCTTCCTCGCATGGCTACTGTCAAAAGATTGTTTTAAACCATAGTAATCTTGTTTTAATTTATTAGAGTAATATTTTACACGTTGGTACCATCTGCGGGACCATATTCCTTCCCCCCCACTTTGTATATGTTTTTTGAAGGATCAAACAAGAACTTCGACGTGTTATAGATTCAAAGCAGAACTGCACAAGGTAATGCTGCCTTTCCCTTTGTCAAAATATTTAAGACACGCGGACATCTTGTTTGAATAAAGCTTTATGGAATTGTCAACAAAACCAATTATAAATTACATACTTTTACTCAGCATGAACACACAGGCTGTGACCCGCCGTCCGAGCTTCAGCATCAGCATCTCGGCCCTGCATGGTGGAGGATTAAAATGTGTTGTGTGTGAGAACGCAACCTACAAGATTCACTAAAGTGTACAGCGTCTGCCTGGGATTTTTTGTTTTTTGGCATAAGTACATTCACGGTAAAGAAGCCTGTGTATGCCTGGGAAGTCTGGGGCCCACCAGCCGGTTACAATGAATATTAAGACTCTGGAGCATCAAGACAGACTTTGCACTGAAAAGCAGTGAAGCCGTTTTCCCACAAACGTGTGCTGCCCCATGAGTCAACAAAAGGTGTTTACGTCCTTCAAGCGCCTCATTTGTTTGTTCCATTTCCAACCCGATTTTTTTCTTCCTTTTTATTAAAAGCCGATTTCAGCTGTTCAGGCTTTAGAAAAACAAACATGGGATGGGGCCAGTAATGGAAAAAAAACAAAAAACAAAAAACAAACAATCAAAAAAGGTTTATGGAAAATGTGGTCTTCATTTCTGCAAATAATGATTAAAAACACGTAGCATAAAGTATATGTATAAAAAAACATTCCTAGAAACGGTGTGTGTGTGTGAGAAAGGAGAGAAGGGGTCGAGCCGTAGAACAACACTGAGTAATCAAGTGAGCCGCGGCGAGGTCAAGCCCATATTTCTTCCCCAAACTGCTAAAAATACCTGTGCGCATGAGAGCGGGCGGCCCCTGCGGAGGCGGGTGGTCCTCGCTGCTGCCGATGCGACGGCGGTGCCAGAACCGCATTTCTCACCGGTGTTGTCTTTCAGCGGCTGGCTCACGGAGCGACCCGGCGGACCACCGGCCTCGGACTGTCGGAGGCCTCTCCTCTCGGCGCCAACCTGTTGGCCAAGGTGAACACGATATTTTAGAAATGGATGAAAGTAACAAGCACACACATACGCCGTTATAGTTTCATGCATTTTTGGCAACTGACAACTGCAGTACGAATATTTCATCACTGCCGTTTCCACTGAATTTGAATCTCTGGACATCGGGAACACTTTAACAAATTAAAAGGAAAAAATGCAACCAAAGATACTAAAACTGAGAACTGCAGAGTACTGACTCAAATGACCTAGACCTAAAGACCTTTGAGGAAACATATCCTCACTCATCTCGCACTTTTATAAACAAAATCAGATCACTACAGTACAGAAACAAGGAAACTGGCTTATTGCACATAATTACTTTATTTTTTTTTTTTTAAATTGCAGGAAATTAAGGCCTCTATGTGTAGATATAAAAATCTCTTGACAACACCACGTGGTAGCATCAAAGGAATGCTGACGCACACAGCAACGCATGCTGCTGCCACTGCACCAGGATCAGCCAAAGGCTGCAGACACCACAGACCCTAAGTATTTTACATCAGGCTTGTTCAATTTTACAACAATCAAAAAATAATAGGTATGAGATAGAAGTGAAGTTTGCATTAAAACTCTACAACATAGTGGCTTTAAGAAACATCCAGTGACTGTGGTGCCGATGTGTTTTTTGCAGCATAGAATCCAAGGATTACTGGGAAAAAAGGTTCTCACTTCGTTGTAATGGATTGAGCGTAGATCGCGGGGGGGGGGGGGGTGGTAATTTTATCCATTTAAAATTAAATCTACGAGAAAGTGTGCAGAAAAGTGAAAGGGTCTCAGGGCTTTCTGAAGCCGCTGTACCCCCCTTGGACAGGGGACAGGGGACGGGGTTTTCTACAAAGTGGGATCGAAACTAGAGGGTTGAGCAAACGGTCTCTGTGTGTACGTTTGTATGTAGGGTAGTGATAGTGCCACATAGCTGATTCCCTCCCTCGACCATCTCTCTTCATTGTTTTGGCACAATTTTCCGATTAAAGCTCCTCCATAATTGTAGATGTTACACTTCACTGATATTTCCAAAGCAGCAACAAGAAAACAAAACAAAAAACAAAAGAAACAAAACAGACAGAGGGAGGGAAAGAGAAACACACACACACACACACACACACACACACAAAAGAAAGAAGAGAGAAAAAGCAAAGAGGTCTGAAGAGAGAGAGAGTGAGTAATTAGGCGCTGAAGTGAGAGAATGGCTGGTTTCATGTTGAAACCACCAAATGTGACCTCAACAAGATCAAAATGGGCATTAAAATGCATTAAAGTCATTAGAGGTCTTTCGTCTCTTTGTAAAAGGAGACCACTGACCACCCTGGGGATGTAAACAGCACTGCTGGCCTACTGTTCATTACGCAGCTATGGCATACAAACAAGTGCCACTAATGCGTTTTACATTGTTTTTTGGCGAAACCGCCCAACGCTTTTTCGCCTCCATCGAGGGGATCGTTTCTTTTCGCTGAGGGAGCAGAAAACCTTCCCCGGCCTCATCTTACGGTCCGTGTGTCATTCGCAGAGTCACAAGAAGCCGTTCTGCTTCTGAGCAGGAGTTCTCGTTTTACAACCCCCCCCCCACAGAAAGCGAACGTCTCCCAAAAGATGAACAAGTCATTGGTTTTTTTTCTCTGGCGGCGACCTGGGAAAACCCTCGTTGACGTGTCAGAGGCCAGTTTGTGCCGAGAAGCCCCTGTCTCATGTCACCGGCCATCGGGAGCCGATCGGATATGGACAGTTTCATATGTAAACGTGAAAAAAAAAAAAAACAACTATGTGCTGAGTGCACAACAAGACACCAATGGTATAGTGGATGGTACAGTATTTCCAGCTTGGACGACCATACAGGTCGCTTATCTCTTGTATAAGACCCATAGAAGCGTCCCAGTGGCTGGTGAACCAACCGTCCCTCTTCCTAGCCTGAAACAAATCTTTCCTCAACCATGATTCATGTGTCATGAACTCAACCTCTCCCCAGATGCACCACACTCTACATCAACAATCCTGGAGTCACCTCGATGTTTAGATACTAAAGAAACTGCGGCGCCAGCCTACACACGGGGCCGGCAGACACTTTTTAAACTTTCTTCATTCTCATCCTTTGGGTTTCATTTTCTAACTGCTGTGTCCCATTACAAACACTGCTTTTATTTTTTTTTTTTTTAAATCGCACACTAACCTTTTCAGCACATCCAGATGTGCCACCCTGCATTTCACCGCACATATATCATGAGCATGTAACAAATAAAACATTTGAATGTGTAAATATGGTCAAAATAAAGACTGAGATCCTTGGAGCAAATGCTATTGGGTCAAAAATGGAAAGGTAACATGTCGTTTCACCAAAAAAGTTCTGTATGCATTATAATTTTAAGTAAGTCAGTGGTGTAACTTACACAATCGTGCATCTACATTGTTTGTTGTTTGTGTGTGTGTGTGTGTGTGTGTGTGTGTGTGTGTGTGTGTGTGTGTGTGTGTGTGTGTGTGTGTGTTTTAGAAGTATAGAGTCAGTTGTTTTAAAGCGTGGAAAAGAAAACCAAAAACCAAAGGGAGTTCCCGGTGAAAGCAAGGGGAAAATCTGAGCTGATTACTGAGGCTTACTGTTCAAGAAGCACTGGGCATTCGGTTACCCAAGCTCCTCCAATCAGGGACCTTCTAAAAGATTATACTAACCCACAGGTAGTGTAGACACTAGCTTAACCAGCCCCACTAAAGGCCTAACCCCAGCCCCGACCTTTACCCTGAATCTAACCTAAACTTGGTTCCAACTTGAACCCTACAACCCAGTCAAAACCCTGAAACGGCCCTTTAAAGTGGCGAGGACTGGTTTAGAATATCCTCAATTGCCCCAAAATGTTCTCACAAAGATAGAATTACACACTTATACACACACAAATAGACTAAAGCTGCTTACACACATGCACTGCAAACTCTGAAGTTTTCCAGACGTCGCCCCGGAGGAGCTGAACGTGTGAACGCAAATGTCTGAACCAGTTGAATTGGACATTAAACGGGCTTTACCCGGCGGCTCCCAAGTGCAAAGCCTGCGTAAAGTCCCATTGAGCCGATGCCGTGTGTTCTCCCGATGCGGGCGTGTCTAGGGCGCGCTGAGGGCGCCTCTGCCCCGCCCCTGCACACCCTACTCGGGCGCCGGCCCTCGCCTAAACCAGAGGGAGCTTTTCCAGCAGGCCTGAACGCGTCTCACATGCACAATCATTCGGGTGCATGGTGCATGTGTGCAAAGCGCAATTAGGGACGGTGTCCAGGCCACCGACTCTCCAGACATGGTCTGGAGCTCATGTGTGTAAACGGCTGCAGTCTGGAAGAAACCCAGTGGGAATATATTGAGCTCAGCAGCTGCAGGGAGTTGAGCCGGTTTAGACAATGACATGGACTAAACCCTTCTCCAGACTTCTGAACCTGAACTACTACTAAAGCTAACTTTTTTTTTTTTTTCTATAGTTTGGGAATAAACACTGACAAAATAAGCACAATACCAGACCCGTTTTTTTTGTTTTTTTGTTTTTTTTCCAGTTTGAAACGTTAACACCTGACTTTTATCATATTCAGACTAGAATTTTCTCTTTTTTGTTCTTTTTTTCTGATTAAACATGCAAAACCAAGTTAATGCATTCAAATTAATTTTAAAATAAAAAGCTAAATAAATCAGTTTATAAGTTACTACCAAAAACTGCCAAAATGACAGCAGCGACCCCATGACCCTCTGATGAAATGGACACTTTCCACATTAAGTCATGTCCATATCCGTACACAAAGTATTAAACACACATTCTCGGAGAGCACATGTTTAAAAGTACAAACACACACACACACACACACACACACACACACAAGCCCACACCCTTCATATGATAGATGACAAGTCTTTGCAGAGAGGAAATGAGCTGGATCAGTCGTAGCAACAAGCCTGTTACCACGTGCACACCCAGGGTAAACACACCAACACCACCCACCCACCCAGTTACAGTCACAGACACAGACACAGACACACACACAAACACATACTCAGTCTGCAATCGAAATCTGATGCCACAAGTTTTCAGGTGGGTCACTGACACACTCCTTTCATTACCCTTTTACTGAACCGCGACAGGCATTTTGTGTGTGTGTGTGTGTGTGTGTGTGTGTGTGTGTGTGTGTGTGTATGTGTGTGTGTGTGTGTTTGAGAGAGACAGAGACATAGGCGTGCGCATGCTAATGCCCGTATGTGTGTGCTCCTGCATACTGTAAGTCATTTTCTCCGTGTCTGTCAGAGGAGAGGAGAAGGTGATGAGAGAGTGAAAGTCAGGGGAGGTTTACCAAAGAAGGGAAGGCGAGAGATGGGCAGAGGGGGAAGAAAGAATGAGATGAACAGCGGTGAAGGGCAACGGTCACATCTGGCCAGAGTTAGAGTCTAAGAGTGGAATGGGTGGAATAACAGGGGGTCTCACACACGGTTTTTCAAGTTCTTGCATAAATGTTCTCTCTCTCCTCCAAAATATTCTGATTCATACACACTCAGCTCGGTCATACTGACACTCAACCCTGTCATGTACCATAAATCAAAAAAAAATAAAAAATGAAATAAATATATTTATTTATCAATCAGTCAGTCCAAACTCCATTGCAATAAGTAAATAAAGGTGCCGTCACTGTAATGCATTGAGCGTTTGGTCCAACATGCTCGAATAGATCCCCTGAGGGTTTTTTTGGGTTCAGGAGGAGATCAGGCGTAAATTCTCGGTAAATTCCAGACCAAGTTCAAATTTTGGTGAAATATTCAAATCAAAGACCTTGTGGTTTGGTGGCTGCAGTTTTTCCAGCAAATATAAAACAAAAAAAAAAAAAAAAAAAAATAGATTCTTGAGCAAAATTTGAAACCTTTTTTTTTAACCCTTTGGTAAAATTTAAAGCAAAAATTGTCCTTTTTTTGAGTTTGTAGTGTCTCCACCAGTCGGGACCAATGAGGTTTGAGAGATTAGAGACACACTGCTTGAATTCACATAAAAGCCCCCAAATCCATAGATTTCCTCCCAGATACTGTTACTGTTTTGAAACTCAATACAGTTCATGGATCCATCTCGAAAATAAACAACACTGAGCTGAGGCAAAGATTTGGGGATTTGGGGGCATCGTTGGGCATAAAAACCATAAAAAAATCTTCTAACTAATAAAAGTAAACAACTTAACTCACTACTTTAAGT
The DNA here is from genome assembly GCA_016859345.1 of Istiophorus platypterus. Lineage (NCBI taxonomy): Eukaryota > Metazoa > Chordata > Actinopteri > Istiophoriformes > Istiophoridae > Istiophorus > Istiophorus platypterus. Next base: position 4,752,055 of record CM029114.1, on the reverse strand, counting down.
ATTTTAAGTAGGACCCCCCCCAACACAGTGGCATAATATTAAAACAAAACGGCCCCTTAAACACATTCTTGTTATTCTACTAGAAAGAAAAACTGGGACACAAAAAGAACTTAACACTGTATGCGTAACCAAATTCTGGACTTTTCCAAATGTAGAAAAATAGATAATACTGGTAACAAATAAGTTGATTTAAGAGAAACAAACAAATCAGTTTACATACCATGGGGGAGATTATTACCTACTTTTAAAGACTACAATTTTTCAACCACAACATACGGTTTTCTAACAAGGCAAAGGTTCATGTATTGTAAGACGATTAAGAACCTACAGCTACACTAGCAGCTCTCTGAATGTGCCAGCACGTACAATGTTTACCATTTTCATTATCTTAGCTTAGCATGTTAGTGCGCTAATGCAGGCTAATTAGCTAAACAAAAAATGTACGGCAAAGTGATTCTGAAATTTTGACCTGTTGATCAAAAGTTATCATTGAAACTTTTCACTCAAACCACTAATATCAACCTCGTGGTGGCGCTAGAGGAAAACCTCAAGGAAAACCATGATAGTTAGCAGGATTCATCTTCTGGGGAACATGAATGTCTGGATTGCAATGTCGCTAATATGGCTAAAAATCTAAGAGCAAAACAACATTTATTAGTGGCTATATTGGATACTGTGTAGAGAAGCGAGAAGAAGCCCAGTTCTCATTTTCTTGCAGCTTAGAAAAAGCTGATTCAATATCCAGACCCACACTGAACTGAACAACCCCTAGAGTAAACACAAAAGTCCCTACAAGCACTGTGAACCCCTGGCTCACTGAGTCTCAGAGTCATGTGGAGGGAGAGGTTTCGTTTTACGAGTTCCTCTTTGAGACTCACACAGTCCCACCTGCTGATGTGCCGTCAACCCGCCTCCCCGCTCGCATCAATCTGTGGCCGTCGGGCTATGAAGAGATTCGCACACCACAGAACAAACACCCGCAAATCACCTGAGGGGAACCATAAAGCGTCATCAGCAAACACGGACACCTGAGACAGACACTGCTTAGAGAACCCGTCCTGCTTCCCACCTGCGTGGGTTCTGGCATCAAATGAACCCCGCACCGTGTTGGCTGAACAAACATGACAACGGTTTGGTTAATTCAGGAGGGGCGCGTCGTAAACCTTTCAGTGCGCCGGGCTCTTGTTAAAAGCCATGAGAACGGTCGTTTCTTGGGTGTTTATGGCCGGCTGGAAAGAGGAAGGTCAGATGTTCATCTCACAAACAGGAGGACCAGGTAGATCTTTTTTTTAGTTTGATCGCTATAGCCACCAGCACTGCGGCGCATTCCCTGGACACCGTTTTTGCAGACTTCATGCTTCGGTAGGAAATCCAGATTCCACAATTATGCCGATTTGCTCACATTAAAAACAGATGTTATTTTTCTGGGTAAAAAGAAAAACAGCTCGGTTCAGACCTGTTAAGAATCAATCTAGCCAAGTCCTGTGAGTGCTGGTTTTACTCTAATCCATCTCTTGGGGCCGTCACAGCAGAGTTATGGATACTTATGTTTGAAGCCCTACATTTCTCAAAAGTTGAGAGGTAAAAGTGTTAAAACAGGGACTATTTTCTTTTTCTCATAATAGAAGATAAAGTGGGTCTTGGAAGTACAATGATACATGAGGCAGCAGGAGATCTGGAGCTGCAAAAACTCCCTTAAGTGATCACTATGGTAGAAAAAAAAAAAATCTAAAAAAGGAAAAAATAACAGCATTAATTGCCAAATCGTCTGTTGTTCTCCAAAAGCGGAAAGGTACTGCATGTCCAAAGATCCCTGTTATGACTTCAGGGAGATCAGGGTCCAACCAAATCTCACATTCACATCTCTTGATTGCAGCAACAAACCTTTGGCCAAAGTTGATTCAAGGCAGAACTTGGCAGCGGTTCCCCAAAAGTCCTTGCTGGGACCGAACCGAGAGTAAACGCTGCTCGGCCCTCGGCACAGCTTTTCCTCGGGGTCAGAGTCTGAGCGTGCACATGCAGCTCGGGAAGTTGATTTGGGGGTTGAGCCCCACCCTCCCATCTTTCTTGCTTTGCGTCTCCCTTTTCACTCTAAAGCTGGAGGTTTTCTGGACTGTGGTGAGTAATTAACATGTAGCCTCTGTTTAGCGAGCCGAAATCATCCACTGCCGGGAGTTGGTGGAATGTGCACTGTATAAACAAACTGCAAAGCTTGGGTGTGTGTGTGTGTGTGTGTGTGTGTGTGTGTGTGTTTCTCTTTCCTCATTATGTGCAAATGCGATAATCAAGACTTCGTTTAAAAAGGCCCAGTGCAGCAATACGTTAATAGATGGTGATGACTCTACTTCTGCTCTCTTGTGTCATAACAGCTGTGGTTACAACACCGGAGAAAAATACCCCCCCCCCCATCTCAAGTATGCAGCACATTTTTCCCCTCTCTCATACTGTTTTCCTTTCCCTGCTCTCTTGCATCTCTGCAACAACATCTGCTATTTACTTTTGTGTATGCAACATGTCACACGTGCACTTATCATATAAACAGGTAAATGCACCGTTGGTTTGCCAATTTCAGCGCAGAGATGTGCATGTAGGGTTGATAAGTGGCTATTAAAGTTCACAGCAGAAGTTCAATAATAGGACATTTTCTTCAGAAAATTAAAGCTCCGACTAATTTGATCACGTTAAGTGGTCGAATTAATTTGAATGCCAACCATGAAGCCCTAAACGACATTATAAAACTGATTGTCCTGTTAACTCCAGGTGCCTCCGCTGCCTTTCTCCCATGACAAGCTACGCTAACATTACTGAAAGACGGTTATTTTACAGCATTAGCTGGTTTATAGCCACAATTTCCCTTCTTTCGTGTAGAATCAAAAATGCGACCACACATTGCCTCAGATGCTTTGTTATGTAGCTTGGCCCCGCTAGTTTACTTCATTCTGTGTTAGCATACGGAACAACCACGGACAACGGGGGGAATTGCACTGGGTCCGATGGAATAGTTCAACATTTCTGACATCACGCTCACGTCTATACGGTAAAACCAGCTAGCAGCAAGTTAACTTACAGTAGCTTAATCAGTCAAGAAACCATCCCCTTAAATTTTGTTGTTGAAGTTTTTGTCTGTGTAAAACTTAAACAAAGCAAATGCAACATGTCCGTGATCTCTGGAGGCTCCCGTAGGCTAATGTTGTTAACTTTGGACAGAGCCAGGCTAGCGGTCTCCCGACGGTTACACGTCTTTCTGCTGGGCTAAGCTAGGCTAAGCTAAGTTAACCAGCTGCTAGCTGTGGCTACGTATTTTTCCCGTCAGACGTGAGCGGCATCGATCTTCTCATCCAACTCTTGGCAAGAAAGCGAAAATAGTGAATTTCACAAAATGTTAAATAATTTTTTTTTTAAATAAACACAAAAAACAACAAAAAAAACAACCAACCCCCAACCCCCCAAAAAAAAAACGAAATCAGCAGACAACTAACTATATTTCAAGCATGTTCTGTAACATACCAGAGTAATTCATCATATTCTAATTTGAACTCTCTGTGGACACACGCCTGCAACGTGAACTCCTTCTGATGTTTTCCGCTCCGGTTTCTTTCCGGCCGTAATCAGCACCGATCGCTCCCCTTCCATCACCGCAGCTTATGGGCCACTCTCTCCATCTCATTCACACTCACTCGTCTCACCGAGTTACTCAGTCAGTCACCCACTCACTCTTTCCCCCCCCATCCACCCCCAGCTCCACCTTCTTGTGTTTCACTTAACAAGCCCCAGAGCAGAGCAGCAGAGGCGGTGGAGAAAATGTTGAAATGCTGGGCCAGGTTTCAGGACTCGTTCCCTGGTCGCCTAACACCCCCCCACCCCGTCCCTGCTGCCAACACGGGATCGCAGCAATGAGCAGCGTTTCCAGCAGACCCCCATGTAATTCGAACACACGTGTACAAACACATTCAGCTAATTGGTTTCTCAGTGACATGGGCCTGCATGTAAAGGGTCATTTGTGGTCGTTTCATGTGTTGACAGTACACACAAAAAGCACTAGCAGGGTCATGTGAAGTACACGCAGACACACACACACACACACGACAGACGAAAGCCCCCCCGCCAACACAACCGAAATAGCGCTGCTCCGAGTCCCCCTTTTTTCCCCCCAGCCAAGACCGGCTGCACGTCTGGAACCTCAGAGCCCGACAGGACTGACCAAAGCCTGGGGAGCGAGAGCCGAGACGGCGGGCGTCCAGGGGAGAACCAGGGAGAGCGGCGGACAAGTGCGGTCACCTCCCGTACGATGATGGAAATCCGAGCGCTGGCAGGGTTTCACCAAAACGTAAAAAAAAAAAAAAAAAAAGCAATAGAGCAGTAGATTTAAGCTGATAAGAGACTTGGCCAGAAGAGAGGGGGAAGTAATAAATTAAGTCAACTGTTGCATTTGTTGAAATGAAAATCTGCAGAGACCCGGGCCTCAGTGTCTCATGACCGAGACCTGCTCCTGTTGTTGAAGACGACAACTTAGAAAAGACAGGACACAGCCAAAGTAATTCCTGAGATGTTAGTATCTCTCCACTGCCAAGAAAAGAAAAAAGAAAAAAAAAAAAATCAGACCGACGCCGAGGGCCTGGCGCTGCCTTTATGGCACGATACAAGAAGTGTTGTTAAAAAGCAGCCTTGTCTCAGACCCGCGAGTCGCCGGCCGCACCAGTTTTTCCAGGGCTTCAGGTCGAAAACCGTGAGCGGCCGTGTCGCCTCCCCACGCGAGCTGTCTGGCTGTACAACAGCGACGGACGAAGTCAGGACAGAGAAACGATGAGCCTCGGATCGAATGGCATTGTGTGGGTCATTGCGGTAAACGCACCGGCCGTCGCGTCGCTCACCGCTGACAGAACAAGGCATCGGTCCCGTAGTCGGGAACGGGGACACCTCATTGTCCCTCTCCAGCCTGGAATGAATGTTTACGATGGACGCTTTAAGTAAAAACATGTGTGTACGTAAAATAATTTTTTTTAATCCCCCTTCTAACTAATGATGCGTAAATTTTCATGATGATTAATTATAGGTATGAGCCAAAACTATGACAGTAAAATCTAAGCTGTAATAAACAGATATGTCCCTTTATGCGAGTTTTCATTTCTTGCTCTGGCAGATTGGACGGATGAGAAGCAGAATGGACAAACGCTTTCCCCAAATCTTTATCCACCTCAGTGATTGATTTTGTAAAATGTAATTTGGGAAAAAGAGGAAAAGGGGAAAAAAATGCATCTCCTTGACAGGAAGCATTTTGTTTTATGAAACATAAACACAGTTTAAATTTGTAGAAAAACACTTAAGACAAGAGTAGCGTTGGATTAAAAGCTCCCACTTGTCTCCATCATGGTCACATCGATGGGGTAATCGTACCAAGACAATGAATAAAACATTTTTTAATAGAAATGTTGCTTTTAGCATGACATTTGTTTGCATACAACCAAAATTCCCTTGACTGCAAAAGGGGGAAAAAAAAGTAAATATAAACATTATGCACGATTCTGCAATAAACAATACAGTTTTATCAACAGTTCAGGGAGAAAACAAATGAAAGAGATATGGTCCAGCCATGTAGAAAACATTAATCTCCATAAGTGGAGCCAAAAGAGAGAGAAAAAAAAAGAAAGAAAGGTACAATGTGGCCTTTTTATCCTATTTGGAAAACGCCAAGAGGCAAAGTAGCCGCCCGTCTCCACATCCCAGCACCACACTCATTACTCTTCGGGTGTTTAGTGCCTTCGCTCGATTTTCCACGACAGTAAAGCAGCCGCAAAGAGGAAAGAGTGAAAAACCAGGGAGTAAGAGCATGAGGAATGTCGCCCTGTTTCTGCCCAAAAATGTTCTGTCACAAACCTGGAGCGTAAAAATAATAATAATAAAAAAGATGCATCAATTCTTTTTTTATTGTTTCCACCCTCAGACATTTCCCCAGTGAGTCGGTGGCGACTAAAAACAGAGCTAAAAAAGGGGGCGATAAAACATCGGTCTTCCATTCGGTCGGTTGGCCAGAGACATGGCGCCAACGTCGCTCCGTGTCCGCCCGACGCGGAAATAGACACGTTTCCCTTGCTATTACTGTTATTAACTTCTATGGCGTAACCTGATGCAGACACCCCCCCCCCCGAAAAAATGCAACTACATGTCGCAAGGATGTGCCCAGGAAATAAGTGCGATCAGTCGGTTGGGTGGCGTCGTGTTTCCGGCTTCCCCTTCTTCGGCGCCGTCGTACAGACCGTCTCCTCCGACGTCTTCTTTCTTTTCCGCGTTGCAGTTAATTCAGGAAAAACTGATTGCACTTCAACATCCATCAGCTCCGACTCCATCAAGAACCGCTCAGTTTAAGTCTCCATTTTTTTTTTCCATCGTGAGCACTTGTACATCAAGTGCTCACGACGGCTGCTCGCGGTGGCTGCGCCGCCGTCTCGACGCGGAAGCATAAATCCGGCTTAGGTGACAGTGTTGTGTTTGAAGCTTGTGCAGCTTGTGTTGCAGGTTTAAATGCCAAACTTATGGAACAGCAAACCTGATGTGGTCGACAACTTCTATTATTATGTTGCCCATAAGCAAGGCACTTGCCGCTCAATGGCTCCAGTGGAGCAGCTCGCTTTTATACAGTAGAACAGTAGGTTTGAATGTATAAATGATGTGCGAGCCTCAGATAGACGGCGCCTGTGAGCTCGTCAGTGTGAACCGGAGCAGCTGCAGTCTCGCACGTCTCGCCCCCGGCGACACGATCCCCCCCGGACCCCTCGTCCAATTGTGTTTACGCCACGGTGTCAGCATCTGTGTATGTTTCACCCAAACAAGAGGCCGCACCGAGCGCTCGGCGGCGCTGGGATGAAGGCGGGCGTCCGCCATAAAGCTGACAGCCGAAGAGAGGGAGAGCGGGACCCTCTTAACCCTCAAGGTCGCGCTGCTTCTACAGGCCGGCATGAATCCACACACACACACACACACACACACACACACACACAGATCAAGTCTACAGTGGGAATCCCACAAGCTTGAAACACTCACACCCTCCATTTATGCCAGCGACATCTGGAAGGGTCTTAAGAACAAACAGACAAATACAGAAGCCCCCCCCCCCCCAAACACACGCGTGCGCACATACACACACACACACACACACACACACACACACACACACACACACACACACACACACACACACACCTCCACTACACAATCATGTGCACACAGTGAACGGTAAACAATAAAACCACAAGGGCTCGGAGTGTTTTGGAGTGTTTGCATTTCCTTTGACATAGTTACTGAAGAGGCCATAGTGAATTGGTAGTCACACCACTGTGTAAACATTCCAGTCATGGAATGGTAGAGGAGGATGCAGGCCCTGGCGTTATTCCCTGGAATAGGCTGACATGGTTTTAGCTTCAAACGAAGGCCCATAGTGTGCTAGATGTCGGTGGGGGGGTTTGTCCTAGCAAAGAGGTAGGTAACTATTAAAATTAAAAAATAAAAAACGTTTGGGCATTTTACAAAAGTATACAAAAGCATATATTCATACATCCCAAAGAACATGTTCTTGAATATACTTCATTTTTAATCCATTTATAAGTAGATGTGCAAAGTTCTCTTAGAGTGAAACTGAATTAACTAATGGCCGTATAATATTTTTGTTTCAGGGGGGAAAAAAAACAGTGAACGGACCGAATCAGGGCTTCGGCGACTAGATGAATAGGCCTCGACTCCGTGTCAACCCTCCTGATGTGAGGCAGGTTGATGGAGCTCGGCCGGTTCACAGGCAACTTCGGCAACACATTGGGGAATATTAATCTCTCGGTTAATGCCCCTTAGCTTCTTTAACTGTGTGTTAAATAGGCTGAGACACGACTCCCCTGGGGTTTGAGCCCTCTGTTTAAGACATGAATTCATGAGCACGATTTTCTGGCACCACGACTAGTTTGTTTGGGAGCAAGTATTTCATCCTGAGGTTTGAATCTTTTACAGTGAAATACTCTGCATATTCATTAGATTCTGGATCTTTCAATTTAGCAGCTGCTATTTTAAGAATACTTAAAAAGAAAAAAATAAAACAAACAAAAAAAACCTTTAAAAATCTCAAGCAGCTAGTTGTACTTTTTGTACACAAATCATCCGTCACATCAGCCTTTCTAAATGTCTTAAAACAAGCCTGGAGGGGATCGTTAAGTGTATTAATTGGGCTAAAATGCGACTCTCCTATACTTACTCTAATGGCCATAGCATAAGAGGAAAATTAACATGGAAAACCTATGAAACTGCACATCCACAAAGCCCTGCGCTTTCAGGATCTCGTTCTCAACTGCTGAAGAAGGGAGGACAGTGTTTTTAGGGGCTGCTGCGCTGCACTACCCCCATTTCTTGATAAGCCAAGATAAAGCTTTAGTCATTGTCTTTGTGTAGTTCAGTTCATCATAACTGTTGGACAATGCTTCTTTATAGCTTTTAGCAGTGAACACCTCCAGGCGGCCGTGAGGTCTTGTTCAAAGCTGAATCCTGAAATATTGTTCTAAAGTTCATGTGCACATCCATTAACGACCGAACTGAAAAATCGCTGCCCCCCCCCTTTAAAATAACCATAATGTGATGTACGACCAATCGAGAGACGGCGAGTCAGAAGGTAGAAAGGTCATTCCAAGGGGTCACGAGGTTGTTTTTTGGGCGGCGCTGCGCCGTACGTCCAGTGCAATTCCCACGCCAAGGGGACGCCATGTTTACTCAAAACGACCCGAAATGCGACTTCGGTCGAGAAAAATAAATAAAAATATCTCTAACTGAAAACATAAAAAAGGGGCAACAGCAGTGTGGTCCACTTGATATTCTGAAGTGTCCTTGTGCAACTGTATTCTCTCTCACTCTGCAGGGAGATTTTCTGCGAGGAATTCCGGCCTTAAAAGTTCCCACTTGAAAAACAGATATTTTTTTTATTTTTTTTACAAGAGGCTATAAAATATAAATATATTGGTACATTTGAGATGCAGATGCATGAAGAAATGCATAACGAGGACATTTAAAGAGGCCGAGACCATGAGGACGTCTGAAGAACATTGTCTCTATAACATGAGCCATAAGCCAGACCCGTCGCTAAACTGGTGCCTCCATCTGCAACTTAAACATTTGTACACGCCTGAAGCCCAAATGACAGAGCTCAGATACCAAAATGAGAAAGCGAGAGAACCGTATCTTGTTTTTGTTTTAACTGGGAATTCTGACACCTTTGTTTTAAATATTCCATTCAGGACGACACGGAGCGACTATTTCCATTCCGAGTAATTATAGACCCTCGTGTCGCTGCGTTTGCGTGTTCCTGTAATTAAAGACAAAAAGTTGGGACAAATGGAGGAAGATTCCCAGCCATTCTGAACACGAGGCCGCAAAGCGTCGGTTAGGCTGGCACGTCGCTTCGTTCCGAGTCCAGTAATTATCACGAGAGGGAAGCCCGAAGCCCGAAGCAGGGTGATGGCCGTACGAAAATAGACCGAAAATGGCTTCCTTTTTCTGAAAAACATGATTGTAAGTTCTTTTTTTGGCCTCTATTTACCCGGAGCACGTTTTCTTTCGAGCGCTGCGGCTCCCAGGCTTCGGATTGAGATCCAAATGTCCGAAGTCAGGCTCGGGACCATTTGGGACGATTGGCAATTTTCCCCGTTCAGAGCCTTCTAGCCTGCACAAAGATCATCTGGAAATCTCTTCGTCGCACTGCATTTTTTTAGACTTTTGACTCTTTGACTAAATGATGACTAATAGACCAAGAAGTCACACTTAGATACAAGTTCAACAGCTGTCAGGACAAAAATAACGATGCAACAGCGGTTGTGTAAGTGACTAGCATGACTAAACGGTGATGGGAATTCTTGGGAATCGCGCAATATGATTGGATTCTTAATCTTGATATCACAGTTTTACTCGGAAACGGTTCAACACGTAGAAACGGAGGATTAGTTTCAGCCGATTATCTGGGTGAGATGGCTGCCAAACACGTGGTCATGTTCCGGTTCCAGTGAACTGCAATACGAAACATCACCGGCAGTTCATCCAGTTGTAGTTTGAATAGAGGTCAACGTTTGACTGGAGAGGGAAAAAAAAAAAAAGAGGAATAAAAGCAGATAAAAGTGTGAGATCGCACTTGTTCTTTTTTTTATTATTAAAAAAACCAAAAACCCCAAACTTCAGTAAGTATCGTAGCATGTTCCAGTCGTGGGCCTGTATATGTGTAATGACATAAAATCAATGACTGAACTTTTATTAAACAGAAGTTGCTGAGTGTGTGTGTTCTGGTACCGGGTCGTAAAGTGCTGCACTGTGTGTGTTATTCGGTCGTCTCGTTTGTAAGTGTTGGAGCTCGTTGCTCCACTTTGCTAACTTTAGCTTCTGGATGATCATGCCAGCTTTAGTGAGGTACTTTACTTTCATCTTGCAAAGACAATTATTAAGTTATTAAATCAAAAATGCACCGAAAAGCTCAACTTCATTAAAAAAAAAAAGAACCCGAAACCCTAGTGAAAATAACTCCAGAGTGAGTTCTGCCCTTTTTTCTTTTTTTGTTTTGTTCCGTTTACAACAACACTATTTATGACACACAAAAGTCTGGATCTAATCAGCATCTCAGTTCTAATAATAAAAATAATAAACAGATGGCTCGATCGGCTAAAGTCTTTCTGCTTCGGTGAAAAAGCTGCGCGAGCTCAGAGAAACCGAGATTTTTTTTTTTTAAATCCGAAAAATATCTGAGTCCCGGAGCTCTTAAATCCAGGGGAGATGGAAACGGAGCCTCCGGCCCCGTCCTGCCAAAGTTCCGCAGGAGCTGAGATCTCCCTCGGTTCCCCTTTGTTTCGGCTCAATGCTGTCATTAAATGCCGTAAATTTCAAATATGGTGAGTCCAAATAAATAAATAAATGAATAAATAAATATATATTAAAAAAAAAGAAATAAAAACCTCGGGGCAGACAATCTCATTTCTTTCCCATCCATCAAAAGGTTTTATCAGACATTTAAAAAGGAAACCAGGCATTTATCTCTCAGACAAATAACTACCCTCACTTCTCTCTCCGCGGCCTTTCATTGCTTTTGGCTTTATTTTTTGTGGATCATGTTACTTTTTAACAATATAATATTTTCTGTCTCAAAATCCAAGAGTGTGTCCGTCCAGCTCCAGTTTGATTTACTCCTACCGGCCTCTGCTCGGCTGCCATCCTTTTTCTGTCTGTTTTCTTTGTGTCTGCCCCCCCCACCCTCCAATTCCTCAACAAAGGCTTTTTTTTGCCTTTTTCCAGACTATCATTGTAAATAATTTCTCCTCAATTGACTGTCCTGGTCAAATAAAGGTTAAATAAATTTCTAAAAATGAAACAAAGAAAAAATAAAGGGGGGTCCGACGAGAGCGGCCTAGAACCACACCTGCAGCTTGGGAACAATCAGACGGGGGCTGGGTTGCGTTCCTGAGCCAACACAACGTCGCTGGCTCGTCACAGAGACGATAAATCAAACAGACCCCAGCCCCGCCCGGTCAGCTGTGGCGCCGCCGCCGTCCAACAAAGGACGTCCCCGGCCGCTCGACTTCGGAAATCCGTGACGGCTGCCCCTGCTCGGATGAAGACATTTTTTAGTGTAGCCGGAGCAATACACAGTATTACCATGAATTCTTGCCGATGCGCAGTGACGGTTTATGTGGAGTTTCACAGCACAGAAATAGCAGGTAAAGGGCCTCAGGCTGTGGCCTTGGGGTCTATGGCTGGACAGAGTATGCATCATATGCAAATAAGCGCCCGGTCGTCATAGGAGGCGGACATTGTTTGTTAGTTTGTTTGTTTTTCTTAACAACACACAGCTGGAAATCACCACTCAAGATGAATAAGCAACACTTGAGCAGTTGACAAAACAATCTCAGATGACGAGGTGAGAAGACGTGAAGCCGAAGCCCGGAGGCCATTGCTAAGCTAAGCTAACTGTAACTCAAGAATGAACACCGCGCTAAAGAGCGTGCTAACGGAGGCCAATGTGTGCAGCTATGGAAAAAATGAATGAATGAATGAATGAATGAATGAATGAATGAATAAATAAACACTCTCCTGGGATGCTAAGTGTCATCAGCCTCCACATCGAGATTTATTCCCCCACATAGGGCTTCGGACGCTACACTGCTACCACCAGAGGACCGTAGACACTAGGTTTCAGTCTGTGAACATCAAGTAGTTGGTTCTGGGGCTTATCAGTGGTCCAGGATTACATCACACACACACACACACACACACACACACACACACACACACACACACACACACACACACACACACACACACACACTAAATACCGCAATCCCTCCTTCAAAACAGCAGTCACATTTACCATAAGTGGCTGCTGTTAGCAATAATACTCCACGCTGTGCTCGTTACTGACCACGCTGCTAACACTGTGTGATTTATGGCGCGGGTTGTTCGCCATGAGGCCCGGCAAAAAAACCCAAAACAAAACACCAGAAGACCGGCTGGGGGAGCGCGCGTGTGTGTAGGAGACATTTATCCTCAAATGGATGATTAGTGTGTGCGTGTTTGTGTCGGCGGAGTCAGAGACACGCGTGTCCGAATCGAAATGACCGCGGACCCGACAGATCCACACGCAGCAGCGTGTTGCAGCCGCGTGTGGATCCACGGGGCCTCGAGACACCTTCTACATGACGCCAGCGCTGGTCGCATGAACAGTGAACATGCAGCGCACATATAGTCGCGGTTACTACGAACGTACTGTACGTGTGTATCTCGTGCATCAGTATCACCAGTCAGTTAATTGGAATTTGCACTTGGTAACAAAATCAAAGGGAAAATCTGAGTAATTAATGTCATCAGATCACTGTGGTTCCTCAGTTTGCCACATTTGTTAAAAAAAAAAAAAAAAAAAGAGAACAAAAAAGTAAGTAATTTGAAATATAACAAAATTCAGGAAGTTTATATTTTAAATGTCCTTCAGTTTCCCCATTTTCACTCGGGCTTTTCAACTTTTTATTGCCATCTATGGTCCCAGAGCATTTTTCACCGAGCCTGCTGGTGACTTTGCATGTTTTGGCTTGGTTAGTATAAACTGCATATAAATCATCAGGAGGACATGCTGCTGTGTTTTATTTCGTTTTTGTCCTGCTTTTGGTTTTTTGGCTTTTTTTAATTTCCCATTCCAGGCAGCCAATAAATACCATTTATTTCTGTAGGTAAAACACATAAGGAGAAACCCTGGAAACTTGCTCGGGGTTGTGGAATCGCTCATGGCGAACGTCAAGCCTTTTAATTTTCTGTTAAAAATATAATTGACGTTATAAAGTAATGTGGTTCAGTTTCAAATCAGTGTGTCCTCAAAACTGAATTACACAGTTTCACAAATATGCTCGCTGGTTTTCATAATGAAAAAAAAACACAATGGAAATCACTGGATACCTGAAGCAGTAAGAACATAACAAAGTTTAAATCTCTATGGCCTGAAGATGATCAACATTACCAACAATGTAAAGTGCAGAGCTCTGAACAGAACTGAACATTCCAGCAGTTTTGTATTTAGAATAAATCATAGGTATAAAAGTCTGTGCATCATGAACATCTCACACACACACACACACACACACACACCTGCCTCGGTCCAGTTCCAAATCATTTCAGCACATTTTGTTTTTGGCTTAACTGGAGGCCTCCCGGACGCCGCCTGCTTAAAAGGTCTGCTGTTTTCATATAATAACCCTCCGACCACGGGAACCTGTGATTTCACCCCGTTATCCCCTCTTTTTCACCGCAGAACTATAAATTCATCCAAAAAAAACCCCCGAAAAAAACCTCAAAATGTATGGGGTTTTTTTTCCCCTCCCAGGCAGGAAAATTGGTAGCTGGGTCAAAGAGCGAGCAGGGTTTTCTAGGCCGACACAGCGAATGTGAAGGAAACACTCTGAACGACATTACGAGCCATGAAGTCATCGGTTCGCGCTCTATATGTCATTGTGTTTTCTTGTTTTCTGTAGCTGGGTGAGAGCAGGAGGGCTGGGGCCGATAGGGCCCCGGACCGATATGGAAAGACCATATGGAAAACATTTGGCAATCTAGTAATCTGAGACTAAATCTGGGGTCAGGCTTTTTAATAGTTGGTGAAGCAAGGAACATCTCCTCGACCCCTTGAGAGGGACATAAATATACATGCGTGCACCCACGTGCACACACACACACACACACACACACACACAGATAAACACAGACACACACACAAACACACACCGATGTCAGCCCACATGCATATGGCAGTGATCTGGAACCCTAATTAGTGGAGGATGGGGGTGGAAGGAAGGGGAGGGTGAAATTGGACGAGAGGTTCCTCTAAATTGAGGGAAAATGGGAAACAGGCAAGAACAAATGTTACCCTTTAGCCCACACACACACACACACACACACACACACACACACACGACGATGGTTACTGGATCAGTAATGAAATATCTCTGAGTTGGCCCGCTGCTTGGTGCAGATCTATCCCCTGTGATTATGGCCTCCAGTCCCCGGGTGCCAATATCTGTTGGTCTGCAAAAAAATGCAAGTTTGGAGGCTGTGATTACAGAATGAATCACCGGCTAATCAGATTTGGATTACTCACCCCTGCCTCTCTCGCTCTCTCCCTCTCTCTCTCTCTGCAGTCCCAAAGCGCTCAGATGACCAGCGTAATAAGCCAGATCCTAAACTTTTTATTCAATTTGGGGGCCGACACTTTTATCAGGACGGCCACAACAAAAAAGGAGGTGGGGGGGGTGAGTGGGGGGGTGGTCAAACCTTCAATGAAAGGGCCCTGGGGCAGGAGATGCTGGCAGCAGACGGCGGGGTCTCGTGGGCTGGTGGATGAGAAGAAGCCGGAGGCTCGGGTTCTCTCCGTGCAAACAGCACGGGGGGGGGGTGGTATTATAAAATATTATAAATATTATAAAATACCAAAAATCAGTATTAAAGAAATATGCTTGTTCGCTTCCTCTCTCGTCAGATGTGAAGACTGATACCGCTCATGTCTGTCCGTTTAATAAAAGGTTACGGCCACGAGCCATTTAGCTCAGATTAGCAGAAGACTGGAACCAGGGGCGTGAAAAGTTCGCAAATCAACGTTCCACATCTCTTTTGTTTGATCTGTGTGAAAACCATTATAAAAATGGAGCAACTTTGGGTTTTAAATGGCATCAAGTACCAGCGCTATTTCTCCTCAAAATTCACCGAAATGAGAGAAATCATCCAGCGCATAACCATAATGTTGTTGTTTTTACAATTTGTTTTTTGATAAGTATTAGAAAAAAAAAAGCTATAAGAGTGGGTCGTTTGTGAGCCTCGGTGCTGCTGGAGGAGGTGAACGGGGCGACCTGTGTCGCCATGTCTTCGCGCCAAGTCACGCCAACCGGCCCGCCATGGGCTGGCAGGGGATGAAGCACACGCTCGGGGAGTCTCTTCTCAACGGCGCCGGTGGTTCTGCACAAGCGAGGGACTTAAACAGTTAAAGTTCCAACCCCCCCCACACTTCCCCACCTCTGCAGGAAGTGGGCTCGATTCTCACACTGACCGTATCGGACGGCTATAAAAAAAGAAAATAATACAAAAAACTGCTGGACCCAAAATCCCTGCGACTCCAGTGTTGGGAAGTTGCGGCAACCTGCTGTTCGACCCTCCAGCGAGCACTTTGTCTCGAAGCATACGGACCTAATCTGATCATAAATTTTTTTTTTTTTTTTCATGGTAAAGACCCGTTTCCAGTTTAACGTGACAGACGTTTGTAAATATGCCCCTGAGAGATTAGATCCTCCTGATTTACGTTCAGTACATTTCAGATAAAAATTCTTTTTCTTCCCCCCCGTTTCTGGTTTGCGGATCATCCACTTGTTAGAAGGATTACCCTCCATCCTGATCTCATCCCCTTGCCTCGCTTCCTTCCAGGGACGAGGAGCCTCAGGCCGCCGAGCCTCAGGCCGCCGAGCCTCAGGCCGCCGAGCCTCAGGCCGCCAAGCCTCAGGCCGCCAACCCCCCCCCCCCCCCAATCATCATCTATAACCTCAAGTGTCCTCGAGACCCAGTGAACCCACTGGGGGAAACACAGTAGACAAATCCCAGGCTTAGTGCTCACCACATAAAACACCCCCCCTTTTTTTTTCTTCCCTCCCCAGTGGAAAGATCAGCCGCACCAGCGAATAATCCTGGTAAAACCAGGCTTAGGACGAGGCTGCTCCCAGGCGCAGAGGATACTAAATCTCACACACTGTCACCAGCTGGGAGACTTGCATACATTCACGCTATATAACGTGGGCAGGGCTTCCTGTCCCCAATGAGCAATTATAACCTTCATTCAATCTCGGCCTTTTTACCCACACTCTTGCGCTCGAAAAATATAATTACCCGTCAGCCTGCAATAGAAACACAAGAGCGCCCGACATCCCCAATTACCCCGCGCGCTCTACTTTTAACCTTCCTTTGCTGCCCTGTGAGAAGCTGTGGGGCTGTTTGTACTGTAACGCCAAAGTGAATTTTAAAAGAAAACAACCTTATTGTGACTCTATGTGATGCCTTCCTACTTTTCCCAGTTACTCACGGCAACCAGCCGTCAGTCGCACATGACTGGCAGGAAGGAGCCTTTATCTGTTTGTATAGCCAAGGGTCTATACGAGGTTTCTACCTTTATGCAACAGGGTCAAAAAGTTGGTCGATTTGTCCCGAGATTTAAATCCCTTTTATTGACTTTGATGAGGTCTGGCTCTGCGGGACAAAATCTGTCACTTAATCATGTTGTGGAGGCCTTCGCCTTTTGTCTGTTCCCACTTCAGCATTTAACGCACTATACAGCTGTGCATTTCAGATACAGAGTCCTAGCGTTAAAAAGCCTTTTATTTTGCGCACTATTGAGCTTTTCAGGGAGTCGCTTTTCAGTTAACTCTGACATCGTTGCGTTTGGTTTTGTTACAGACATTTAACAGAATGAAAGGGTCAAAAGCATTATTTGTGCCCTCAGAGGAACATGTAGTTGGTGAGAAAAAAAAAAGAAAAAGAAAACATGAAAACCCTTTGTGCATTTGCGTTATCAAAAACGATCACAGGAAAGAATGAAACAGTTTAATAATGTTATATAATAAAATTTGATTTTTAGGGTCATACCATATAAAAATCCACGCCACCGAAGTAGAGTTCTTCCCACCACATGCAGTACTCATGTTTACAAAGGGCTTCATGCAACTGCATATGGTACAGCCATGATGGATTATAAACCAAAAAGCACTCTTCAACATATGGAGCCCATTTTTTTCCTATCTGTTTAAATATGTGAGTAATAATAATGAATATAAGAGATGTTGACATAAAACACAGGGAGGCTTCTGTCAGATTGCAGTATCGGCCGGGAGATCTTAATAACTAACAGGCAGCGGAGGGTGTGCGAACATGGCTCACATATGTTGGCTGCGTTGTATACTAGCGGAAAGCTTTCTATTGTGTAAATCAAGGCCGCCACGGCGCTAACACACTGCCCTGCTGCACAGCTGCCCGTTAGCACAGTGGACACATGGAGCTTAGCCCGCTGAACCCCCAACAATAGCCGTTTGTGATCATCTTAACAACGGGTGCGGTCATCGTTCACATCGTTAACGGGACAACAATACATACATTTGTCATATACACACACACATTCAGTCTAACTTAATTCATTGTCATTGTTCACTACACAACCACCACGAGCTCTCACCCATATTACCTGTTGGTCATGTGTCCAAACTGTCACCAAGCAGGAAGTGAGAGCATCCAATGGGCTTTATAGCACAGGTGGGGTGGGGTTACTCAGACTGTACCACGTGGGCTTGACTGCGGGGGCGGGGGTGGTGAGGGGGCTGGAAGAAGCCGTTCGTGGGCCAAGCCATGTTCATAAAGGGAAAAGTTTGGAAGGAGATGACCTCTCGCTTGAACTCGCGAAGCCTGATTATCGGCTGCGGCGTTATGTCACCCGTGTCCTGACACATCGTCTGGCCGCGGTGACTCAACGCCTTCCCTCGGTTCCCAGAGGAGGCAAGAAAATGTCACTCGTTTGATCTGGTCGAGGTTGAAAAACAAAATGCGTTTTATAGCCTATTGTCCATTTGTTGGTTTGTTTGTTTTTTTCATTGTGGCCTTGGACTGAAGCTTTTCCCTGAAAATGTCGTAGAATATCACTGTGTGTGCTACATGACCCGAAACAGCAGCTTTCAAAGGTCTCAAGAAACAAGCTGTTTTGCTTTACTAAGCTTTGATGAAGGTTTTGGATGTTTAGGTTTATTTATGCTACATATAACTTATATGAATACTGTATGCCATTATATTTCACTATGTTCTTTTTTGTTTTCTTTTGACACCACTTAAATACAAGAATTCCTGCAGTCATTCATATCAATGCAATACATGCATTTTATATTTACATCTATTTACAGTATGTAGGCACAGACACTATGAAAAAAAATTTTCTTACGTAAAAAACCCTTTGGTTTTTTTCATTTACCGACCTTCCTCTTACTCCAAACCAGCGGAGGAGGAGGAAGAAGGGGGGGGGGCTCAGTTCAGTCCTAGAAATCAAGTGGTTTCCTATCCTCAAAGGACTTAGGAGGATGAGCGAGATGCACTGGAGCTACCCCATCCATCGTGATTTACGGTCAGGGTGACATCATAATGACGGGGTTGGTGGTGATCTGTCATAATCCCCAGAGAGCGGTGAGGGGAAGGAGGTGGTTCAAGCTGCCCGACACCAACTTTGAGCTCAGCTACCGACGTGACGTCGTCAGCGCTCTCGTCAACATTTGCTTTTCTTCGTCTAGATTTCTCTTTTAAGTGCCACTTATCTTATGCTCTCCACTTTCTACACTCGATCTCCTGCCTGACTTTTGGCGCAGTAAGAGGAGGAGAAGTCCCACTCGTTCACTTTCACTTGCTTCGAAGATTTTTCCAGCCAGAGTGTTTAATCTTTTGACACTGTGGCCACGAGCCTGTTCCCAGATGTTTACTCGCAAAGTATGTGTTGTTTATGTGCTGCGGAACACTGATTGAGCCGCGAGTTTTCAGATGCTGATTGGAAAAGTAGACAGTTTCTGGTTCAATAGAGGGGAAAGCAAGGCTCAGGCTATTGGCTTGGGCTCTTAAGAACCAAATTTAACATTATCTGCCGATTAACAGCACATACCAGCTTGTAATCATGCTAAACTGGTCTGGAAAGTGCAGGATTTCTGCAGACTGCAGCAAGTCTCCTATGCTCCGGTAATTCTGTTATTTGTGAGTCCCCATTACCCCTCCAAGTACCATGTACAACGCCCCGCACGTGTTAGTGTTTAACACGTCGATCTCTGCACTGGGGCAACTGAGACGAGCCTCTGTGCCTCTACTGCGTCATTTCTTACAACACTTCACGAACCTGTTTTGTTCATTTTTGGTGGTTTTACATCTAGTCCATCGTGGCTTGGTGGCTTCCTATCAAGGAGCAGTGCCTGTATCGGATTCTAGTTTGGAATGTAAAGTACGTTTGTCCAAGGAACGAAAAGTTTATCTAAACATGAACTTAATTCGATCATCAAATTAAATTCTGGTCTGGACGCCTTCGGAAAATGAGGAAAACGGGTAAAAAGCAGAAAAGCAAACAAACAAACAAATAAAGGTAGATATACAGGACCGTGAGATTAGCGAGTGATATCTTCAAAATCTCGTGTGATGCAATAGATTTTTAACACATGTACAGTTGGGTCCAAAAGTCTGAGATGGTGGGAAAGTGGTCTCAAACATTTGGACCCCACTCTATATGTGTGTGAATGTGTTTACATTGGCTGCTTCCAAACAATTATCCTCCCGTCTGAGAGGTGGAGGCGAAAAAGATCAATCTCTTCTCCGCAGCCACTGTCAGAAAGATACTGAAACTGCTTGGAAAGCATGTATCCTTAAAAATGCCTTCTAACTCTCTAGATATCAGTTTTCAGGTTACTGATCATAGGAGTTCTTCCACCTGCCTCCAATGCAAGTGATTCTGCCGCAGCAGCAACGGCAGAAAGAATCCAGCTAATCTGTGCAGATAGATGCAGTGAGGAAGGCTGGTCAGTAAGATCCTGCAAAACACAAGCTGTGGACTCATCCTGTACCATCGATCACCACATATTGATGTGCTAAATCCCCTTTTCGCAGTTATAAACCACATTAAAGGGAAATATGGAAGAAAGAAAACAGCCACCAGCCTGTTCTGCATATAAGCATGACTTCATATTAAATCATAACTCTCCCTTGGGAAGCACTACAAGTCCTGTTTGTGAAGACTGACAGATACTAGTCTCGAGCCCAGCTGTGCCCAGCTGTGCCCCCCCCCCCGGTCTGAAATGTTCCCGAGCCCGATGACCCTCACAAAAAGCTTCCGCCCGGCGGCGATGGGACGGGTGGCTCAAACATCAAACATCAAAAAATAAGGCAGAGGACCGGAGCTTGGGCGTGATGCGCCATAGGAAGTTGTTCCGCCTTGTGCGGAACCGGGCGAGGATGGACCACCACTCAACACTGCCATCCAATGTTGAGTTTCAGTATTACAGCTTCAAGGTTCGAGCTCAGTTTTAAAGACAAATTGACTGAAATAACTGGATGAAAGGTGAAAAGAAAAAAAACAAACTTTTAATATTTAAGCATTTATTTAAATATGCTTTTGCACAGTTTTGTTGTCACATACAGTTGCAACAAACCATGATGAGAACAACTAAATCTGGATTTGACAGTAACAGAGATTGAAGATCAGGGTCCCTCTTTCCCACCGGTTCTCATTCCTTGGTAAAATATCCCCTCAGATTTAACAGTACTGGAAAGTGTTTATATAACAGCCAGTAGAGCTTAAGATGGGGGAAGGGGGGGGGGGTAACACATTATTTAACAATGTCCTTCTATTTTCTGGTACGTTTCCTAGAAAGAATTATGTAGTTTGGTACTAATAATATAGAGAATAGAGGCAATCTTGTTGGACGATAAGCGCTAAATCCCTAGTATTTTATCTAGATTTGAAGAAAGTAGAAGTAAATTATAAAACATTAAGTGAACTGTACATAGAAAACAGCAAAAACAGAGTGAGCTGAGTTGAGTTAATCAACAGTTGTTGATTTACAGAGACATTCCTTTTACAAGAACCACTAAAACCTTGATGACTGGAAAAAAAATTCAAAAACCCATGTAAATACTCACTGATCGTGTGTACTAAACTAATTAACTCTCAAGGCTACAATGGCAAATGATCGTAATTGACGAAAGGGTATCAACCGAGCACGGCCTACATTTTGTACCAAACTAGTCTTTCGTACCAAATTACATAGTCCTTTTCAGGAACATGCAAGGGAACATACATCCCCTTTGCACCTGGCTTTAACATGCGTCTTGGGTTATCTGGACAAAAGGTGCAGAGGCAAGACACATCGCTTTTAACGCCTGTGTCCATCAGGAATCTCCTCTGAGTTTTATTTGGACCGAATCTTCTACCCCAAATGGAGACTAGGCGTCTGGTTATACTGGTGCAAAACAACGGCTGTGTCCTGCATCGATGACACATTTTTCCGGTTACATCCTCGGCGGAGACGCCTCAGGACAAATTAGCATTTACACCACACGTGGGTCAAATACGTGGTCCAATACCACCCAGATCACCTTGGTAAGTGTTGTGAGTGGTTGTATCACAATGCTTCTCGTTTGGTCGTATAGTTACGCTTGTATTTAGCGCCAACCCCCTGCGATCCGATCACCCAAGACAATGTCCAGTGTAAACGGGGTCTTACAGTTACATATCAGTGCTTTTCCAGGACATTATTACATCAATGCAGGACCCATACAAAGTGTCACAGATAAAAATAAAACTGTCAGCTTTATTTTGCTCCCTAAAACCCACACAACCCGTTGCCTTTCATCCAGTCACAATGCATTTTAATCGCCTGCATCACTGTTTGGACTCAGTATGGCTCTTGGTCGTCATTTTCGCAGCTCGTCACAAGGAGCAAGAAGTTTCAATCACAGTAAAGCAGCAAGGAGAGTGACACCACAACGGCCGTCGGTAGTTGGCATCCGGCGGTTCTTGAGTTTCTCAGTCCAGCAACCTTTCTGCGGTGATGATCCTATGTGATGCAGTGTGTGTGTGTGTGTGTGTGTGTGTGTGTGTGTAGGTGGACCGGACATCTATGTGGCCTGTTTTCCAGCTTCAACGATGTGCGACTGTGACAGCAACAGTACCATTACGCCTCTTCCTCCCTCAATCCCCAAAGCAGGAGGAGACAGCAAGGAGGCCCCGTCGCTGGATTTCTTTTCTTCCTTTACCATGTTGGTTTTTTTTTTTTAACCTGTAAAAAAAGGTAAAAACATACACTAAAATAAACTGACCGAAGCTCCTGAAACTAGAGACACATGATTGCAGTTGCGGTATAGAAAGTTTACCCCAGTCACCCTGCAGATGATGACTGTATGTTTAGTGTATGTTTAGTAAATGTTAATTCAGTTCAAATCAATATGTCTATCAGGGACGGAGTGAGCTGTTCGAAGCCCCCACCTGCAGCCTGAGTGTCAGCTAAACATCTTCTTCAGTTTAGAGAAGAAGCCTCCCTCCTCCTTCTGCTCCTGCTGCTTTTCCTGTCCCTCCTCCGGGCTGGACGTCTCCGTAACAGGTCCTGAAGTAGTGCTGCTGCTGCTGCTGCTGCTGCTGCTGCTGCTGCTGCTGCTGCTGCTGCTGCTGCTGCTGCCGCTGCTGCTGCTGCCCCCTCCTGGACACAGATACACACCGCGTCAGCTCAACGGCTGAAACTACAACTTGACTGCATCACCAGACCTGAGAGCACAGGGACCGGGTGACCCGGGGTGACCCGGGTGACCGGGTGACCCGGGATGCGTTTGCACACTAGGGTGGCATGATGCTTTATCTGAAGGGCGGAGATGAACTCCAGCCCTCACCTGCAGAAGGACTGACGCCGTTGACGGTTCCCTGCACGTCCGTCTCCTCCTCAGCGTAACTGAGCAACAGAGAGCGCTGCCTTCGAGTCAGCTTCCTGCAGGAAGAAGAACGACGATCATATGATACAAACTGAACCACGTTTAACTCCTCAGAGATCCACTACAAAGCGTATAGACAGGAGATAGACTAACAGAGACCACAGTATTTTCATGCCTTTGCTTTACGTTCTTCATGAAGACCGACTTAAGACACTTTTTATGACTGCAACATTACATTACATAGAAAGTTCTAGATGTTTTGCAGATAAAATCAAACACATATCCTGATATTTTATATAAGATCATTTTTTAAATCTAAAATGAACAATTCATGGGTTTGATTTAAAATGCCAGTAATGCAGTCAGATTATTTCGTTGAAACTACAAGTATTTATCGTAATACTGTTGTCATGATTTGTAAAATATGTGGAATATATTAATCTAGGTCAACTACTGAGTGGTCTTTTCGTATGTGAGTCTTACGTGGGCACTCTGATCTTGATGTGAACGTAGTGATCTCCGTAGCTGTAGCTGTTCATCCTCCGAATGCCTTTCCCCTGCAGCTGAATCACCTGATCTGCCTGGCAACTGGCAGGAATCTGAAAACCCAGACGATAAACTTTGAAACAGACAACAGATGCATGTTGTCCTCAATTATGCCCAATCACTGCTTAAGAAACAGACAGAGATGGAAGTGAATTCTAGGAAAAACAGTACTCGACCCTGCAGTCGCAAACTGTCCTGAAGCAACACGATACCTGTGAACATTTTCCGAGAATCCTTGTTAACAACACCGACACTATTCAATCCCGGATTTCAGCCTCCTCCTACTATCTTTCATAATTAAACTCATGCTCCTCTGTTCTCTCTGACACATACCTCTTCACATATGAACCCTAGTACAAGTCGCTTGGAGAAAGGAAGTTCTTGACGGTATTTCATCACTGAATATCTCCCCTGCGACAGACTCGCTGGTCAAAAACCTGATCCAGATACGCCTGTGCCCAATCGTTAGTGAACAATCTAAAAGTTCTCATTTTAAAAGATTCTTAAAAAGTTTTTTTGGCTCAACTAAGCTCCTACTTCTAATTTCAGTAGAAGTCAGTGGGATCCGCTCTCCAGAAGTTGACATATGATCTATTCTTGTCGTCAGATTTTGGAAAATCACAGCATGTCCTTGGAATTCAGGGACAGGCTCTTCAACGGATTGTCTACCATCTCCAAGAAAGATCAGCCTCTGTTAAATTTAATAACCTGTCCTCCTCTCCTGCACCCATCTCCTATGGGGTACCACAAGGCTCTTTATTGGGCCCTATTTTATTTTCCTTGTATGTGCTACCTTTGGAGTCTATCATAAGAAAATATGATATCTGCTACCATTGTTAGGCAGACAACACCCAGCTATACCTGTCGCGGAAGCCTGGTGATCCAAACAGGATAATCTCCCTTTTGAATAGCACTGAGGATGTAAAATCCTGGATGGCAAAAAGCTTCCCACAACCAAACCAGAATAAAATGGAGGTCTCAAAAAATCTCTGTGTTATCTTTGATTCTGGTTAAAATTTTATAAGCAAATTAACTTGGTTGCCAGCACTAGCTTCTTCCATCTTGGATTGATTAGAAAATTTAAATCTTAGTTTATGCTTAGTTCAAGCTTTTTTTTCGCTTCCCGCCTCGACCACTGTATTTCTCTCTATATAGTAGGCATATTTTAGCATTCTGATGGGGGAACTCGAGGAATATTGTTATCATCCATATCTCCTGCTGCTTACTCACCACTATACTGATGGGTTGGTAGAGGCCCTGCGCTGTGGCTGTGCCCCCCAGGATGGCTTGAGCTATAGAAATGGGCAAATTTGAGTGGATGTCTGCTCCATTGCGCCTGAACACTGGGCTTCTCTGGACCTGTACAGAGACATTTTAAATATAACAAATCAAATACTTTTAACATCAAATTCCAATACTAGTATAGTACATTCAGTGCCTCCTAAAATGCTTTAAAGCTTTCAATATGATTAATTTCATTAAATTAAACTTTAAAATCGGTGACCATAAAAACTTACCCTGAATGTAATGAAGATTTCTCTTTTCTCTACGGCCATGCGCACTGTCTGACCATGTTCCACACCTGTGAGAAAACATCACATAATTCATTTTTGGCTAAATGTATTTGTCATTATTTAACATCTTTCAAATTCCAAACTTTGAGTACACACATTAGCGATTTTATCACAAGACTAAATAACGTTGAGAATCCCTAAGGATCATTAAGTTTAGCAGAAGTTGCTAAACACACTAGAGTTATGTAGAAAAACAGATCCATGAATTTATTTAAATCTTCTGTTCTTCAGCTGTTAGATTCCATGATGAAAACCTACCAGCGGGTACGGGCACAGTGATCGTCTGCCTCTTCTTGGCCTGACCTGAACCCCGGCACACAGCACAGGGCGTGGTTATAATGGACCCCTTCCCACCGCAGCGTCGACAGGTGCTGCGCATCATGAAGGGACCCGTGTTGATCGACTCCTGCAGGGGGCGACCCAGACGGTAATATACTGTACAGCAGCCGACCCGAAAGAGAGTCCAAACTCAGCTCCACAAGTTAGAGGCCACTGGCCCTGCTTACTACTTTGCATCCTGCTCTGAAACTCACCATGCCAGTGCCGTTGCAGTAGTGACACTGTTGCACCCTGGTGCCAGGCTCACTGCCCTTTCCATCACACCTCGGGCAGGTATCGTCCATGTTCACACTCAGCTCCTTATTTGCGCCCTTCGCTGCCTCAGCAAATGTAAGCTCCATCACAAACTGCGGAGAGACAGGAGAAACCCATTTATTTTATTACCGACATTCACATTTCAATGACGTATGCCTAAATAAACCCTCATTTGAATAACGATTACAAGGTTTAAATGGTAAGATGAAAAAATTGCATGTGAATTGACGGTTTGAGGGTTAAAATTTCAAAACCTGCAGACGCTACAGAGTTGCGACTTCTCACCTCGGGCCTCTGTTCAAACATGTTGTGGATGTCTCCGAAGCCCATTCCCCCAGTAAACTCTCCAAAGATCTTCCTGAAGAGCTCCTCGGGGTCTATACTGGTCCCCCCGGCTCTGTAGTACTGCTGCTGGCCTGCCCCAGCTCGACTGGGGTCGAAGCCCGCTGCTCCGTACGTGTCATACTGCTTCCTCTTCACCTCGTCACTCAATACCTTTATACAAAAAATAAATAAATAAATCAAAATCTGTGCATTTTTGCCAAGTTCTGAGTATCATAATTTGATAATGCTGCTTTTATACATATTCTTGAAACCGTGGAATTGCGTTTTTTTTTTAACCTCATAAGCTTCAGCCAGTTTGGCAAACTTCTCTTTCGCCTCCGGGTCATCTGGGTTGGTATCCGGGTGGTACTTCTTCGCCAACTGGTGAGGGACAGTTTAGCAGTAATGAAGATGGGCCAAAAAGTGGGGGACAAGATGAAGGTAGGGAGTGAGAAGGCAGATGAGGTAGATTAAAACTCTTTCCTAACGTATCCACTAGATTTCTAAAACTTAAGGTATTGGACCCAGTGATCCTGTTGCTTTATTACATCATTAAAAAAACAACCTTTTTATCCACTTCCATCTCTATTTCAAATGAATTTTGAGAAACTAGTAAACTGTGCAGGCGTTGGCAGCTTGGTCTCAGTTAAAAAGTGCGTCTCTGACCTGGTAGTAAGCCTTTTTGATGTCCTTTTGCGAGGCAGAGCGGGAGACACCCAGGACTTCATAGAAGTCCTGCTTGTTTGCCAACTTGCTGCTGGTGTGGAAAGAGTGGCAGGTAGTGACACAGGGAAATCTCACCCCTGCAAGGAGAATGATACAAAAAAGGACTTTTTAGACTGGAGTTCTGCGTTGAGATGCATATGAGATATCTGCATATTTAATGAGAGGTCATCAACACTCTTTTTAGATGTCAATTGTTCCCAAGCTTATAATATATATCAAAATTTATGAATGGATATATGATACCATTTCGTGTATGAACTCCAGACAACTCTACAACAGAGGAGAGTAAAGCTACTACGATTATTCAATTAGTCAACCAACAGAAAATGAATCAGCATTTTTTTCCTCAATAATCAATCAATGATGAAATAATCACTTTTTTCTAATATATTTTTAAGAAAAGATGTCAAACAGTTGCTGATTCCAGCTACTACAATTTCTGGATTCAATTCTTTTCTTTCTCATGCATCATGGTAAACTGAGTATCTTTGTAGTTTTAGACCAACAAAACAATTATAACAGGCATTGTCACTATTCGCTGACATTTTATAGACTAAAATAATAAATTAAGCAAAGAACTATCAGATTATTTGATAAGCAAAAAATAACTCATCTGCAGCCTTAGAGGAGTGGAACAAAAAGTCATTTTCTATCTGTTGAATTTGATGAAAGCTATACTACTACTTCTTAAGTGCATGTATTGAATTTAATTAGTTTCTTTACACCTGAGAAAGTACATTAATTAAACCACGATATTAGTCACTGGATGTCTTGATCTGAAGTTATAAAGGGAGACGAGCTGAGCAAACGTTTCGACCCCCAAACCCCCCCGAGACATCTCACGTCCGCCGAACTGCGTCGTAGAAACACTGGTTTTTAAGGTGAAACCGTTTTATTCAGTGTGTTCGTCGGTTATATTCGCCCGGTCCGTCGGCTTTGGAGAAGATTAGACCTCTGCAGATAATACGGCACCAATTAAAAAACATATATATATATATATATATATATATATATATATATATATATATAAAAACTCGTGAAAAATGAACACTGAAAGTACCCTAACTGCGATGACGGCTGGGACTACGACTCCCATGATCCCCTGCCGACCCCCGACGTCACCGCCCTCCGTCAGTTGTGACTGTTTTGACAACGACACCCGGTGCGACAGAAGATCACTTATTGCTCGTTTGAGCGGAAAGTCGGAAGAAGCTAAAGCTTCACGGCGCCGAGCATCAAACTCTCCGTTTCTGACGCCTCTTACTGTTGAGACACCTCGTCGGACAGTTTAGTTAACGCCTCAAAACACACGCTTCGAGGTCTGTTAGACGTTTATTCTAGAAAAATGCAAAACAGGGATAAACTGCCAGGCGAGTGTTGTGTGGACATTAGCTTAGCCGCGACCGGGGGGAGACGAGCGATGCTGCGGCCGGTCGGAGCGGGACCAGACCGGCACTGATGTAACTACACTGTAAACGGCAGCCGGGACCAGTCGCATCATTCAGCCTCGGACCCTCCGGCCTTAACATGGCGACTGGGCTCTGCACGTTTAAACCGACGTTACCAACAACAGCAACAACAACAACAACAACAACAAGTGACACGGTCACGTAAGAAACTCGCCGGCTGCCGTGCTAACGTTCAGCCGTCTCACCTGTCGGTCCGCTCAATGTCACGACATGTCCGTGTCTCCGGGGGCCCGGGCTAACCGCCGTCCCGCCCCGGTGCGCCCGCCATGTCGTCGCCGAGCAGACCCCCGCATCTCTGGCGGGGACGAGGAGAAAGCGGCGGCTGCGGTGCCCGGAGGGACGCGACGCCGCCAACCAGCGTGCGGTCAGCCGGCCAGCGCAGGACGCCATTTTTCGCGTCACTACCGGTGTCAGGGGGCTGGTCTGCGCATGTGCGGGTGATCAGCGTTTACCAAAGTAAAAGTCGGAAAGTTATGTGACGCAATATTACTAATTTATTCAAGTACTACGCTTACAATTATTAGGCTACTTGTACTTTAACTATTTCCATCGTATACTACTTCATACTTGCAACACACCCCAATGAAATGGAAATACTGTACTTTTTACTCCACTACTTTTGACTTTGACAACTTAATGCACTGTGCAAACTGCAAACCTACACATGTGTTTTCGGTTATACAAGTAATGCTCGGAGTTACACGATGTCAACAAACTCTGTGGATTAAAGCGTAGGTTGTCTTGTCGTAACAGGTAACAAAAACCAAAGGTGAGAGAACAACAGGTATTAATAGGCCTAATAGGCGTGATTAATAGGCCACTGCTGAAGATATTTGAATCACCACCAAAAAATACACAAAACAATGGTAAACGGTGGATAACAAAGGATCATGGTGTGAATCCTTCTCTGGGGGGACGATCATTGTTCGAATGCACACAACAGCAACAGAGATGTAAACACTGCGTTTAGCATATGATGGATTTGTATACTCAAAACAAGACTTTGAACTAGTAGAATCAACACTGTGATGATCGATCTGCTGACCCCTGATGGCTACAGTATTAAAATGGTTCTTATGCATCATTAACCTATCATTAACAAATTTAGTAACGAACACTAATATAGACTGACACATTGTACTTATGATACTTTAAGCACATTTTTCTCATAACAGTATATATATGTGTATGCTACATGTAATGGAAATATACTTTCATAACAAAATGATAAAGTTAAGATATTTTGCTCTTGAGAGCACAGTACAAAATCTCTTTGGTCAAAGAGCATAAAAATAAAGTATTACTTTTTTTTTTTTACTTTCAGAAAATTGTCTTTTTTTCACCATTTCATAAAATATAGATAAAAAAAACTGTAGACATATTTGTTGGTCAGCTGCAGCTTTTTTAGAATGATTTCATATGGAATATAATTGAATTTAACAGACTTAAATGTGTTTGATTTGCTGCCACGAAGATTTTTTTTTTTAAAGCGCTTTTCCAATGCACTACAGAGACAGTAGATGGCATCACTGAGCTATAGATGACAGATGCTGCACTTTATTTCACTAAGTGGATTTAGTTTGGAAACTGATTTGTATCTGATAAGTTCTTATAGATTATGATACAAAACAAAATATTCACAACAAAATTATAACTTATTCCAGGGGTCACTTGGTTCGCTGGAGCAGTGAGAGTCTAATCTAATGATCTCAATAGCCGTGATGGGACATTGACCTTTGTGTCCCAGGGTGATGGTTCAAAGGTCGCTCAAAGGGTGGCGGGAGGAGAACAGTGTTCCTCTGCATTAGTCGGGTGTCAAGACATGTTTTGCAAAGCTTAGTGATGGAAAAACTTCCTTATAAAATGACAAAAAGTAACTTTTCTCTTTGAACAGAAGTCATCGAATCTCCTACAAATTCATCCTCCATCACACTCCACCGGAGCAGCAGTCTAGTGAAGTAAAACAACATTAACGACACTCATTTCTCTCATATTTGCTTAATCAGACAAAGCAAAGAGTCGCGGCGCGTTGAAGCGACAGGACGACTGTGTGACGGACAAAAGCGGAGTCGAAAGATCATGACTCTCGTGTCTCTGGTTATGTCAGGGTTTTGTTACTTGGTTTTTCTGTTTTTGTTTTTGTTTTTGTTTTTGTTTTGTTTCTCACAAGGCGAACGCGCTGAATGGGTGTCACTGTGCCTGGCCTGAAGAAAGACAAGCTCACGCTCCCCCGCCATCTCTCTCTCATTCCCCGCCGTCTCCGGGGCAACCTGCAAAACAGCATCTCGGCGCTGTGTGTGTGTGTGTGTGTGTGGAATGTACCAGTACCAATGAACCAGATGAGGCTGACGTTTGCCACTCAGTAATGTAAATATCGCTGTTAGCAACGATTCCTATCTCGGCACAGATGCTCCCCGGCTCCCAATATCCGAACGCTGTTCTATTACTAGTTCTATTAAATCAGCTAAATGACGTTTTTCTTTTTTGTCGACGTTCGACTTGACTCATCACATGTGACTTAACGGTCCGAGCTGCTGCCACTTACCCTTCAATCGTTCTTTGCCTTTTCTTTTTTTTTTTAATCTCTCCACTCATGGAGGTGGAGGGTCCGAGGTCGCGTCGTCAGATCAGTGGGAGGCGGGGCAGCGGTGTCAATCTCCACCCGGCTATTTATGCTCCTTCCCCCATACTTCTACACACACACAAACACAAACACAAACACACACACACACACTTTGTCATAAAACACTGGCAGTGCTCATTGCGGGCCTGTGGTTGTAATTAGTGTTATACGTTATGAGCAATGGTAATGGGGCACCATATATCAGGCCTGCTGTCAGACCCCAGCACGGCCACTTCATACCACAAGCCAAAACACAGAGGCATGGAGGAAACACACACACACACACACACACAGACAACACAACACAACACGCCTGACCCAGATTGCTCCCACCGAGCTCAAACAAATGCGCCGTTGTGAGAAAAAAAACTGATGCATTTTTGCGCTGTGAGCAATGCGTGTCGAAATCTGATGTCAACTCCGCTGATCAAAACCGCATTACACCATGGCAACATTATACCATGGCTACCAAGATCTCTCAGTGCTGATTGGCTGGTACATGGAGGGGGGATGGTGTGGATTAACTGTTAGGATAACTGGACACACACGATGCAGGTGTTTGTCATTCCAGATTGATGCGCCACTAAACTCTGAAACGGCGACAGTGGGGCTTAGCTAAACAGTTTTGAGTTGACGTTATTCGAGTAACCAATAAAATTTATAATTAAACCATCATCCCTTTACTAACGCTGCATTAGCGCACATGACGCAACTGACACTGGGTGTTGCGGGCTTTCCGGTGAGGGCGTAACGATCCCCGGAACGTTCCCCTCGTGTTTTCGGGGCTCAAATTTAACAAACCTTCGCGGCGTTCCTGGTGAATTTAGACTGTAAAGGCCTTGAAGGGGTCATTAACAGTTCACCGATTGTGAGAAGAACCACTCGGCGTGTAAAGGTAGAGTGATGCCATTTTCCGGGAGCTTTATCAAGTCAGTAAAAAAAACAAACAAACAAACGATGGCACCAGGTTTATCTGGGATTCGAATTGGAGACGTTTACATGTTTTGTTTTGTTTTGTAAAATGACAACAAACCTTTAACAGAGAGCAGGTGTTACAGAGGGGACAAGGAGTTTCAAAGACTGACAAATTACTTTAAGGGAATTGTGGATCCAGGACTTTTGGATTGGGACTGACACAATTAGTTTTTCTCAGACCGGTTCCCTGTTTGACCACCCTCATACAGTGGAAGCAGGACGTCAGGACAGGCGGCACTAGACGTATAAGGGCGCCCGTTACGGTGGGCGCCATATACCCGCTGCCATTAGACGGCCTCAGTGCATTTTACTCGGACTGGGTTTCTTCATCTCTTGTGCTTGTGTACAGAGTTTTAATGTGTTGTCTGGTGCAGCTCACGAAAACTAAAGTTCCCTGTTGCCCCCACCCCTCACTCCTCCTTCCTCCTACTGGTTGTTTTGACTAAAGAGGCTGGAATCATGAGATCACCCCCCCCCCCCACAACTACCCCCAACCCACACCCAACCCTCCCAACCAAAAGTGATCTCCCATCCTCCCCCCAGAGCCCCTGTGACATTTTCATGTCACAAATAAACATCAGTGGGAGCCAGGAGCAGAGAGCACACGGATCCATTTCATGATCCCCTGTCCGTGATCGTTCGGAGCTCTGCTGCTTGTTTGTGTGTGTGTGTGTGTGTGTGTCCAGGAAGCGATCTTGTGGGCCAGAGGGAAGCCGAGCGCCTCGCGTTCATCTTTCAGAAAAAAAACAAAACGCAGCTGCCAATATGGCTTGAAGGGCAGAGCGAGCGAGCGGGAGTCAAACCATGTCCGGCACTGACACTCCACACTCCCCTCTGTTATGGAGATGATGCGGCTGTTATGGTTACGGACTGAGCTGCTGAATGGTCGCGCAGTGTTGCGCTGCGTTCGCGTGCATGGCCGGGGAGCAGCGGTCCGCTAGGGCACGAGGAAAGAAAACAGCCTCGAACGCCGTCCCCCTCTCCACCCAGAGGCGAGGCGATGCCAGCGGAGACGTTCAATCCATTCATCGGACTTCGTGCTTAGCGTCTTTTATTGATATTAAATTGCAGCCACGGGTTTTGGTCTTCAGGGAAAAGGAGAGAAGCCATTTTAGTTCGTCGCTTTGCGAAGCTCAGAAGTCTCCGTCGACATCAGATTTACAGATTATTTACAAATAATCTGCAAACAAAAATGCAGATTAATGCAGGTTTACGCTCAAGTTAGTTTATGCTCAAATTGAAAATGTGCATGAAATCAGGTGGACGGAAATGCAATGAGGGTCTCCCTTTGGTCAGTGCTATAATTTGCCTCCTCTTCTTTCTTTGCTTCTCTGCACTTTGCCCCCCCCTTACTTTTTTCAGTTGAGGAACTTTCTTTTGCCCTGTCACTCATTCTCTGTTGAGAGTCTCCACTGCATTTTCTTCAGCTTGTACCGAGGATTTTTTAAAACCCGTGCTCATTGATTTCCGACCACTGGGGGGCAGTGCAATGAGCTAGACGTGGAAATCGACAGTTATGCACCTTGTGATAGTCAATTTGCAGGGAAAATTTAAAAAAAGGCCTCATTAAGCCGAGAGAAACTGCAGTTGTGTGATAATATTCTGTGGGTTATTCAACATTAAAAAAAAAGCTGTTTGGCTTTAACCTTTGTTAACTTTTGCAGTAAGTGATCTACCAAGAATCATTTCCTCCCTCTTATCTCTTAAGTATCTAACACTCCGGGGTCACATTTTAAGCCGACAGTACATAAGAGTTTGATGCTCAACACTAAATTCAATTATCTTTGTATTTTTCTTCAAATCATTTTATAACGCTGTTGATTACATGGTTTATTTTTAATGCTTGGATGAGATCCAACTGCATGCAGGTGGTCCAACCCCCCCCCCCCCCCCCAACCCCCTATTAGACGACTTATTCACTAACATGCGTCCGGTCCCCTCTGGGAGAACTTGGATTACACCGCCCTGGTTCCAGCCCTCCGTCCTTTCCTTAATCACATCATTTTCATCTGGCTGCCTGCGTTCGAGCATAAACCGCAACGAAAAACGGCGGTGACCTCATGCGTCGGATTGCATCATCGGATTGCGGGGCCGGAGATGGAACCGGAGCATGTGAAAGCAAACACGCTGTGAAAAATTCGAGGGTTTATTTACATGGTGCGGGGCCGATGTTTTGTCCTCCATCAGCACGGTTGCTATGAATGATGGAGTTCTGTTGTTTTTGGAGGAGCAACAAACGATAGGGTTTGTGCAAGTTGTCCCTGTTTTTCACTCGGGGGGGGGGGGGGGCTGATGCCATTAGGGGCGCGACCATGGCTGTTAGGTCAGTTTTGGATAAGGCACAAGCCTATTTACATGGAACTCACGTTGGACCCCTGACAAAGGATTGATAACTATACACGTGATTAGATTATTTGTTCTGGGAATTTCTTGGAGGTTTGAGTCATTGAAATTGCATAAACTTTGAACCGTAAAGCAGGACAGAAGGAGGCTCTGGACACCAGCAGGTTTTTAATTTTTTTTTATTTCTTTTAATTTCTGCAGCCCAAACATTATTCAAATTCACAGAGCTTTATTTCAAATTCTAGTGGAGAAAATTTCCAAAGATAAAGGATAGAAATTTTAGAGGAAATGCATGTAAAATGATGCCCAGGTCATGTAGAATATCATCATTTGATTTAAAAAAAGAAATGTCCTTGGGTTTTAATGTTTCACTCAGCAAATAGCCTGAAGAGACGGAACAAGCCGATACAGGATATACTGGATACAAAACTGTCGGACAGTGAAGGGTTAAAGGATTTTAACACCCCCAGAACAGAAGAATTGCTGGATCAGCACCGGTCACTGTAGGAGTTGATATAAGAGTTGACCTACATCAAAAGATAATATTTGCGTTTTCAAATAAACACGCTTCTTTGTCAGTTGGTGTTACAAGTCACGAAATGAGACTCTTTGCCCCGAGGCTGAAAAAGTTTGTCCAAGGTCCCGCCCTCTTCAGGATTCAATATTTCCACTACACCACGTGTCGTCCTAACACTCAATTATCTGGACGGCGTTTCTGCACGAGGGAAACGGCGATAGAATGAAAAAAACAAAAACGGGCCGTCGTCGCCCGACCCGGCATCTGTTTCCGACCAGATCATCAGGTCGTCTCCGCGACGCGTTCGCGTCGCCAAACTGCAGCCAAGCCGCCGCTCGGAGCTTGGTAGTTGAAGGAGGATGGATTGTATAACCGGCGCGGTTCCTCTTCTTCAGCATATTCCGAGTGCAGTGGGGAGAAAGGCAGCCTTTGTTTGGTTATGTT
The DNA here is from genome assembly GCA_016859345.1 of Istiophorus platypterus. NCBI lineage: Eukaryota > Metazoa > Chordata > Actinopteri > Istiophoriformes > Istiophoridae > Istiophorus > Istiophorus platypterus. The sequence goes on along the minus strand of CM029114.1, from coordinate 4,716,916 downwards.
AAGTCACTAATCTGCGGAGTCAACAGACGTGAGGGTTTTCTCTGCCCCTGCAGATCCTGCGGCAGCCGCCCTGTTTAGATGATGGCCGCCATGGGGCTCGTAAATGTCCTTGCGGTTTCCTCTAATTCTCTTCTTCAACAAGCCCAAGCCAGTGTGTGTATGTGTGGTCATGTGCTGCGTGTGTGTGTGTGTGTGTGTGTGTATCTAACTGATGGATATCTGCTGCTTCAAATGACAGGGTCTCTCCACTGGAAGGACTCCAGGGGTTTTCTTTGGCCCCAAGCAAATTATTGCCACCAATATAGATGGAGGAGTAGCGCGAGGGAGATAATGAAGCTAAAGAAAACGATGCTAAAGGTTGCTTTTTCAGGTCAGCGTCACTGTAATAAGCGTTGCGTCCAATCAAGTAGGAAACCAATGCGATAATATACACCGACATATGTACGTGACTCCATTATAAAGCCTGTATGTCCAGGCTTATTGGTTAATATCTAACAGCAGGGGTCACACACCCAGCTCCTTAAAAAACAAAACTGAACTAACCAGGTGTGACTTTTGGCAAAGATTATTTCCACAGCTTATTTAGATTGGCGGCACCACTTTCGGTTTTATGTCCATGTCGGATGATTCGGCACTTCGCGATCTTACGTCCAGTCTCATTGGTTAGTGCCACGACAGGAAGTAACGTGTCCCACATGATGTGAGGTAAAAATGAAAGACGTGGAGGTTGATGGCGGAGTAGTTTTTTTTTTTTACCCTCACACACCTGCAATCGGTATTTGTCCTGTCATCAACTTAAGCTCCAGCGTTTTTAGTTGCTCTATGTTACCGTGCAGGAAGGGCACTGCTGGATCCAGAGGTTTCCCGCTGGGAGCAGCTGCAGCCGAAAACGAGGCTAATGGGAGCGGTTAAAGGCGACGGTTAAAGGTAAATTCAGAAGATTGGGGGGGCGAAACAGTGAGCTGAGAGATGCCAAAATGCTTTGTAGTTCTAAGGAGAACTGCAGAACCTGGACATAATTCACCAAAGATGATCATTTGCCCTTAATTAAAAATAGCCCATCGACCAGAATGAATGAGAACCTTTGTGATAGGTTGATGGAAGACCATCTTTTTTTCAGCCCAACTCCCCTTCTTCCTCGATTCTGTTTCTATTCCTCTATCGTATTACCATACCTTATCCCTCTCTCCATCTCAGCCCTGAAGCCGTTTAAATGGCGCTGTGACGTCTTGCGGTTGATTGTTCAAAGCCTTTTGCCAGTTGGGCCCCTCAGTTTAAGGAGAATTTTTGTGGTTAGCCGATTGGTGGTTTCCACAGGGAAAACATTTTCATATTAACTGATAAAAGCCCTCAATAAGTGGAACACACTGACCTTTTTTGTATATTTTGTGTACGTGCTTGTTGCCTGTCAGTGCACGTTCATCAGATGCATGCAGATGCATGGCATACGAAACCATGTGTGGCTCTGGAGGAGGCCACCCACTCAGAAACTTGCGGACTGGGCTTTTCCCAAGACTCTTACCCAGGCCAAAGTTATCCCGGCCAGCTTGGACGGCTCCATCCTGGTCCTGGGAACAGGCTGTACCTGCCCTAATGAACACTAATGTGTGTTCTCAAGTTGTTTTCATAAGGACTCCCAATGCTAGTTAGTTATGGACTTCATTAAATGCATCTAAAAATGCCATGTTCAGAAAAATCATGCTGGCAGGGTGTTTGGTTTGACTGTTCCTCTCTCCTTCCCTCACTAAGGTTTCTACATGCAGCCCTTTACGCAGACACAGTGCATTCCCTTATAACTGCATTTAGAGTACGAGGTAAGCACCGTGTGAGCAGCAGTACGCGAGCTGGAGAGGGTGATGAGTGGAATAACCAGACTTTATCCCACTGTGGCAACGCCGTGCCTTCCTCAGAGCAAAAGCGATAAAAAGAAAATTAATATTAAGGTTTTACAAAAAGCTGCCAGAGCAACCGCATGAACTTTTTGCCCAATAAAAAAAAAACTTTAAATATACCTTAATGAGCAGGAGAGATATCTATCTATCTATCTATCTATCTATCTATCTATCTATCTATCTATCTATCAGGACATCAGGAACAAAATGGAATATTTGGCATGACAATTTTGCTAATTTTTCCCAATTTGTCATGGTGGAAAACATTGGACAACAGGCGTCCAGCAGATCCAAAAGCCTCCAAACTACCTCACATCTCCTCTCTGCCCCCAAAACTTTAGATTCTTTTATTCCCCTCTGAGATGTCAGAGCTTTATTGACAGATGTTTCTTCTCCGATGTCTATTTGTCATTCGATTGTGGTTTCCTGGCTTTTATTTGTGTTTTCTTTGTATGCTGCCTGCGTGGTTATGTGACTGAACGAATGAATGTTAGTTGTTCTCAGCTCTGTCTTGCAAAAGGGGTCTCAATCTTCACGTTATCTGATGCGATATTGTTATTATCTGAACTGGTGCAGACGTGGAAGAATTATGGTTGTCAATAGTTTTCTGCATGAAAACCCAGTTTTGGCCTGATCCACTTCCTTCTGAGTCACCTCAGCTGTTGCTGTTATCTCAGGGTCAAATACTACCACCCTCCTCAATTCGTAAAACTGGGTGTGTGCGAGTGTGTTCATGTTTGCGTGTGTGTGGGTGTGTGTCTGCCTAATTTGCACCACTCCCATGCTTCTAACCATCCATTTCCCAGGAGGTCTATCTGCCCCATCAGCTCTCTAACAAAGAAGCCTGCTGATCATTCACACCAAAGGCCGGCCTGGAGCCTTTTTTTTGGGGGGGGGGGCTTCATTGTCGCAACCTGGTCCGGCCTGTTGTTTCTAATCTCTCTTCCCCTCAAGTGACGGTTGAACCACGTAGGGCAGTGGCGCACCTGAGTGCGGCCCCCGGCTATGGGTCAATGACCACGTCTTTGCTGACAGAGGGAGACCTCACCCGGGTCACGTCAGATTTTTTGATGCCTCTTGACAAAGAACAGGGCAAAAAGACCCAAAAACAAAATGTTGCAAAAAAGTTAAAAACGCAGGAATAAAACCGCAAAGAATAAATAGATAATAAAAATGCAGGGTTGGGGCATCAAAGGGTTTTCTGGGTATTGATGTAGTCTTTGTCCCTGCCTCCTCTTCCTTTTCTTTCCCCTTCTCCCCCTTCACCTCTCAACGGGGACCACCAAGGCTCCGGTTTTTTCTTTTTCCCATCTCTGGGAAAGGCATCCGACTTTGACAAGTTCACTAAAGTCTCATGCCGAATCGAGCGGGGCTCCATTAGCGAGGGAGTTAGAGAGGGATGAAAGATGTGCGCCGGGGGGGAGTAAGGTGGGAGGGCGAACACGGTTGAAGACACAGGACTTGGCAGGATGTTACTTTCTCCCGGCTGTTTTGTCAACAGGTGAAGATGTAATTGCACACTTGACTCGTATTGTTCTCCGGGAAGTTGTCTCACCACTCTCCAGCCTCTGTGAATCGGGACCTCTAAAGAAAAAAGAAGAGGAGGTTGTCAAGCTAGCCAATTGTGTGTTGATGTGACAACACATTCCCCTGTCAATTTGAATTGTTTTTTGTGACATGGTTCAAACAAAGTCATACCCATAATTCCTTTGGTTTGACCAAGTGTGAACATGAGAAAAAGAGATTGAACCCTGATGTCCATTTGTTAAGGAGTGCCACAGTGCAATTAAAGGCTTTAATAACTGGAAAAAAAATTGGAAATCTTTTTCATAAGGAAATCCCCTCGACCGAAGTGTTATTTTCTGTGTAGTAGATTCATCTGCCGCCTATTTTATGGCACCGAATTAAATTTCGAATTAAAGTTAACAGAGAGCACATTTAGCATGGAGTGCAAGAGCAAAACACTATAATTACCATATTGTCAGTCTTTCGGTCAGTCCAAACCGCATTGGTTCAGCTGGTAAGTAACCTAGACAGGCAGAAAACAGACAATTAAGTAACCTAATAACACTGATACATCATGACCATATAATGTTGGTGAACGTCTGACCGTCGAGCAGATACAAAGCAGCTTTATTATTCACTCAGAGTCATGTCCCTGGCCACTTATCAAACGTAGGTCCAATATTCACTCTCCTTTTGGCTCTGTTTTGGTCTCCGTAATCTAATCAGGGAAATATCTGGCTCTTTAGCAGCTAAATGCTCCGCTATGTCCGTTAACTTAGTCGCAAAGCCCCTGACTGTGTCTGTCTGCTTCTCTGTTTGGTTCCAGGCAGGTGGTGAACAGTGGGCTCGTTGAGATTTTTCAGTAAGAACAGCTGCCTGTTGTGCCTAGAACCAATATCCAAGAGAGTAGTCAAAGTGTACAAAAACAATAAAGTTGCAGTCTGCAAAACCTTTGTTTTTTTGTATAAGATCCAAGGAAACTACGTATATCATACACAGTCTAACTAATTGGAATACTGCAGATAAATCTCGATCCATCCTTTAAAAACTCGGAATATTCGGAGTTGACAAAGGCTCAATTTTGGGGCCCATTCTTTTTTCCACTTGATAAGTTTTCACAGGTAAAATCATCGGTTTATGCAGAAAGTCCATCTGTTTCTGTACACAGATCGCACAGGTGTCTGATGATAGTTCAAAGTGATGAATTTTGGAATGTCTATGTAATGTCTGTTTTCATTTACTGGAAGAGTCTTAAATGTTCCTTTAATTTGCCAATAAGATATTGATTATATTTTAAAATGTCTATATAAAGACAATACTGTTTACTATTATTATTGATTATACAAATACTACGTACTCCCAGTAGGGTTAAAGTACAGAGGTACATTTTAATACTATAGGAAAGTGGGGATTTTCTTCATAATGCCCTTCTTTTGAGTATTGTAGCCAATGGACACAGCTCCCTGCAAACATATAACACACTAAGTGTAAGCAGTTGAACTTTGTGCCCCTGGCCTAAATCGGCTTACACGAGGAATGAAGTAGAGACTTTCCTGTAATGTACAGTGTTGTGCAAAGAAAAATAGCCTTAATAAAATTCAAATTGTCAAGCAGCCCCTAAAATGGCAACAGATGTTTGACAGTGAAGAGGTTTAGTGGAGACGAGAGAGGAATTGAGGTGAAGATGTGAAGATAAATTTTCAGAGAGAGGAGAAGAAGATATGAGGATCACGAGTTCAATGACTATCGAGGATGAGAGGAGATCAGGGGATAAGAAAGGCAACATGACAGAGAGATGAAGACAAAGACCATGAAGAGGACTGTGTCATCAACTTCCAGGTGTTTTTAACTTTAGGTCAAGGGAAGCATGTTGCCATACAAGTTGAGGAAACTCTAAATTCTGTATTTGATAAAAACACCCAACCCAATCGAATAACAATAAATAAAATAAAAGTGGTAAATGATGAAAATTTGTTCATTCTTACCCAAGAGCAAATACTACCTGTGTATAAGCTTTGCATTCAACCCTGTGCTTATGTTCAGCGAGAGGACCGGGATTGTGCATGTCACCGGCCCACGTGGTCGGATACATGACAGATTTAACACCAGCTGCTCTCCGGTTCACAGCTGAAATAAAACTTCCTGTCCGTGACCCTCCACTCGCGTGTTTACCCCTGCACCTGCGGGCCAACCTGCCACCTTCGCATGCAACGGGAAAAGACGAAGAAGAAGAAGAAGGAGAAGGAGAAGGAGAAAGAAGAATAATGAGGGGTCGAGTACAGAGAGGGGCCTTTGGCGTGGCTTTGATCCACGGGGTCACATCTGTGCAGGGCTTACCGTTCCAGGCACGTTAGCGCCTGAATGCACCATAAGTCATAACCCGGAATCATCCTCCTTCACTCACACAGGCCCCTGGAAATCCCTGCACAGCCTTCCATAAAATGACCTGCCATCCTCGTATAACTTCTTCGCCTCCCTTTGTTTTTTGCTAAACTCCCTCTGTGTCCATGTATCTGTTGCACATACAGTCTCAATTAGTGGTTATGAAATCAGTTACTGACTCTTTATAGATCATGATGAGTTATTGAAAGTGTGAAACCCGTGGCCTGTGTAAATGTCATCTGAGGAAACTGGCAATGTCTTCTGTGTTTTCAAACTTGACCGACAGGTGATTTCCTGTTAGGGCGTCTGCATTTTCGTCTCCGAACGTGGCAAAAGTCAGTTGTGACCAGTCGTCTCACAGAAAGGTGAAGCGATCTGGAGCATGGAGCAGCCGGGTGAAGGTGACATGCGCTGTCTACAGACTCAACGCGAATGGAAAGACGCAAATGGGCGCAAACGGACACAGTCGGAGGCAAGGATGTGTCCTTGAGCAACAAATGCGCACTAACGCCCTCGTTCTTTACGATTCCGGTTCATGAGCAGGTGGAGAAAAGACGCAAAAAGAGAAGAAGCCGGGTGAAAATAACGGAAACAACCTGAGCACCTGATCAGCTCCGAGATCCTCATTAAGACACGGTGAGATCTGCGGTAACATTGTAACCACACACACATAGATAGATAGATAGACAGATGATAAAGAGACAGACAGACAGATAAATAGATAGATTTATGCAGGTAACATGAGGTGAACAACCACTTTTTGCTCAATGTCGCTGCTTCTTAATAGTGTAAAAAGTTAATACTGCGACAGTGTTGAGTTTATTAACCGCTTTAGTTTCCGTAGCTGCCCGGATCCCACTGGGACTCTGACACCCTTTGTCCCCATCCTTTTGTTGTTGTTGTTGTTTTTTTCCTCTTCACCACTATTCAGATGGTCCCTCTGCTCCTGTCTCTCTCTCTCTCTCTCTCTCTCTTTTCCTCTTTATACCCTGCAGGCATGAACACACTTTATGACTGTTCCTCAGAAGTCTCCCGGCCTTAATCCTTCCCTGGGTTTGGGAGAAAGACAGAGAGAGAGAGAGAGAGAGAGAGACTTTGCCCTTTAACGTCGCCGCCGTTTGATCCCACATATTGTGCTGCTCTGGTCAGCGGGGAAGAAAAGGGCAGGCGCCGGGGTGGGAAGCAAGGTGGTGAAATGAAAGAGATGCAGGGCGGAGGGGACAAAGAACAAAGGAAGATAGAAAAAGTGCACCGTGACTTTGCCAATATGAAAAACAAGACATAAATGCACCATTGCCAAGATGGATATCCTTTGGGGGGTTTTTGGGGTTTTTTTCTCCTTTTTTGAAGTCGGGGATGATTCATCTCAATCCCTGGGCTGAAGTTTCGACTCCGGTATTAATGTATTGCGACGAGAGAGGGACGAAGAACAGAGGAGCGTTGGGGGCGTTTGATATGAATTCCTGTTGAGGAGGAGCAGCCGTATCAAAGCCAAATATGATTTGCGACAGAACCTGCAAAATGTCCTTAAGGAATGATATCTTAGCATGAGAGAGGTAGCGCTTTGATCTCGGTCAGGAGTGGCTGACAAGTTGCCCCCGAGGTGTTACAAATCAAAAGGGAGGGGAAAGAGGGAGGCGGAAATACTGCAAAGTTTTTCCTCAAATGTTTTGACGTCTCAGTCTAAGGTATGTCTGAAATTCCGGGGCAGTCGCCTCATCATGCCAGGAGAGAAATGCCAAATTTGATTGGAAAAGGGAAAGGACGGATAATTGCTGAAAAACATGCACAAGTAGGAAAAAATGTGTGTGTGTTTTTTCTCAGTGCTGTTCGTGGTATATTGACAAGGGCGCGTGATTGGCTATTTTTCTCTCTTTGTCCCCGGAAGGACAATGCTCGACCCCCCTCGGCTGAGAGCATCTTGAAGGAATCTCGATCCCTGTGGTAAGCAGGCCGGCACCTGACGGCCGGACAAAAGCCGGGGTCAAGAGGCCGTGAGTCAAAGGTCAGCAAAGCGGAGGCCTGATGCGGATGCAGAAGAAAAGACCTGTGAATCACCTCAGATCATTTTGTCTCCTCCTTATTAACCGTCTCACTCCTTGGGAGGAAGGAGAGCAGCTGTTTCTTTTTCTTTTTCTTTTTTTTTGGGGGGGGGTGGCTGATTGATGCAGTGGCCTGTGGTTTGAGAGAATTCGGCTGCATGTTTCCTGTGCTTGCCACTGCCTCTCATTTTCTGGCGCCGTTGGTTCAGTTTTTTAAAAGAGACTACGGCGACTTTCCTCGCGTAAAGGATGAGCGCGATCCTCCGACGGGTCGTCTGCGCAAAGCAGTGTACTGCAATCCACTGATGCGTTTTACTGGGTGGGGTGACCTCTGGTGGCCGCGGCGGAGGAGGTCAGGTGACGTACCGCGGAGAGCGATAAAAAACGCAGGACTTTCATACAGGAGGCTGCTTTTCGTTCCCCGTGTGGAACCGTCAGTCATTGCTTTTCCTTCACCCGGACGCTTATCCACTTGTTTACTACAGTAACCATGATAACAAAAGTCCAAAACATTAACAGAGCACTTATTCAGACCCTAACCGCAATCCTTTCCCCAAAAACCTAACCGAGCTGTTTTTGTGCCTAAAGCCAATCACACTTCGACCAATCCATAAAATTAACTAGCTTGTTTCTTATTGTTGCCACGACGATGAAGGTCTGGTATTCGGTCACCGAACGGGCGGCATTTAAGAGGGACGCTCCTATTGGTCGTGTCAGAGGGCAGCGAGGAACCTACTGAAAACCGTCGTCCGGGTTGGAGGACTAAGACCAACAGTCTACAGCCGTAGTAGCAGCTCTTTAAGGCTGTACATAGGCACAACAGTGCTTTGATGCTAAATGCTAATGTCATCATCTGACATTGGCACAGTGACCATGCAGATGACATGCTGATATTCGGCAGGGCTAATACCTACCACGTTCACCTAGCATGTTGGCATGCTAAGGTTTTACTAATCAGCGCAAAACACAAAGTACAAAAGAAGCCGATGGGAATGCCATTAGTTCTGCGGGTCTCAGATCATAAAACAAAGTATTGGACAAGATCAGATTTTGACCTGACGTTGGCGCTAGAAAAACCAAATTTTTCCTTGAAAACCATCCAGACGCAACACTTAAAACCAAAAAAGGAATCGTGGCACAGGAGAAAAAGTTCACCAGAGTTTCAGGAGTCGTCATCTGGGGAACACGAATGTCTGTAAAAGAAAAAAAAAAAAGAATTCAAAGCCATCCAGCCGACAGTTGTTGAGATATTTAAACCCTAAAAACCACTAATGACCAAGACTTTTTTCGTGGATCAACAAACGTTTTACTCGTGGGAGGAGAAATGATAGAAGTTTCAGTTACAGGGAAAACAGGAGCCATTTTCCGAGCATATCGCTTTGTTTTGTTTTTGGGTTGTTTTTTTTTTTTTAAACAATATCTATGAATAAAAGTTGACGGAAAATGTTGCCACCAACACACGCTGCGTGGAACGGTCATGCAAATGCTCACTAGACACTGAAAGCGACTGATCCTTTTACTTTTATTGGAACGTTTTCCTTTGCTGTCCACATTCGGAGAACTGAAAAGGATGGTTTATGGGTAATAAAGAGGGATGTCATTGTGGTCTCCATTGGATCACTGCATGGCTTCCTCTCTGAAGTCAGACCTCCTTTTATGCCCGCCCTGAATGAAGCGCATTTACTGGCTTTGTCATGTGATGGTCATTTATTTCTTTTATGTTGGTTGCATGTCTTCCAGAGTCAACAAAACACAAGTGCTGCAGTGTCCGGGCATGTTGCTGTTCCTCATGTGACGCTCTTAAAACTTTTTTTTCTTTTTACGGTGTTTTTTAGGTTGTGCGCGAGAGAAATTAATTTTGCGGCCTCCGTGTCCTTTGAAGACCAGATTCTTGATGTCAGTGGGACAAACCAGGTTAAAATAATTACGGTCGGGTCCAAAAGTCCCATTCGGGTGAATGTGAATAATCTGCGCGGGTTGAAATAAAGAAGAAAAATGATTGACTTGGCTTTTAGTGGTGTGGCAAATCATCAAACTGTCAGCCTGCAGAATGGCCTCGACCTCTTGCTTGCGAAAAACTCTGCTGGTCAAATCGGCGGAGCATGTGCCTGCTCTCTTAACGCTCATTCGATAATAAAACCCGATTTACTGTCGGCCAAGTGGCCCCTGTCTACTCCTGCCTGTATATTCACCTCCTCATAAGCCCCCCTTCTTCTCCCTTTCAGCCTATTGATGTCTTTTCCCCTCTTTTTATCGCTGCTGACATGAGTTTCGGTGGAGGGGAGCTCTATAATTCAAATGAGCTTGCTAAAGAAGTGAAAAAAAAAAAAGCCCTTATTGGAAGGTTTTACAACGCTGGCACTCCAACACAAGACCGAGGGCAAATTAGATTTATGCGGTACAGAATGTGGTATTCTTTGGAGAATCGTAAGTAAATTAGTGTCTCGACGGGAAAATTCTGTGTCTCTCAACTGGGCTCTTTATTCTCATATTTGTGTGTGCTCCGACTGTGACATAATGTTTTTTTTTAATTAATTTATTATTTATTTATTTTTTGGACCAGCTCCACCGTGGAGGCTCAGAAAATGCAACGCCAGCAAAACAAATCACACGGCGCCGATTCAGCGCAACGAGTAGAAAGAACCTCCACGTAAATGTTCCCGGGTTTGAAGGTTAACATGGAAATCGGGCGCTTAGTTGTGTCCGCCCCCATTGCCGCCGCCTAACCAGATCTCGAACCGAAGGTGGCGAGTGCATGATTAACGAGACTTGTGCAGTAGAAAGAAAAAGGAACAGATCATGACAGTAGAGTCCAGTTAGGGCCCAGTGAGGCTCTGGCTGCAGGTGTTGGTAACGGGCGGGGGGGGGTCCCAGCCCCTGCGGCCAGAGTCCAGGATCCTTGCTTTCCCGGCACCTCGACCTTTCTTCGGAGCCAGAACCGGGAGCGCCCCCGGTTCTTCCTGCCTCTTCGAGAGCCTTCCTGTGTCGCTGTCACGCCGTCGCGGCTTCCTGGAACAGTGAGAACTTGTGCCGGGTCTGAATTGCTGCCGTGAAAGGGATCCGTCGTCTCATTATCAGCCCGGGGTATTTTTATCGCGACCTTCACGTTGCTCCCGTATGGGCTTTTCTTTCCCCCCTTCAAGAGCACAGCGTTTCTCGAGTGAAACTCGGGCTCCACCATCTCTCTGGACTTCCTTTTTTTTTTTTTTACTTCCTGTGAACTTTGTGTCTCCCGCACACCATAATTCCCAAGATTATCATCTCTTGAGCCTCACTGAGTTCATAAATCGACCTCATTCTAGCATGCGAACTCTGGCTAATCCTCGTTACGGCAGCGAGTGGATTTCATGACACTGCTAATGTTTTTTTTGTTTTTTTAAACAGATTTCCTCCTTTGTTTTTGACCGAAGAGAATACGGTAAATAATAATGTGATACGTTGTCTCTCTTTTCTTTGAATGTAACATCATTGTTAAAAGGAATCATGATACAAAGGCAAACACTGAGGGAAGTCAGATTGGCAAAGTTTGGATCTTTGATCACTACAAGAATTAATAAAGCTCCTGACAGTGCGGGGAAAATGTTTAATCAATATTAAAAGTAATTTTTATTTCTTTCTTTATATGTCTTATTGCCCTTTACTATCTAAAAGTACAAAAGGCACAAGAATAATCCTTAATTAGGTGACTACTATGTTGTGATAAAATCCGTTAAATACACTATGACCTTCTGAATGAACGACCCACAGCATGTGACACTTAAACATGCATGAACGCATGACATATGTAAGGCATGAAGAGAAGCTGCAGGTCTCGCATGTACAGTAACATTCATCCACAAAATATATAAATATTCCAAAGGATCTTTCATCAGATGCTCTCGCTCTCCTCTGGCATCACAGTGGCTCTTAATGGCTTTGTGGTAAATGAGAACACAACGGCAGAGGGATTAAAAAAGAGAGAGAGAACATGCTAGGCCGACATAAAAATAACCGCGATAGACTTCGCTTACAGCTACATGTGACATGGGGCTTAATCTCTGCGCACGGCCGCCCTCCCGATCACAAAATAGGTTAGAGGGAAGGCCTCGGCTCCCTGGGGGGTTTAGGGTGGTCCCACGGGAGCTGGGGATGTTCTTAACGCCGCTCGTGTCTGCTGGGACTCGACCTGGGCCCAGTGGCCGCCAACACACCTTAGCCCTTTAGCGATTCAAGTCCCCCCCCCTCTCTCTTGGCAAGTCCATCAAAAAGCACTTAACCCCTCCCATGATCGCCCCCCCTCCCCTCTCTGTTTTTCATTCCCCCATTCAGCCACACTGTTGCTTTTCTTTTCTGTGACTCTGCAAACTCTCTCTCTCTCTAAGCGGCGGTGGGGCCTTTCGCCTGCGTCCTGTCAAAGACAATGGCGGAGCTGCAGGGGACGGAGACAAGGATGGGGGGGGGGGGTGCTGAGTGATTTGGAGTGGTTTGACAGCAGGACAGCTTTTATGTTGTGTGTGTGTGTGTGCGCGTGTGTGTCGAAGAGGCTTAGGACTTTTAAAAAGCCTGTTCCAGAGTCAAAACAGCGAAGAGGAGATCGGGAGGTGTGTTTATGTGTGTGTGTGTGTGTGTGTGTGTGTGTGTGTGTGTGTGTGTTTGTGTGTGTGGCCGTGGGCTGAATCGGGTGTTTTTGAGGGAATTTGATAGTGATCGAGCAGCTGTTCTCCCCGAGGCGGCTGCAGGCCGGTACCTGCTTCGTGTCGGAGAAAACACTCAAGGTCGGGATCGTGTCATTTCAGCTGAGATCACTGTTTTCAGTGTGGTTCCCTCTTTTTCTTGAAAACGGCCACTCGAGAACCGGGGCACGAAAACTCAGCTTCCCCGGTGCCGTGTCGACGATCCGTGTTCGGTTCAACCCTTTCATGGGATAACGGAGTTCATAAAGAAATGCGGATGTGAATCACATTAACTCTCCGGGCTCCGATGCTTCTTCTCAATTGATGAGCAAGCGCCAACTCGTATTTTATGTATATCATAACTCATTATGGACGTGGAGAGCTGATTATATATTATACATCTACTGGACACTGCAGAATCTGGAGTCTTCATGCACTTTCTTTTCCCCGTCACTCCACTCAACTCCATCCCTGCCTGCGCTCGCTTACCTCTACTTACTGTCTCTAATTATGCTAATTAGCCTGAAGAAAAGGAAGACAAAAAAAAAAAAAGAGCGCCAGCGCTGGAGCAGTTTTTTTGGCGCCGGATTCGTTTTCACCAGAAAATCAAATTAAATAAAACGCTCGAGCCCAAGTTAGGGAAACGGTAGGTGATGTGGTGACTGGACAGAGAGTCTGCGTAGTGTTTTGTCAACTCGACTGGGACAAAATGCACATAACCTGGGGGGGGGGGGACTGTTCATCCAGGGGATTAAACATCCATCATCCAAGAGCAATATATATATGTCCAAAGATGAGATGATGCCAGGTCACCCCAGGTCATTGGCGAGTTTAAAAACGTTTTGAAAACTCTTTGAGGTCCACTACTGCTAAACTTTATTTACAGTGCACGCTTTTAGGGCTTCTGACCAAAAGTGGATGCGCTGTGGCGACTGTAGCGACTGTTAAAACCGTGCGTTTGTTGCTCGGGGTTCTCATATTGTTATGTAATTGTTCAGCTCTGAACGGACAGAATCTGCCCACTTACCGGCCCTGTACCCTCCTAAAAAACAAACAAACAAACAAACAAACAAACAAAAACCCATCCGGCTACGTTATATTTACCAAGTTAAAAATTAATCGAAGTTGCGATTGTCACTCACGAAAATATCTTCACAGATTCAAGTAAAGCTCGGCTGACAAGTGGTCTAATCAGACTCGATGCTCAAATTAAAAACGTGTAAAAACCACTGTGAGAGAAACCACTAGAAATGATCATCTGAATGTGTGTTTAAGACCAAATCTCAAGTGAAGTCCGAGGGAAGCCCCCTTCAGTCGTTCATCAAGGTCCGACAAACCAGAGCCAGTGGGAAGCGTCTTGTTGTCGTCCTCCCACTGATCGGCCTCAAGGGAGGCGTGGGCCCAAAAGTGTGTGTGTTCGTGTTGGTGTGTGTGTGTGTGTGTGTGTGTGTGTCTCTCTCTCTCTCTCTCTCCTCTGAAAAGGCGTCCGGCACCAGAGGCATCTGGCTCACCTGAAGGCGGAGGAAAATGGGAAGGAGCAGATACACAAACAGAGGAAATGGCCAATATGTAGAAATGGATTCGTCATGCTCTGGAACAAGAACAGCTTGCCGTCGTTCCCGGACGCGTGGAGAGGCACAGAGTTCAAACCTGGAGGGTGACAAGACGATATAATAAAACTGTTAACTGAGAGAGCTGGTCTTTATTATAAACATGTGGGTACCAGCTGAAAATTAGCATCATGGGATAACAGGTAATACCACAGGAGTTCAGAAGTCGCTTTTTCTTGCTTCTCTTTCTCTGATACTAAAAAGCCTTTTTTTGTTTTGTTTTTGTCTTTTTGTTTTTTTGTTTTTTCAATATTGGACGGGATTCGTGTTCATCACCGTTCGCTGGAAATAAATCAAAAACCCCGACGCAGGATCCAGCGGCAAAACATCGGCCTCAGCCACACAGCAGTAAATCTTCGCCCGGGCGGTGCCAGAAACCGCTCAGCGCTCCTCGTCCTCTGCCGTGGGAGAGACGGACGTGTTTTCTGGTAAAGGCCGGCGTCCGCGAAGCGGCTCCGTGTGAAACAGAAAAAAAAGGGAGGAAAGACAGTTTGCTTTTAATCAAGACCGAGGTTTGACACCGCTGCGTTGGAGGCAGACAGTAGGAGCTGAAAATAATGATATACGGGCCTGGCAATGGCTTTTGAATCCAAAATATTGGATTCTGGCCTGTCACGTCGTCCTCCCCGAAAATGGCGATGATTTCTCCCCGACCGCAGTTACATCAAGGCTCTGTCCAAGTTCTCCTCCTCAGCTGTCCCCTGTGTTTAGGGGTCACCCTTGCATTCGGGTTAGCCTCCCAAAAACAGAGCTCTGAGGGAGTCGGGAAAAAATAAGCCCACGGTGGACGGGGACGCCACCAGAAGCAAAGGAACAGTTAGCGTTTCGGTAACAGGTCCAACAATGTGACCACTAGCTCCCAGTAGATCCATTACATGATGCTGGCTACTATTCACATAGGCCACAGCCAAGCTAGCAGCCTTGTGATGCCGTGCGTGGCCACAGGGGCGCTTTGAGCTAAAAGCTAACGTCAACATGCTACCAGGCCAACCTTGACATGGTAACAGGCTAACGTCGACATGCTAACAGGCAAACATCGACATGCTACCAGGCAAACCTCGACATGGTAACAGGCTAATGTCGACATGTTAACAGGCTAATGTGACGGTGGCGTCGCCACCATGTTGAGTTTCTCCGCCGATGTTTCCCCTGAGTTTGTTGGCCGCGGCTGAGAATGGCGCGCGTGAACTGAATAAATCCGATGAGAAGTCGAGCGAGGAGGCGGCGGCAGCAAAGGGGGCAAAAAAAAAAGAAAGCGCAAACCGCGCCACCAGTTTACATTTTTTTTTTTTTGGGCTCAGGCTATGTCGTGAGATTGATTGCCTTCACGACCTGCCTTCACGACCTGCCTCCACAGACCAGCTATCTGCCTTGTTTTTGATTTTGTTTTTATTTTTTTCTACGGGAGGACGGCCCCTAAGGGGGAAAACCAAATTTCCTTGCAATCCGTCCAACTGTAATTGAGATATTTCGCAGAAGGCCACGAGTCGGTGGGACGCATTGTCTGAGAACCGAAAGAACGTCCAAGGGTTGGTGGTTTGAGGCATTTGGGCTGAGACCGGGGTGGCAGACCGAGCAAACCGAGCCACGCCGCTAGCATTTTTTAAAACAACCAGATTGGCAGGACTCCAACTGCAGATATGTGAGCATCTAGCTTAAGGTTAATTTTCGCGAGGCCGGTGATGCGAGGACTGTATCCCTCCACTTCCCACGTTAAACTATTTTTGTTTTTTTTTCGTTTTGAATGGTTTGATTGATTTGAAAAAGCCCATCATCATTTCGCCATCATTACAAACAAACATTTGTCCGACGAAGCTCGAAACCGATGTTTTCTTACATTTAGGCTTTGGATGGAAGTTGCGGTTGACACCAGATTTACTTCATCAAACCTTCAAGCTATTTGCTTTTTGTGTTTTGTGAAAATCCACATATGTTCAGGTCCCACAAAAAAAACAAAACTATTTAAAGAAAGCAACACGAGCGGTAGCCTCGACATTTCGGGAAAACGCGCTTATTTGCTTCCTCGCCAGGAGCTGGATGATAAGACCGGTGCCGCTTTCATGTCCCATAGTGGCACCGGCACCTGGTGGTGTTTATCCCGAGGAAAAAAAAAAAAACAAAACCCCGCTGACCCAGAATCAGATATACTTCCATCTTCTTCCTGGCACGGCGCAGGAATCCTGAGGTCTCGGTAATCTGATCGGAGATCAGTGGCCGAGGGGGGGGGCTGGACCTCCATCCGCTTATATCAGGTTGTACTTGACCTGCGGAGCGTTCAGCATTTTAGCTAGCATGTTGTTAATCTGCTTAACTGAGCTTTAGAGAGCGAGAGAGAGAGATGGAGTTCCTCTCTCTCTGTTTCTCACACACACACACACTCCGTCCTGTCCGCTTTCATTTACTCCCTCTCACCTTTCAGACCCTGTTACACAGTCTTATCCCCATCTGTCACTTCCCCCTCTTTGTCCCGGCGTTCGCTAGCGCCCGGTTTTTATTTCTGCGACGTACTTTCTCTCTTTTTTCTCTTTTCTTTTTTTTTTCCATACACACTGGTGCGTCGGGTATTTAGCCGCGTTCACAGCCGATGAAACTTTGCTTTCGCCTCCGCAGGTTTGACAGATCGGGGCGAAAGAAAGCCAAGAGCTTTCTCTTTTTCTCTTCTGCTTCTCCTTTAACTTTTGATTAAGTCTTCTTCAAACACAGCGTTGTCTTTGTGCAGCTCACACTGAAACACTCATTTTTGAAATTTATGTATTTTCAAGAACCCCCCCCGACGTGCCCACTCCGGTTACAGCGTCGGGCCAACATCTACACATGGTTTACGCCAGCTCCTCCAAGAGCAACACGCCAGCGGAGCGAGTTAGGCAGAGGACGGACCTCGGGCCTGCACCAAGTCACCCGGGCGTTTTCTGTTTTTTGTTCGCCAGCGCCAGCGCCGCCACCACCACCACCACCACCACCACCACCAACAACACCCCCCCCCCCCCACATCTAGGGACGCCCTTGGAGCGCGTCTGATACCTCGAGGCATAAGGGGGGGACGGACGACGCGCGACCGCATCCAAATGGCGCGGGACACCAGCAGGCGCTGGTTTGGCCCCACGGGGCCGACGTGGCTTCAGGTTTGGATGGACCGAAGTGGTCGGGAGGGGGGGGGCATCGGGTCCTCAACACCAAGAGAAACAAACCCTACAGTCTTCTCTCTCTCTCTCTCTCTCTCCCTTTTTCTTCGCTGTTTACTAACTGGCTGCTGCTCCCAAACCAGCGCAGTTGTTCCGTAAAATCTATTTTACTATTGCAGAACGAAACAAAGCAGCCATTGTCCTGGCGTAAACATTTTCTGCAATCGCAGCCCCGGTTTATGTTGGAGCGTCGGCCCCGCGTCTGAAGGGTAATGATGCCTGAGCGGGTGCCATGTGCTGAGCGAGGCCGTGAGATTACGATGGGGGGGGGGGGGGGGGGGCTGCTGTGAACGCTGAGTTTGACTGTTTCATCACAGACGGAGGCTTGTGAGTCAGACTAAAATGTCACACGGCGGGAAAAATAAATGTGAAATGCAGCACTCGGGCGCCTCCGCTGCTAATAATCCTCTGCATCTGATATGGAGCACGCAGACGTTAACGTGGACCCAATAACTCTAATTTAATCCAGAAGACAGATCTTCAGCCTCCAGGGGGTTTACAGGTTGTTTTCTTTTTCTTTTCCCCACAGAGCTGCCAGATTGGTTTATTACATAATTTGTTTGTAATGTGATGCAGAACGTCAACGCGTCAGCGTTGTCCAGTCAATATTTGTCCTTGGCGGAGTTGAGCGCCTCTCCCGGGTGCCACCCTGGCCACGTGGATGCCGCGTGACTCAGCATTCTGGGAACGCCTGGAGTATTTTCCACTTCTGACTTCCTATCGATGATTATTCTTCATTGTTGGTCGACCTGGGAATTTTCCTACAACCCCCCCCCCTCGCCCCGCAGGTCAGCATCACTTTCACACGGAGTCAACAAGTCACAATGCTATACTACTGTTCACATTGTCAAAGAAAGGAGGAAAAGAAAAACGATTGTGAACGGTTGGTTTCCATTTTTCCCGAGCGGCCGATCGGATCTCTGGTCACTTAAGCTCGATTCACCGTCAAGGGCCCGCGCCGGTTTGAATCGACCGACCTCCGTGCGACGCCGTTGCCCGTCTGCCCAGGGGGGCACAGAGAGAGAGAGAAAGAGAGCAGGCGAGCGAGCCAGAGGGGGCTAACGCTAACGAGAGCGGACAACGCTCGAGCGGCCGGACAGATGTGTCATGTTTTGATATGAGGTCACCGTCTCCCGCGCGCTGACCGGCGCTTCGCGAGTCATGGGATGAGGTCACCCTCCGAAAACATTTACCTTCCTCCTCGCCGGGGCCATTGTCGTTTCCTCGGGGGGGGGCGAGTTTGGAAAAACAACGGTAACTCTGCAAAGAGGGCGAAAAAATAAATAAATAAGTCGCCCGTTGGCCGTTTCGTTATTCCAGCGTGTTCACAGAGTTTCCCATGTATATCACTGGTCTTTCCTTTAGAAGGGTTTTATGTGTGTGTGTGTGTGTGTGTGTGTGTGTTGCTGTCAGTTAGAAATTCACCAGGGGTTTTAGCTTCAGTATTATGATCCTCCAGATAATCTCCCTCACACACTCACACTCACACACTCACACACACACACACAGAAGCCTGTCCGGTTCCCTCTTTTTTTAAACGAAATCTTAAATCCTCCGGTCGCACAAGCTTTTTCGTGACAAAACCTTTTTTCCGGTAAAAGTTCCTTTTGTTTTGTTTTCTTTACGATCAACACTCCCACCTTGTTTTCATATAAATAGTTTATTAGTATCATTAACATGTCAGGAGGGTCTTTTTTTTCTCCTCCATTCTTTCTGTGAATAACATACCGAAATAGAAACAGACAGCAATAGAAAATGAGAGGTTATAAAAATAAGAGGATATACCGTACGTGCATATGTGCGTGTGGGTTTATGCGTGCATGCGTGTGTGTGTGTGTGTGCGTGCGTGCGTGCGTGCATGCATGCGTGTGTGTGTGTGCGAGTGTTTTTGCCGAGGAAGAGTAAATCTTGGAGTACAAAACCCTAATTCCAGTCACTGTTTCTACAAAGGATTCCAGCCGGTTTATAATCCGAGTCACTGAGCGGTTTATACTCCGGGAGGAGGAACGAGACGCGGACGATAAGTCTTCCAGTGTGTCCCAGAATGCAACTCCCTCCTGCCAGTGGTTTTTTTCTTTAATTCAGCATCTAATCTCTTCTTCCAGGAGTCGCGGTGAGGAAACCCTCCTGCCCGTTTGCGGATCGTTTCTGTATCCGACAGTTTTTTTGGCTTTTTATCGTCTTTGTTTTTGGGCCTTTTTTTTTTGCCTTCTCGGTACTGTTCGAAGTTTCGCATGAGTCAGATATTCTCCATTAATCCTCCTGCACGCTGGCTGGTTAAAACCTTTTCCCACTGAACCATTTTTTTTTCCACAGTCACTCGCTGTCAGGTGGTGGCTAAAGATGCTGGAGGCAGAAAAAAAAGGAGCTACCCGGAGCTACTTTTTCCCGTTTCCCTCTCCTCCAGCCCCTCCGTCCATCCGTCCATCCGTCCGTCCCTCCGTCCGTCCCTCCGTCCATCTCCCTTCACCTGATGCCTGTCAAGAGAAGAGCCAGGTGAACGCGAGGACAGATAAGCTTGCCACTTCCTAAACAAACACCAAATACCTTACACACGCTTTCCCACTGTAACCGTGCTCGGGTTACGACCGGCCGCCGGGCGTCAAAAGTCTCATATAAATCGCAAAGCGAGCCTTCGTTGGCCAAGTGAGGCGGATAAGAGTCAGATGCCACTTGTTTTTTTCCCATTTAAGTCTTAACCGATGACCTGGAGGGCCGTCGCTCGCTCTCCTGCCAGCATCTCCGCGTCAAATTCGTCATTTACCGGAGACTAATGCTTGTATAAGGTCCAAGGGTGCACGACAATAGAACAAGATAAATATCACGTATGGGAGCATTTGGCTGCATATTCAATATTTCATGCCTCTGTGAAAATTAAAAATAAAGGGAGGGAGTGCGGGTGTGATTGTCTGACATGAGACGATCCTAATCTTAACAGTGGCCCGTTCATTTCTTCATGGTTTATTTAATTTTTTTTTCTTAGCGGACACGAGGAAATAAAGGGATCAGATTGTTACGTATGGACAACACTTTGGGCTGCTGCGGCCTTTATGCTAATGCTAATCCGCGACTTGTACGAAGGAGTGAGCCGGGCGTTTACAGGCGCCATTGTGAAAGCGAGCCGGAATGTGACCGGAAGGAGGCCGGCAGGTACGGGGTGTCGGCGGGAATTCCGAGGGATTGAACGGCGGGTTGCAGGGAACCGTATAAACCGTGATATAAAACGGGCCGGGCGTCGCTCACCGCACGACTTGTCAGATCCGGTGTGAAAATAATCGCTTTTGCCCGTCGGTGGATTTGTGGATCGCGGCCACAGCGACCTGCAGCGAGCGGACGACTTCGTATTTACAGTCTCGGACGAAAGGGTGCAGATCGGCACCGGAGCTGTTTTTCAGTCAACGTCCATGCTACACAGACTTTAAAACACACACTTGGAAAAAGCATTTTTATCAGTTCTGCTGTCAGTAGTTGGCTGTAGTCCAGGAAAGAGATTTGGATAATAGGGAGCCGGGTTTGGGAGTTTTTGTGTGTGTGTCTGTGTGTGTGTGTCTGTGTGTGTGTGTGTGTGGTGTTGCCCTGAAGGAGGACTAATTCAAGCAAGGAAGAAAAACACAGTAAATACCTCACATCTGTTATCAGCCCTTTCGGTGTCAGTAGACACATTCAGACAGAAGCAACCTTCGCATGTGAAACGAGCCAACACAGCAACGCTCTCACACTCGCACACACACACACACCCACACACAACTGTATGCTCACCATTATCTGCGTCTGAGTTCGGGCCGATGTGGCGTCTGCTGATGCACATGCAATCCAGGTGATCCTCCAGCCTCACCTGCACCTCCCTCAGCTTGGGTCTCCTCCGCACGTACTCCACCTTCGCCACCTTGACGAACAGTCAATCAAAGATATTGATTTCATTGTGCTGATCAGCACCGTCGGATCGACCGCTTCCCTTAAAAACTCCCTTAAGCGCCTTCGCGTTTAGAGAAGTTCCAAGTAAACATTAGACAAGTGTTTTAACCATCATGAACTGAGGATTTATTGCTGGAATGTTGTATTAGGCTGCTCTAGTTTTAGCTGGGCGTTCCTGATAAACTGCTTAGTGGCATCTGCATGTGTATATAACCTCTTTTTGAAAGTTTTATTTCATATGGTAAATGTTTCCAAAATCGATTCGACCATAGTTGTTGCCTTTGAAGAGCTCACTAGACCTCAAACTGAATTTCTGGAAAAACGAATAAATAAAAAAAACTTGGTTGCACAACATGATTTTGGTGACGTCGCAAGAAATCGCCATGGGAGCATCCAATGTGGAGCAAAACTGCTAAAAGAATCCTGCTACAAACATAAATTGCCAGTACTGCAGATGAAATGCCTCCGATGAGCCTGTTATTTGCGAATTGGAAACTGTTCCCGACCGTACCTGTGCAAACACAGGTGTGTCTGCTCTTGTTCAGGTGAACACACTGCCAGGAGGCTTGATTTCCCCGATGCCAAGCGATGCATGTTTGGCCGCCGTGTCCAAAGCCTGTCACACTCACTGCGAACTCAGAATGTCTATGGCGACTGGTCCGTCTGGCTCTAACACTAATGCGTTTATGAAGAAAAACCCCCCGTAAGCGCACGGTAAACAAACACACACACACGGACACACACACACACATGGACACACACGGACACACACACGCACACACACGCATCCCGGATGAGGAGCCAAGTCGGTGGAGCTCCAGGTCTGATTGCACAATGTTATCCTGCTTCAAGTCCGGACAGACTCACTCACCGACGGGCCGGGGCTGAGAAAAAAACCCAAACAAAACAAACAAAAATGCAGCAACTGAGGAGGAGGAGGGTCAGGCGAGGTGAGGAGCCGCGCCGCCGAGGCTGCCGCCGGGCGGGAGTTCGCCTTCCACGGAAGCGCGCTGGAAGGTTCGGCCCCCGAGGGACGGGGGGCGGGGCCAAGCTTCCAGCGCTAAAGGTTACCTCGCGCCGGCTAAACCCGGCTCCTGACGCATCCCCTCCGGCCGCTGGGCCCACGTGACCCGTCCGCCCCCCTGGACGCCGGATCTCGGCACATGTGAGCGACTTTATTTTTTGATTTCCTCTGAGAGCAGACGGAGGACGGGGCCCTTTCATCTCGGACCGCGCAGCGTCGGGCCGAAGCACTGAGACTCAAGCTCGCCCTCCCCTCCTCCCTCTCTCTGCGCTTGGTGCTTCTTTACCTCAGGCTACACGGATTTATACCTATTCTCATTTTTCAGTCTTTTACTCCTTTTATTTCCCACTCGTTCACTCTCGTTGCCTGATTTTTAATGTTTGTCTTTGCATAAATTAAACACTGAACATTGGTAACACACTTCAAAACCTATTTATGATAAGCGATAGCTGAGGCCTCCACAATAACGACGTGAATCCGTTTATCAACCTGTGCGGTTTATTATGCAACAAACTCTACACACACATGCTGATATTTTCACAGGGGATATCAAGTGAATGTTGTTATGCTCAAGATTTTAAAGCGTATCTTAGATCGCTTTCCTGTACCAAAACACAAACACACACCCGCAAACATACACACACACACACACATACCTTGGGTCAGCTTCCAGTTGGCAGGGTCTGACTATGAACCACTTGGGGTTTACTTGAGTCTTATTTCCAGCTCTGGCAGATATCAAAAGGAAGCTATTATGTTCACACACACACACATACACACACTCGCTCACACACACACACACACACAATGGTTGAGCTTGGGAGACTAATTGTTTTTGGCAGGTGTGGAGTGTGTACCTCCAATCGGTTGCCACAAGGAGACAAATAACAAAAGCCTTTTACACAATGTTTGTGGGGTGATTGCCGGTGTTTACGACCCACATGCCAACACGTTGAAGTAGCGAGAACGAAAGTCCACCCTGTTTTTGTTGGTGTTTTTCGTTCGCAACTCTCACAGCACGAAGCTACAGCCTGCATCTCTGCATCGGTGTATCTCACGGGAACATCGATATTCGGATTTTCGCCGGGAATGAGCAAGGCCGTAAGTCCAGCCGTCAGCGCTTGAGCAGTGTAGAGGCATCGTCTTTTTTGTTCTTTTTTCTTTGTTTGTTTGTTTGTTTGTTTGTTTGCTCTGTACCTTGACCATGCGGTGGTGCTTGCGCGACGCCTGGCACCTCATGTTGCTGGTGTTGCAGCAGCCGGTGCAGCGTTTCACCTCGACGCAGGGCGGCCAGATGATGAAGTTGGCCGAGGTGGAGTCCACCTGGCTCCGGGGGATCTCATAGATGGTCGTCCGCACCTTGCACACCGCCGGCAAGGCCTCCTCCACCACTGGACGGGGAGGGAGGGAACAAGGAGGTCAAAGGTTATTCAAAACTCTTTGGAGAAAGGGCACATGGAACCAGCCGCTCTTCCATCTGTTGGCTACGGAAGCTATGGGGAATGGTTCAGACTCAGAGAACTATGGTGAATTAACATCCATACGAGAATGTAACATATGTATTGATAGGTTAGACCCTCATCTTTCATTTTGAAAAAGAACAGTTGGGAAGAAAATTGTCTCCATACTGTCGGATGTTAAAGGGTTAACATTTTATTAGAGTCTAATGTGCAAAACAAATGTCAGTGTGAAATAAAAAGCAACTTTCATTCCATTACCTAGAGTTTATATCTACATTTAGCCAGTGTGTGTGAGTTTCTTGGACTTGTGTGTGTGTGTGTGTGTGTCCTTGTGTGTCCTTGTGTGTGTGTTGTGTGTGTCCTTGTGTGTGTGTTGTGTGTGTGTGTGTGCGTTGTGTGTGTGTCTCACCAGTGCTCCTCCTGTGCCTGGTGTGTGGCAGCGTTCTCTTCGGGTCTGGGAAACTGTGAGAGAAGTCCTTGCCGTAGTCGTGTTTGGTCTCTGCGATCACCTCGTTCTCTGGACAAAGGCGTTCAGACATCGTGGCAGACACACACACACACACACACACACACACACACACACACACTCTTGCTGTTACCCACACATCTTCTTATCAAATGCCTCGGCTACCTCACCTCAAGACCTATTTTTTTCTCGTGTGGATGTTGAAATTTTGGCCTAAATAGAAGGTCAAGCAGTCACGTAAAACATTGGAACTCATTCTCCGGGGGCCATTGATATCCAGAAAAAACTGCGTGGACCCCTCCCCTCGGTTTTCAAGACATAAACCACAGCATCGGTCAAGTCAGCAGGAAAAAAAATCTGGTTATGGAGGCGCCACGATCGCTGACAAACTGCCTGACAACAAACAAAAAGAAGTAGGTTGTTCACATGCCGCGGTGAGTCGTCCATTACTGACGACTTTCAAGTCCTTCCAGGACAGAGTACGAGGTTAACGAGGTTATTCTAACCGAGTTATGGTATTTATGTATGTCAGCAGGTTACTGGGTTCTCCGCATGTCAGCATTGGCCAGCGCATGTATCGGATACATTTTAAAATCGAATTCAAATGAAGACGTGGAAAACACACGCACACGCATGACGCTGGGGGGGGGGGGCGTTGCTCCGGAGATCGCCAACGGGACGTCGGACATCTGCTGAGGAAATGTTTGTTTTGTTCGGCCAAAACTCAAATTGCTTTAGAACAGCAGACACTGAACCAAGCGACATCTGATTAGGGGCCATACTGACCTGCTTTCTGAGCCTCTCTTGTACTGAGAATCTGATATTTTATATCAGTTTGTTGCATCTTTTGTTTTATTTTGGGTTTGTTTTTTTTGTTTTTTTATTCCTTTGGTTTGATGTCCAGCTTATTTCACACATTATAGAACAGGTATCGCTTCACCAGAAAAATGTCAGTCTGAGGCCAGTTGATCTCTCGTTTGACCCGATCATCTAATCGAGACCAGGTCTCAAAATGTTTTTTTTGTACAAGTGTAGGACTGTCAGGGAAAAGCTGCAGTCAATTTAATATTTATCCCTCTAGATATGTTGGTAAGTTCAGCCTGAAGAGAACAAGCTATCGGTCGCTGTGCCCTCTCCAGCTTTAACTTTAATTTCCCCAAAGAGAAATATCCTGTCTTACATCCGAGTGAAACATTAAATACAAAGAGACCTGACCATAAAACTTGATAAAATTTGTGAAACATACATAAATGTGGCACAAACATGGTAAAATCCACCGGACGAGCTCACAATGTGAGTCTAACACCAGTCTAACACTAAACCTGTCGCCATCATCGTCCGGGCCCAGTCTTCGTCATTCACCAGCAACATATGAAAGAGCGATAATAAAGCGGCTCAACCTGAGCCTTTATCAGTTTGATCACAGCCTTGGAAAATGTGTCCAAACCAGAGAGTTTTATCTGTGATCCAAGAGCTCGCACGTTTTATCTAAACTCAACCCCGGCTGATGAATGGATGCCGTTCTCATACCATCAGTTAACCGGTCGTATCCAAGTGTTTCAGATTCCTCCTCGGCAGCTTGATGCAGGTTGAAGTGCGTGTGCGTCTGTGTGTGCGCGTGTGTGTGTGTGTGGTCACTATATCGTATCAACGTCGTCACAGTCACACTGTGGGAGCTCACCTCCCACCTGGGGAACCGAAGGTAAGCGTTTGTTTCAGGGTCAGGACTTGTTCATAGGACGGATGGAAGCGTCACGTACGGTAAAAAAACATAGGAGAGATCCGTGAATCTGAGTAGTTGCAAAGTTTAGTCTCTGGTGATGGTTCCAGTCTGTTTTCTGCTTTTATTTAGCAGAAATTTATGCTGATAGGCTTTTTTAAACAGCATAAACAGCACAGAAAGAAATGAGAGAATCTTAAAGCACGACAGGCTGTAAAATCCAAGCTGTGGCTTATGTTTAGTTTAGTGATGATTAAAAATTTAACAAGGGAAGGTGTGTGTGTGTGTGTGTGTGTGTGTGTGTGTGTGTGTGTGTGTGTGAGTGCGCGTTTGTGTGTGTGTATGTGTACAGGAAAAAGAAAAGAGAAAGAATCTCGGAAACCAGGATAAATGGGGTGTGCTGTCTTAATTTGATCGTGAAAACCAAACCTTTTTTTATTTTCTTATTTTTCTGGAGATTCAGTTTATGTGCATGTGCACCCATCACTCTTACTGCTGTGTGTGTGTGTGTGTGTGTGTGTGTGTGTGCGTCAAGAGTGCGTCGAGAGTGTGTGAAAGCAGTCACATACACACACACACACACACGCACACACGCACACACGTCTTGCCTACACACACAATGTGCTTCTGACAAACAACAAAGTCCAACTCCGACATCTCCCTCTCCCTCTTCTCTCTCACCCTCAGTCTGTCTCTCTCTGTCTCTCTCTGTCTCTCTGTCTCTCTCTCCCCCTCTCTCCCTCTCCCTCTCTCGTCCTGACATGCAGGAATTTGAGCATGAATTATACATAGCAACAGCAGCAGCCTTCCAGCGAGCCCCGCTCCCAAAACCAATAATGGGCAGCATGACAACAGCATAATGAGGTGAGTCACTTGACCCCCGCCGAGCCGGGGAGCCGTCACACTCGACATTTGCATCTCAATGATGCCAGGATTAATGGTGGCACTGCTCGGCAGCGGCAGACATTTAAAAAATTAATCTATTTTTTTTTCCCCCCCTTAAAAGCGGCGAGAGGTTCGGAGCAGAGGGAAAGTCTCCGTGGCAGAAGTTTGGAGCCCGACTCGAACGCGCAGATGCAATAAAGCCTGTTTTATGCCGCAGTTATTTCCTCCTGTCTTACCTCACGCTGATCCAGTCGCTTCTGATTTACGACCTGGATAATGAGAACTGGCATCCGCTGTGTTTACTGAGGGCAAGATGTTGGTGTTATTTAGAGCTGTGGCCAATTTACTTTTATGGTATGTTTATTTTTTTTTCTTTTTAGTGTTTTTTGAGGCACCTTTTTCTTTCTTTGCCCAAATTTCACTCATTGCTTGAAACTAACCATTCTCGAATGCCACGAAAAGGAGACGAGAGATGTCACACATTGAGTTTTTGAAAGGAAAAAATGTTTTCAAAGACTGTTTCTGGTGGTGAGACTTAGATTTTCCTCTGTGAGTGACAGGTGTTTGACGTAGTGATTTTTAAAGTTTAAAATTGATATGGAAACTTCCACTGAATCAAAAACACAGTTTTGTGTAAGTTTGAGGGAATTGATGGCATTAAATGTGTTTGTCTGACTGAACAATAAAACCCCAAAAACTGCCGGTTTCTCCAAATATTCAGATGTCACATCCATACATCATAGCCAAGTCCATCAGCTCAAAATAAAGGTGTAGTACTGCAATTTTATAAAGTCGAATGACTTGTAAGAAGCAATTTAAAAAGACAACAATAGTCAATATAGATAAAATAGATGTTGCAGAAGTTGAGATATACTGACTTTTACTCCTTAGTGTAAGCGAAGCTCCGAAATACTACAGTTCCCACAGTGCAACAGCCTCTTTAATAGACCCCCCAGCCTGGTTACAGCTTTAAAACTCCAAACCATGTGAAACCTTCTAATGCAGCCCCCCCCTCGGGAACTTTTAGAGTCCGAGCCCAAGACCAGGCGCCCATCCTGACATCACTATGATGACATTGGGGTTTTCTTTTTTTTTTTTTTTTAACTTTAAAATCTCCTCCAGAGCCACAGAAGACATAATACAACTGTCCTGAGAGGTTGAGTACAACTAAACATGATAAATAAACTCATTTTATGAACGAAAATGGGTAAAATGCCTCTTTAAATAAAAATTTTCTGTTCAAATGTACAACTTATTCCAAGTTAATGATCAGCGGTGTCTGATAATCCATGGTTCTCCTCTGAACCAGTGGTAAAATGTGTGTCAAAAATAATTTTCTCACGTTTTATCAATAAGCTTTTACCTCAACAATCAGCTAGAGCAGGTGTCTGTACATTAAGTTGCCCGCACACGTCACATGAACTGAATTCGTCGTTCTGCAGTTCACTGATCCAGGGAGAGTCGTATCATAATGAAGCGCTTTACCTACGGAGTCTATCTCTAGCAGCCGCTGGAGGTCGCTGATGCTGCGGATGTCGCTGCGGGAGAGCCGCTCCAGAAGCTCCCGGGGGAGAGGGGACTCCTGTGGGGGGGGGGGGGGGGGAGGGAGAGGGAGAGGTTTTACTGGATATGGAGATATGGAGAGTGCGCCTTCTGGTGCGTAAAAAAAGAGAGAAAAGTCACAGCTACATGCGGATATCACCGGTGACAGTGTGGCCAGCTCCTAAAAAGCCATTTGTCCAAAAATAAGCGGACAGTACCGGTGCCAAAACTGCGTCAGGAGGAACCGTGCGTAATTACGCAAACGTGGTTTTAATCTGACGCATGTGCCACCTTCTGCTTTTATTTATTTATTTATTTATCTATTTATTTATTTTAAATGCATGAGTCGCAACAGATGTTTAACAAATCTACCAAGCGCCTCCTCACCTCAGCAGCGGTGCGTAACAGGCAGAGGCAGCCGACGAGGAGGTGGTATATCGCGGCTCTCATCTCCTCTCAGGTCCGCTGCATAGGGCGACAGGACGAGGCGGCGTGGGTCCACTGCAGGAGCCGGGCTGTCGCTCCCTGGCCTCGGGAGCCCAGAATCATCCCTTTTGAAAGAACCGGGCCGACGCCAGCTCCGCCGCCACCCACCGACGCTACTACCCAGGCCTCGGTAAAAGAGCGAGCCGGGGAGCTTGTAAAAAAATAAAATTAAAAATTAAAAACCGAAAACTTGAGTGATCTTTAAACTCCTCAGTGAAGCGCGGCCGGTGGAGGGGGGGGGCAGAGATTCGCGCTTGTTCTGCTCCTGCAGTGTAAAATCACAGAAGGTGCGCGAAAGGGGTTGAATTTTCAAAGTAAAAGAAAAGTGACCGCAGAGCAGTTTGAAGCATAATAAAAAAAAAAACAAAACCCAAAACTCGTCGACCAATCGAAGCTAACTGAGGTCAGGTCG
This sequence comes from Istiophorus platypterus, assembly GCA_016859345.1. Taxonomy (NCBI): domain Eukaryota; kingdom Metazoa; phylum Chordata; class Actinopteri; order Istiophoriformes; family Istiophoridae; genus Istiophorus; species Istiophorus platypterus. The sequence continues at coordinate 4,687,740 of CM029114.1, read as the reverse complement.
ATGCCCAGCTGCTCTTCGTTCTGGCACCAAACGAACAGGTGTCCGACGGAAGGAGGAAAACTTTTCTTCTACGCCCGCGCATCCAAAAATATCCATCATCTCGTCCTCAGCAGAATCCGATCCACATCACGCACACGCACGCACAAACGCACGCACAACGCGTAACGCATCCCGCCGCGTTTTCAGCATCTTTGCGCTCTCTGTGCGCAAATCATTAAAAAAAAAGAAAGTGAAATCCTTTAACCTGAAACTTCCAGAAATTAACAGGGTTTTTTTTTGGAAGGAGGAAAAATAAAGAGGAACAGAGCGAGAGCCCGAGCTCAAATTAAAAACAATAATCACAGTAATAAGGCCGAGAGTCGGGGCCGCCCCCGCCGTCCTGTGATCTCCGGCTGAATGAAGTCGAGATGCTTTCGGTCACAGGATATAGCCGTGTGCGCGTCCCCGCGGCGGGCGGCGGGCGCGGGGACGCGCTCCGCACAATAGACCAGTCAGCGTTGTGGACCAGGCAGAAAACGACGGCAAAGAGCCTTTTATGGCGTAAAAACAACAACCACAACAAACAAACTGCATTACGATCGTTACTGGGTTTTTAAAGCTTCCCACACACATATTTAAACGTGTGTGTGTGTGTTCAGAACTTCTTTTATGATCCTTAAATGCATATAAGGAAAAGAAAAACCCGCCTCAGCTCTGTTGGCCTGATTATAACCCGTAATCTCGAGCATCGCTGCCGACCGAGCCCCTCTGCGATAATTAACTCTCTTAATGTCGGTTAATTCATAACCTGCCTTAAAAAAACATTTGTGAATAAGTTGCTCATGTCAAGTCGGTTGGCCCCGGTTCTCCCTTTAGGTTCCCTCCTCCTCCTCCTCCTCCTCCTCCTCCTGTGTGTGTGTGTGTGTGTGTGTGTGTGTGTGTGTGTAAGGTGGAAGATTGGTGACCATGTCAGTATTTAATTGCTGTGTAATAAAGCTCATTAATGAGTATCCAGAGACTGACTGCCCTTTTTTGGAGCTATATGCAAGGGGGGTTTATTCCCGGGAGGGGGGGGGGTTGTTTTGTGTGTGTGTGTGTGTGTGTGAGTGTGCGCCCAAGAGGGGGGGGGGGCTGACAGGAATCCCTGGGACAAATGAAAAAGAAAGGATGGATGCAGGCTGAATGTTGGATGGTTTTGTGTTGGTTCCGTCTTCTTACCGTCTCTTCCTCCTGGAAAATCTTCCAAAATCTTTTCTGCTTTTCTTTTCTTTCTTTTTTTAAACCCTCCCTCTGACCCGGGTCCCTTCTTGCGACAGCGTGTCCTGCACCGTCCTCATCGGTGGAAAACAACAGCCCTGATAAGTGACATCATTTGCTCTTTGCTCGCCATTTGCTTCACATCCACACACTAACACGCTTTGCTCCACCCACTCAGACATTCATCCATTCATCCATTCTTTCATCCATCCATCCATGCCCTCTTCCAATGTATTTTCTATCTCGTATATTGAATTAAAACATTTGTACTCATATAAGGACCATTTGAGGGTGGTCTCCCTCCCTTCCTCACACACTTGAGAACTGGCTTTTGACCGTTGTTTCTGAGAAGAAGAAGAAGAAATAGTAGAAGAGGAAGTTTGACAACGGACGCTGCTGTTTTCTTCCTGTCTCATACCAACAGTTAACTATGGTTTCTTTCTTTCACTCTCTCCTTCCAAACCGTAACCGTAGAGCTGGCAGATCAGCAAACACGTGAATAATTTCAAGTTTTCAAAGGCACTGTTGAAACGATGTTGTCCAAATTAGACAATTCCTGGACTGGTTGCACTGGAGAGAGATTATCGACAACTTGTTTTGTCATTTAGTCTTGGGGTCTTGTCGGCATCAGCCCTCGACATCAAAATGAACGAGAAAAAAAAAGGTGACAACAAACTTACTATAGTTACTGTGATTATCTAACTCAAGCAAGTTTTAAAATAAACTGCAGCTTCATTTAAAAGCATCCACCCGTTTTCTTATCGCTGCCGCTTATCTTGATCCAGATTTGCAGGGGCCTGGAGCTCAGTGAACATTTAACTGCTACTGCCATAGAAGGTTCATCCTCATAATACACAGAAATGAAGGCAAGTCAATCACCCCCCGGAAGAATTGTGTTACGCTTTGCGCGTCGATGGTTGGCGACGGCGTTTCAGTTTGCAGTTAGTGAGTACAAAACACGCAACACAAGCATTGTGGTCCTTTAATGTGTGTTGGGCTAAATCCGTAACACGGAAAGCAGTTTGCATTCATCCGTCTCTTAGCATAAATAAATTGCTGAGGGAATGTGAAAGACTTGCCCTGGAGCCAAAGCCCCGCAAAGCGTCGCTGGAATCTGGAAATCCGGCCTCGGGGATTCAAACATGCACGTACACACTTGGTCTCCCCTCGTCCGTTGTGCTTCACCGCGGCCGCAGCGTTTACCCGGCAACCCTAACTTTCGACCGCCGCTCACACGGTTACTCGAAAATGCGGCTAATCCGGCCCGGTGTCGCCACGGTTCCCCTCGGGGGCGAAGTGACGGGCGAGTTGGAGGAGAAAGAAAGGAAGGAGGGAGGGAAGCAGGAGGGAGAGGAGGGAAAAGGTAAGAAAAAATTGGAAGAGGAGAGCGAGGGCCAGACAGGCAGAGATAAGAGGCCTGTAGATACCAAGATGAAGCCTGTGTGGATGAAAGAAGATGGCAGTGGGGTGACTGAGCGTGTGTGTGTGTGTGTGTGTGTGTGTGTGTGTGTGTGTGTGTGTGTGTGTGTGTGCATATGGTGTGTGTGTGTGTGTGTGTGTGTGTGTGTGTGTGTGTGTGTGTGTGTGCGCAGTGGATCCAGTCTGCGCTGGACCAAACACTCCCCCCAATTAAAGCCCATTTAGCCTGACAGAGGCTAATACCATCACAACAGAAGTCCACCTCTGTCTCTTCTCCCTCCATCTCCCCAGAACAGCCCCGGTGTGTACCCAACACACACACACACACACACACACGGACACACACTAACGCACACACAGACACACACAGACACACACTAAGGCACACACGCAGACAAAGAACCGGAATGATGGAGGGGAAATGGGTCAGAACCGATTGGGGTCTTGAATGGCGGCTCTCGTGCCATGACGCTGTCACTTCCTCCTGGCAGCAGCCTCCCCTCCGATGCGTCCCACTCGTTCTCCTCTGTTCTGCTCCGTCCCGTCTTCTTCTTCTTTCTTCTTCTTCTAATTCTTTTTTTCTTTCTTCCTTCTCTTCCGATGCTTGTCTTTCTTTTGGGCCATGCAAGCTCCCTGCTATCAAGCTACGGTCTGTGTGAGTGTCTCTGTGTGTGTGTCTGTGTATGTGTGTGTGTGTTTGTGCACGTGTGTGTGTGTGTGTGTGTGTGTGTGTGTGTGTGTGTGTGTGTGTGTGTGTGTGTGTGTGTGTGTGTGTGTGTGTGTGTGTGTGTGTGTGTGTGTGTGCGTCACAGACAGAGAGGAAAAAGTTCAAGTCTCTCTGAAAATGCGCCAGCGAAAATTATTTCTGGGAAAAAACACGGTTTTGGCCTCGAAGGCTTCGGTCACAAGAGGAGGCGGCGCGGGGAAATCGATCTGCACGTCTTTGCAAAAATGTGTTTCAAGGAACTTGGTGACAGAAAACACAGCGGTTGGCCAGTGCCAGAGAGTCTCGATGACCCTCGGAGCTTCTTCCAAATGTCCTCTAGACTGGGCTGTTCACTGGAACTGGTATTTACTTCTGAGGACTGTACATCAAGTGTTTAAATAAAGACTTATTGAATGGCATCATGAGGTGGGAGGGGCTCTTCAAGTTTCTATTTAGCTTGGGCAGGACAATAAGTTCATGCAGTTTACACAGTTCACTCAAAAGACATATTTGCACCACAGACTGTCGTCTCATAGCTACATGTTTATAATTTTTCCTTTTATTCTCCGACGTACGAGGCTCGATAAAAGTAGTCGGTGCGACACAGCTGATGAGTTACGACACGTTTTGTCCACCGGTCAAAGGTCGGCACTCTCAAGATGGTCTGCCATTGGTCAAAGGTGGAAAATTCACAGGTCAACATTTGCCAAGGTTTATTGTTTTTAGTTTTTTTTACGTGAAAAATACACGCAGGGTTTTCCGACACGAACAGATCCACCGATTGTGGCCTTTCTCGTTAAAATGAATTTATTCTGCCGCAAACCTCCACTGTCACTGTTGTGAGCATGTGTTCACTATTTAACATCGAAGTTAATATTTAAAAATTAATCTTTGATGTGGTTGTGAATGCGTGTACTCCTTTATTCATACTTCTTTATTCTCGTAGCTCACGTTTCCGGCTCTGTCCGAATCGCTGCCTCCTTCACGTCTCCCTTAACAATATGAACTTGGTAGCTTCATATACAGAAAGAGGAAAATTAGGGTTTTAGACACTGAGTCACCACTGACAGGTGTAGAGTTGCGTGACTGTTAAATTCTGAATCTGCACTACCTAGTAAATAGGGAGAAATTTCTGACACAACTTTGGTGGAAAATGTGATGATCACTGCTGCATTGTTGCACTAAATGTGTCCTTTTCGACATCGCTACTAGGGGGCGTCACAGTGACAAATTCAACACGAAGGGCCTTTAAAAGTTTTCTTCACACTAAAAAATGCTTTATACATTTACACAATTTATTGTAATTTTTATCAAAAATCAGTCCTCATTTTTTTACTTTAACATTAGTAACGTATGTGTTTTACTTATTTATTTTTACTTAAGTGAAAATTAAAGCTGGGTGAACCTTCTAGTGTGTTTCAAACATCACTACTTACATTTTAAAACAAGCCAAATATGCACATCTAGCTAAATATGATCTTCATCCCAAAAAAAAAGCTCTATACAGTGTCCCTCTCCTCCTCGTTCTTTCTCTCCCACATAACTTTCCAAGTGGAGTAGATATTTTATAAAGTTTATTTATAACCAGCCAAGGGAAAAACTCACTGTATCACTTTTTTTTTTTATTGCACAATTTTTTTTCCTGGAAGCCGACTGACACGAGCACAGTTTGCACCGTGCTCGGGGTCGGTGACCTTGCTCAGGAGGTGAAGCCGACGCCGGCAACAGCATCTCCACCTGTGGGAGACGGGAATGGCACCAGTGGGAACAGTGTAAGATGAAAATATAAGAGTCCGATTTTGGGAGAAGGACGACAGAGATATGAGCAGTAGTATTACATTTTTAAAAAAAAGGGAGAGAGCGTATTTAAGAGACAGAGAGGCAGTAAAAAGTTAATCCAGTGAGGGATAAAAAACTTTCACGAGCAGGGTGGGGTTAAGGGCTATCCCTGAATTAATTCACAAAACCAAGCCACATGGTAGAGGGGGATAAAAAATAAAAAACCTTTATACACATTTCCCTCCCCTTCTCGCTCCGATCCAGCCAACATTAATTATTAAAGCCTCCTCCAAAAAAAAAAGTCAGAATGGATTTCACCGTTAAACCCAGAGCAAGTCCGCCATTGGACACCTGCCAAAACCTATTGTGCGTCGCATGAATGCCTGGTCATCGGCCAACTGCAGACTTATCCTGGATTACCATCTCAAATATGCTGGCATTTATCTATATGTAATGCTTCCCCCCTCACCACCCAAACTGCCCCACCCGTCTGTTCATCGCGGGCCACAAGGCTCCTCTGAGAGAACGCTTTTATGTGGGTGCTTTGGGGAGGGAGAAAACACAGGGCCCTTGTGCTGTGTGAACCCACAGTCATGAGGACAGAGGGTCGTCTCGACTGAAAGGTGCATACAGTAAGCGCCTGGACCTCCCACCAATCTGATTCGGATTTAGTCTGACATTAAAGGCCAGACCGGGAAGCGCTCGGGGAGCCTAAAATCGCCCCGAAACGCCCCACACATTTCTAGTTTTAGCGCTTAAATAAAGGATTAGAAATTCAGAAATTTTAACGTTGCATTTGTGTTTGTTTTTTTTTTTTGTATTTTGTTCTGTTTTATTTTTTGCACAGAAGCACAGTAGCTCATGAGAAAATACTGTAAAGTTACAAGAGTAATTTAAATCAAACCGTTTTCAGATCAGGAGGCGGAAGATACTGGTTAAATGAATCAACTAGACCTCAAACACATTCTTTTAAAAATGTAGAAAAAAACTGTCTGAAATCCAAAAAAATATGCCTCCTAATATGATTTGCTCCCCAAGCTCAACACGGGCGGATGGCACAGGGAGGTTTTGTTCGACGGGTCGTCTTCTCTACTCAGGCCAAATTACATGCGACTGGTTGCATTAATGTGACCAAACCGCCACCAGGGGCAAGATGAGTCAATGAAAATGTTTTGTTACATTCTACAGGAAAAGAAATAAGAGGAATTTTGCTTGAAATAAAAAAAAATAGTGAGTAAAAGATGTTTTTGATTTAGCATATAACAACAGATAACCGAACGATTGAAAAAAACAGGATTAGAATATGTAAAAAAAAAAAAAAAAAAGTTTTGTTTTGTTTTTTCATTTTCACTGTTTCTTTTAGAAATTCTCTTAAAATTCCTACATACGCCCCTGGATCAGGGTCCCAACGAAGAACGAAACACTTGTTCCCCAGACTAGCATTTCACAAAACATCCTAAAATATCCTGGATTGAACGCACATCCGTAACTCAGTGGACATAATCAAGACTCCTAATCACATGCGGCAAACTCATACATGTTTACTTCTATCCAGACTCCAGCATGTGACATCAAAGAGGGAATTTTCCATTAATTTTTTTTTTTTTTTTAAGGCGGAATAATTTCTGCAACATCACTGTCTGGTGCTTGGACTTGGACTTGCAGATAAGAGGGCACTGGGCCAGAGGACATGCCCCCCCCCCCAGGCTCTTTTTCTTTTCAGCTCAGAAATCTTTCTAAAAAAAAACAAAAAACACTTACATTAGAGTGTAGCTTGATTATAGGCTGGATTTCTGCAGACTTTGCAGACTTTGCAGACTTTGCAGACTTCTGGGGTTGGGGGCCATCCTCAACAACAGTGGACCAGGCCTGGGACCAACGGGGTGGAGTCTGTCAGTCAAGCGGGAAAACTGTGAAAGGAGAAAGTAACTCAGTGACACGAAGTTCAAGATGCCCTTGAGCCAGGCTGTGCAATGCTGATAAAAAAAAATAAAAAAAAAATTTATATACACATGGTTAGTTGACCTTGGCCTGGAAAAATAAAAAACAGAACCGTTATGGCAGCACAAGTGAGGGAGGGAATTAAAAAGTCAAAGTATAATCAAATTCACCTTTAGTATGTGAACTAAACAGAGGAATGTTTCTACGATGGGGGAGATACGTCTCTGCGCTCTTATCAGAGGCCTTAAGACAAAACACCGCAACGCTAATCTTGCCCGAGTACTTCCTGTGCTGTTAACATCTGTAATCCTGTCTCCGTGCTGCTCAGATGGCGAAGTCAAAGAGCCGCCTCCACCCCGATCGGGGCCGACGATACACAGCGCACAGCGGACTGACCCACACGGCGCCTCAGACAAGACAAGTTAGTGTAATAATCCATGATTAAAGGAACAATCCCTGCCTCGGACTGATTAAACAAAAGGGCGGTTGTCTTCAACATCCACCTCAGATGTTTCATTAAAAACACAGCAACAGTTGAAGAAAAATTTCCAGGGGTCAAGCAAATGTGAGGAGTGCGACAAAGGAGGGAAAGGAACGAGGTGAAGGTTAAGCTGCTAAGTTTTGGAGCTTAACAGGCCTAATTGCAACTGGCATCGTTGCCAGATGGTTTGCATTTTTGTTGATGCAAGTACCGCCGAGCGGGAATTTTGTTTTTTTTTGTTTTTGCTGGGAAATGATGCATTTAACACGGCGTTGACACAGGTTTCTTTGAAAGAAGCCGGGAAACAAACAAACAAAAAAAATAAAAAAAACAAAAATCCCTTTGGGTGAGCGAGGTCAACTGGCCTCACGACGAAGGAAAAAAGAAAAGGAAAAAGAGCCGCAGGGACGGAGACGTTGCCACTGCGTGGACTCGCAGTGGTGTAGTGTCGAATTCACATCGGCAGTGGCAGCGGACGCAGCACTGGTGTCGTGGCAACAATTATTGTCCCCCCCCCCAAAACCCTGCACCCAGGTCTTCCTCTTCCTCTTCCTCTGCAACTTCTGGTTTTAGTTCTTAATTTGGTGTCAAAAAACCGCTACAGACCCCGTCGGCCCTCGCACCAGCTGTGGGCCCCCATGTGGTTTCCCGCTCGGCCACCTGATCCATGCACCTGCCCACTCACCTGTTCTGTGCTGGTGAATCAGCCCCCCCCCCCCCCCCAACAGCATATACACGTCAGCTCCCCACTACCTGTCTGACAGACTGTCTACGTCGCTTTGTCAGCCATAGCTCTCTGCTGCTTTTCCCTGCCTCAGTCGTCCCCTACCTATTTTCATTTTTTTTTTTCGATGAAGCGCAAGCCTCATTTTATCACATCATAAATGCCTCAAAAATGGCCCATAAAGGCTTTGTAGCAGCAGTTATAGTTACAGTAACAGAGTTATAAACATGCACAACGGAGACATATTTGCGGTGAGGCCCTCGTGGTATCGTTGCTGCAATCTTTTCCAATTCGCTCAATTAAAACCAGCTGAATACCCCCCCCCCAAAAAAAAATAAAAAAAAATTTATATACACATGGTTAGTTGACCTTGGCCTGGAAAAATAAAAAACAGAACCGTTATGGCAGCACAAGTGAGGGAGGGAATTAAAAAGTCAAAGTATAATCAAATTCACCTTTAGTATGTGAACTAAACAGAGGAATGTTTCTACGATGGGGGAGATACGTCTCTGCGCTCTTATCAGAGGCCTTAAGACAAAACACCGCAACGCTAATCTTGCCCGAGTACTTCCTGTGCTGTTAACATCTGTAATCCTGTCTCCGTGCTGCTCAGATGGCGAAGTCAAAGAGCCGCCTCCACCCCGATCGGGGCCGACGATACACAGCGCACAGCGGACTGACCCACACGGCGCCTCAGACAAGACAAGTTAGTGTAATAATCCATGATTAAAGGAACAATCCCTGCCTCGGACTGATTAAACAAAAGGGCGGTTGTCTTCAACATCCACCTCAGATGTTTCATTAAAAACACAGCAACAGTTGAAGAAAAAATTTCCAGGGGTCAAGCAAATGTGAGGAGTGCGACAAAGGAGGGAAAGGAACGAGGTGAAGGTTAAGCTGCTAAGTTTTGGAGCTTAACAGGCCTAATTGCAACTGGCATCGTTGCCAGATGGTTTGCATTTTTGTTGATGCAAGTACCGCCGAGCGGGAATTTTGTTTTTTTTTGTTTTTGCTGGGAAATGATGCATTTAACACGGCGTTGACACAGGTTTCTTTGAAAGAAGCCGGGAAACAAACAAACAAAAAAAATAAAAAAAACAAAAATCCCTTTGGGTGAGCGAGGTCAACTGGCCTCACGACGAAGGAAAAAAGAAAAGGAAAAAGAGCCGCAGGGACGGAGACGTTGCCACTGCGTGGACTCGCAGTGGTGTAGTGTCGAATTCACATCGGCAGTGGCAGCGGACGCAGCACTGGTGTCGTGGCAACAATTATTGTCCCCCCCCCCAAAACCCTGCACCCAGGTCTTCCTCTTCCTCTTCCTCTGCAACTTCTGGTTTTAGTTCTTAATTTGGTGTCAAAAAACCGCTACAGACCCCGTCGGCCCTCGCACCAGCTGTGGGCCCCCATGTGGTTTCCCGCTCGGCCCCCTGATCCATGCACCTGCCCACTCACCTGTTCTGTGCTGGTGAATCAGCCCCCCCCCCCCCCCCCCAACAGCATATACACGTCAGCTCCCCACTACCTGTCTGACAGACTGTCTACGTCGCTTTGTCAGCCATAGCTCTCTGCTGCTTTTCCCTGCCTCAGTCGTCCCCTACCTATTTTCATTTTTTTTTTTCGATGAAGCGCAAGCCTCATTTTATCACATCATAAATGCCTCAAAAATGGCCCATAAAGGCTTTGTAGCAGCAGTTATAGTTACAGTAACAGAGTTATAAACATGCACAACGGAGACATATTTGCGGTGAGGCCCTCGTGGTATCGTTGCTGCAATCTTTTCCAATTCGCTCAATTAAAACCAGCTGAATACCCCCCCCCCAAAAAAAAATAAAAAAAAATTAAGTGTTAGCTCAGCGGTTCAAGTCTCTTCGTTTCTGTGGACACGTGTGAGAACCCTTATACTACTTGGAAGACGCACTGTGATGCTCACAGGATGAATGAAGCTCCTAAGTTGGTCCCATCTTCGGCGAACTGACCTTCCCGATGTAAAGTTCAGACATAGGAAAAGATCATTTTTATATAAATACGTAGTGTTTTAAAATCTGAAAAATCTTAATCAAAAATACTTCGCTAGGAAAATAAAGTTCAGTATCTGACCGTGTTATTTTCTAAACCAATTTAAAACAGGTAAATCTTTGGGCTTTGTAAGGAGCCGTAGTCCTGTGATGAAATGTGAATAGAGTCCCCCCCCCATCCCCCCACCGAGACATTCCCCTGGGTTATTAACACAAATGGATCAAAATACAGTTAATTGCAGTAATGATCACCGGGAGGTTAGGAAGCCAAACTCAGTGGTTTGATCCCGGGGTCAGTCGGGAGAATTTGAGCGGGCTGCATAAAGAGTGTTCCCCAGCTGCTCATTGGCAAATGGATCATAATAGGTTTTTTTCTGGGAGGTTTATTCCTTAAAACCAGAAGTTTTGTCCGGCCAGTCACCCCTGGGTTTCTTTGTTTTGTTTTTTCTTTTCTTTTCAGCTTTTTCAGGTCAAACAAGTCGTGACACGCGGGCCGTGAGACGTTGTGGGTATCGCACTGTGTTTCACGGCCAGTTGATTTCCTTTATATAGTCGGTGAAAATGAAAGTCTCTCGTGTTGAGGCGCTTCCCAAAAGTCAGCAGGATAATCAGTTACGGTATTATATCAACATGAGAGGCAGGTTGTCTTAAGCTTATCGTCAAGTGGGGGGGTAGATTAATAAACAGGACCGCTTGAAATGAAATCCACGTGATACACAAAAGCAATTATAGATGTTTTTTCTTCTTTTATTGTCTCATAATGTGTCCCGAGCCTGACAACGGTCTTCCCCAACTTCCAGCCAGCTGCCTCAGAAAGTTCACACCTCTTCCCTTTTCCTCTTCCTCCAATTCTAATCACCCCCCCCCCACCCCCCTTGGCGGTTGCCAGTTGATTTGGTTGATAAGGCGATGCGTCGGCGCACAAGCGATCGGCGCAGCTGGGACCCGGGTGGAGACAGATAGGAAGAAAACACCAAAAATTAAATTAATAAATAAATAAGACGCATGAAACCCCACTCCTGTTTGGATTGACGGGGCCTGTCCAGCTGACAGCTGCCGGGGAACTGTGGCTGTGTGAAAAAAACAGGCCTCGCCGGATCATTTGACCAGTGGAACATCTGATTCAGACGCCCGTCCGTCCCCGATTGTTCATCGTCTCAGTTGGGAGACTTTAATCTCCTCTGCGGAAATAATTGGGAGGCAGTGAGGGAGTTAATTGTGTTTTCCACTGGTGAATCATCAGGAAGTGTTGGGGAACCCCGGTGACCACACACACACACACGCACGCACGTGTGCGCGCACACACACACACACACACACACGGTCACAGATGTGTGCAAAGACACACACACACACACACACGCAGAAGAACACACAGGCTGACTGTTCGCATATGCATAGCCTACACATTGACCACACACATGCTCTCATACACATACACTCACATTATTTCACATGCGTACAAACACACACACACACACACAAAGACATGCACATGTACACTGACCACGCGCTCCCACACAAGGAGAACTCAATCACATCTACACCCACACATTCACTCTCGCAGACCACACACACACACACACACACATACGTTGCCGAGACCACATACGCACAAGTATGCACACTATACACTCTTAATAACTGAGCAAAGAACTCTCTCTCTCTCTCTCTCTCTCCATATCATTCTCATTTTCAACCTCTCCCGCCCTCTCCGCCGCGCTCCCCCGCTGCCGTTTCAAAAGATTAAGGGCCCAATTAGCAAAGCTCTCACGGCAGTTGTTACCACGCTGGGAACCGGAGAGAGGAGAAATCCCCCGCTCTCCACTTCCAGGAGACGGATTTCTCCCTCATTGTCGACGGGTCGAGAGCGAAGGACGCGGGGTGTGTTCTGGAGGGGCTGCCGATGTGGTAATTCTGGCTCGGAAACAATGCCACGCTGTCTAGAGAGGGCTAGGGAGGGAGGCAACGGAGGTAGTGTTCGCCCTGTGTTTGTTAGTGTGTGTGTGTGCGTGTTCACATGTGGTACACACACACACACACACACACACACACACACACACACACACACACACACACACACACACTCCCAGCGGGCTGACATCGTGGCATCGCCCTGAGGGCAGCGCCAGCTTCTCAGATGAGGCAGGAAGCGTCGAGTTAATTTCGAGATCACAAGGCGACGACACAGAGGGCGGGAACGAGAGCGCGAGCCTTGGTTACCGGGAGGGCGACGCCCACGCCGGATACCTGCAGGAATTATCGCCATTCCGAGGCATCAAAGCCGCGTCGCGTGATGGATCGGACCTATTTTTAAGTTCGCGCTTCACGGAAAAAATGACGATTGTCAGTCGTTGTCTGTAAAATGAATAAATATATAGATAAATAAAACTTGACCCTCAGAACATCTGCTTTGATGCCGACATGTAAACAGGAAAGAGGGAACGCACTTGTCTGATCTAATATGTTCGCTTCCCACGGTCCATGGCATTTATGTCAATGAGAGAAGGCTAAATAACAGGGACACTTCTCTGTGAGCTACAACTCCGTTCAACAGCAGCACGAACCAAACCTGTCATGATGACCATACAGTTGTATCTGCACCGCCCTAAAACAATTTCAACAAAAAAGAAAATTAAAGAATATTATAGATTTCATTGAGGCAGATTTTTTTGAATTAGACTGCAAAAGTTTTAGCTGGATGTTCCTAATAAAAATGACAGTTGAGTGCATTTTACTGACTATACTGGACACAGAAAACGTAATCCAAGGCATTAACTTCGGCGAGCAGGGAAACAAAAGACAAGGTGGCCATATTTAAAGAAATAAAAAAAATCAAAAAATGGCCAGTTAGGAGCGAGAGCCAGGTTGTTACACAAGTATGTGTGTTCGCAGTCAACATAACATCTTTGATGCAGAAGCTGCCACTAATGGCTTTTTAATAGAGCATGAAGCTCACAGGTATTTCCAAAAAAATAAATAAATAAAAAACTATTAAAAACCGATGCCAGAGTTTACACTGGAATGCAGTCCCAGACATGGCATTATTCTGAAGGCATTTTCCGGCAAAGCGGACCAAACTCGAGCATACTTGTGTGTGTCTGCGTGATAATTGCGCTGGCCCGTTATTACCCGCCTGCCGACTCACCAGCAGGTGATGGCGGGGAGACAGAGCTCCACCCCCGCGTCGAGACACGGAGTCGGCCCCTCGGCTCCGCTCCGCTCGTCACCAGGCGGCGTCGTTATCCTCCGCATCTCCGCGGAGATGTGAAGGTATTAAAAAAAAAAAAAGAAAGAAAGAAAGCCCGCGACTGAGGCAGAGGCAAGTGCTCAACAGGCCCCCGAGCCGGCACGAGGGCTCGGCATTACAGTGGGCGGAGGTTGAACCGCAGAGGGAAAACTTGTAAAAAAGCCGATGAGGCTTTGCCCCGGTATTAAGAGGCTCTACCCACTAGTTTGCCTTATTAATCCGTCTGGTGGTGTTTGGCACTGAGGGCTGCCTGGAGAGTCGAACCCATTATAAGTCGATAGTGCACTTGAATGGTATCTACGCTGTGAAGAAACAGCGGCACCGAGCGAAGACAGAATAAGTCTGATTTTTGGAAATTAACTGTAAATGTTAAATAACCCGTTGACCGAGAATACGAGACTGAGAGCTGCTCCGATCAGCATGACGTAATGTGAAAGGGGTCATTCATAGCGACGGAGCCCACAGAGATTTGCCACCCAACTCTGCAGCTCCCCTCTTCTCCGTGGAACATTTTAGCCTCCATCAGCCCATTGTTTTTATGGCCTGCAACTGCTCTGTTCGGATTAACTCTCACTGATCTCATCATGGCTGTCTTCGGCCAGAAGGGGCAACTGTGCGCTACCTGCTCAGCACCAAACCGCAAATGGAGAAACCGATCAACGTAGTGGAGCGTTTAGTAGCCAAAGAGCTAAATATTTCCCTGAGGGGTTGCTTGAGAGAAGAAGGAAGCTATAACAAGAGTGAATATTAACCTGACTCCATACAAATGTTAATGTTGCTCTTTGCCTGCTCAAGTAAACCATATCTTGATCTCAAGTTTGTCCCATCGCCTTTATACGGAGATGATATTTCAGCGTTGTGTTTACAGCTTGTTGCGCTTCTCCCACGTCGCCAACAAAAGCCATTAATGCAGGTTTAACCAATTAAAAATAATTTACTCTACGATATTTTGTACATACTTGTGTATCATCTGTGGTAACAAAACATAAAACTTTCAAAAGTTCACAGTATAAGTATACATACACAACAGTATAAGCGAGTCCACACAGAGGTCTTTTGCTGGAAAGGCCTTACATTATCACACTTCGGTTTACCAAAGTCTCATGATTAGATGAGTTCACCTTGAAACGCTGATAAGACCTCTGAACCCGATAAACTGCATAAACAGATGTAGATGTGCCATTTTATTTCTCATGTTCTTTTTTTAATTGGCCCACCCACTGACAGCACCGCGGATGTGACGTCCAACGTGCACGATACCTGGGTCGTAGCACTGACACTCTCAAATGTAACGTTTTCAGTGTCTTTACCTGATATTTTTATGATAGCAACGTATGGAAAGGTGTCACACGTATCCGTGTGAGAAGAGTCACTCGCGGTGATAAACCTATGGAGAACGGTCATCCTTATCCGCAGAGCCACTTGGCAGAGTTGAACATCAGCTCATTATTGGCCGTCTGCCCCACGATTTTACGCCCTCGGTTCACTGTCGCCGCTCTCATAGCATCGTTTTCAAGCAGGCAGGCAGCTGTTTTCGGGCATAAAAGCTCCAAAAAGCCCACCGTAAACAATCCGCTCGGCACCAAACGGCAGACAGACACAGTTGGCAGCTAGCTGGTGAACACAGCGGGGCATTGTAGCGGCTGAAGAGTTGGTTATCTCCCTCAGGATTGGGTGGAGACCAAAAACGGAGCTAAAAGAGAGCGATTAGTGGACTTAAATCCAGCCGGTGGCCAGAAACACAGCTACAAAACAAAATGACACTGATGCTCCGTAACCGGTTACGTAAATAGTTGGCTAACAAGTTCGCCTGATCAACTTAAAAGGCAGTGATATGTCAATTTTGTGGTCTTAACTTGTTTCCGCGGCTTCCTAGTGGCCAAGCAAGCTGGTATTGTCAGTTTAGGCTCGACTTAATAGTCATCACAGGAAAACATTACAATCTTTTGATAATCATAATTTTTAAGAATCTTAACATGATCATCCAAAGATAATACAATAATAATCCTATGTACCGTTAGCTGTCTGCTGCAGTTATAATCAAATTCAAAGCTCGTCTCTCCAGCCAAATACAAAAAATAAATCCAGTGGATACATTTAATCATTTTTTTAATGTTTTAGATTATTGCCCAGAGAGCAGCAACGTGCACGTGTTTACAAAGAACCATTAAAGAACTTAACCCAGATACGACTCACGTTGGCAACTTATTACGCGTCTTAGTCACTTGATAGGGAGCCAGTTACCAAAAATGGATTGTCCAAATGAGGTGTGGCATATGCTCAGAGGTGAGATGCATTCAGAGCACTAACCTTGGTCCCAGTGGCGTGAGACACAATTAGCCGACTACGTTGTCTGTCCCACATCTGTTTTGTCAGAGGTGGTCAGGAGCGCTGGTGGGTTTTACTGGTAAAACCACAGTTAAAACACTTGAGTCACGTCAAAACGTTAGCAGCTGCTTAGCTGTATTGAGAACTGTGATCCATTTAACTGGGCCTCGTTGTTGTTTTACACCGTTTTCCACACTTAAGTCTCCCTGACGTGGTGGTAGTAAAATAAAGCTGATTTATACACTTGTCTTTTACACACAGACACATACTTATTTCAACTGTGTTGTCCTAATTATGATGAATCTGTACCATAAAAAGTACTTATTGTGATTATTGTCTTCTACACAATATTTATGCAGGAGTATAAAATGTCTCAGAGGCGTCTCAGACTTCACACATACACACACATACACACACACACACAGACCATGGCCTTGCTTTGCTCGCAGAGGCTTCCTGTTTCTCCACTATGTTATGGCTGGGCACTGAGCAGCACTGTGCAGCTGCAGCACTGTGGATGACGATCAAATATTAACCAATTCACACACGCATACACACACACACAAACACTTGTTCTTGGTATCAGGCGTTTTCTCATATTATCTGTTGAATTTTCCCCTCTGATTAACCAAGAACGGGGACTGGTCTTACAAAATATCTCCCATGAACTGTGTTGCATCAGTTAATCAGAAAAAAGGAAAAACAACATAAAAAAATAAACAGCGGGAAACAAGGCTGGATACACAACCAGTGATGCCATTGTGAAAAGGTGACTAGGTGGCTCAGAAGCATTGTGCTCTGACTCTGTCTCACTGACTGAACAGTCTCCTGCAGGGATTGTGTGCTGCGATAATGGCGCCCTCTGAAGGAGGAACTCAAACTGCTAGAATCAGGACTCATTCGTCCTACTGGATATTTTCTGTGAGCTGGTTCATACACGTTCATTCTGTCTGTATATACACAAAACAGACAGAACAACAGACAGATGAGAGAGATCAGAGGAGACCAGGGAGACTGGTTGGAGCTGACACAGTGGTTATTTCAATTACCATGGCCTGTCTTTACAACTGTGGTGAGCAGAAAAGCATCTCAGGATGACCAACATGTCAAACCTTGAGATGGATGGGCTGCAACAGCAAACGATTTCACATTGGAAACAGAAATCTTCGAGGCTGTTCAGGCACCAACACTGCACAGTTGAAGACTGGAAAAAAACGTGGCCTAATCTGAGGAAGCTGGATTTCTGCTGAGGCTGCTAATGGTAGTGGTCAGGATTTGGCATCAGCGGCACGAATCCATGGACCCAACCTGCCTTGTGTCAACAGTCCAGGCTCCTGGTCCCGGTGTAACGGTGTGGGAAATGTTTTCTTGGCACAGTTTGGGCCCCTTAATACCAACCAATCATCATTTAAATGCCACAGTCTGTCTGAGTATTGTTGCTGACCATGAGCATCCATTTATGGCTACAGTTTACCGTCTCCTAATAACTACTTTCAGCAGGATGATGGATCACGTCACAAAACAATAGTCTTATACTGGTGTCAGTAACATGACGATGAGTTCAATGAACTTCAGTGATCCCTGAGGTCACCAGATTTGAATCCAGCAGAACAGGAGACTGAGTTGTGTGTATTTGGTTTGATAAAGAGGAATATAAAATAATGATAATTGAAGATGTAAGAAAAAAACCTATGATAATATTTATATAATAAAAAATGAATTTAATATTATATTACACTCAAGTGATTTTGTCAAATTGCAGGAAACTTCTAATAGACAGATTGATTTATGTAAAAGTGGAATAAAAAGATTAAAAAAAAGATGTTAAGGATGTAATTCTATACAACTCGTCTTCGTGTTTTGAAACTTGCTCCTATTATCAAACAAAGTACGCTCTCATTGTTCGGATAGAAATGTAAGAAGTATAAATCTGCCCAGATGTTTTCCAATGAAAACGCCTGATGAGGTTCGTCAGGGGACAAGCCCTGGAGCAGGTTGCCTCAAGGGACTCATGGGTGGATCTGCCCCGTTCAGCGGCACATCCCCACTTCAAGCTCTGACTGGTAAAACTCTACACTGGAATGGCTACGAGAGTGTGGATGTCCCGAATCCCCTCTCTGCGTTCAGAAATATTGTTACAACATGTCTGAGGGGAAAAAAACGTCTAAAATTCCTCCTTCTAAAAATGAAATTTCAACAAACCTCTTGCACAACATTAAGTCAGAAAGACAAGTCAGCATGATTTGAACCTCTTGACTGGAATAGAGTAAAAAAATAAAAAAATCCTGCCCATTGTTAGTCACTTGCACTCAGCCTTTCGGAAACAATTCAATACTTAATATAGGTGGTAAAATAAGTAATGTAAATTTGAATGGATTTCTGGCTTCTTCCGGAGCAACAGCAATTTAGAAATTTTGCTACACTGACTTTCTTTAACGGCCATAGGGGAATTAAAACTACAAACCACATGTTTCAAGAAAGCGCATAAAACAGCGCCAACAAATAAATCTCTCATGGATACATCTTAAGTAAATATTAATATATTTTATTACCAGACCATACACTTCAGTCATTGAGATACAAAAAAAGAAAACATATTAAATAATTTGTTGCCTCAGGTTTACACAGTGCAAGTAGCAGTGAGTCTTCAGTTTCTTTGTCTTTCAAGTAAGGTGATGATTCAAGTCTAGTTAAACATGTGACCCAGGACTCATTCACAGTACACCGGGAGGATGTAACAGGTCGCAGAGGGCAAGCAAGTCATCAGTGCGTGCGGGGTTAAATATTCTGTTTAAAGTCAGTATAAATAACTTACAAAGGTGTGAAAATATGGAGATAAGAAAGAAAAACAGTACAAACTTTGGGTCCTGGACACATAAGGCAGAACTCTTTGTAACATTATCCATAGTCTATAATCCCAACAGTAGAATTCGGATTTTTGCAGTAGTACAGCTGACTTCCTTCGATCATACAGCCTCATGGCAAACGTCTTTATATTAAGTGTCTTTTTGACTATTTGGGTAGAGAGGGAGGAACGAGGAAACGTGACGAGGAGTGTTTTAGTTTGTTCACAACCAGTAAGAATTGGATTCGAAAACATGCTCTGACTCTATTTCTTACCAAGCACAATGGAGAAGGGGGGGGGGCACCATTAGCTGACACTTCCACAGTTGGTGTGTATGTTTGTGTGTGTGTGTGTGTGTGTGTGTGTGTGTTGTCTTTTTGTTTGATTTGTTTGATTACCTGGTACATTTACCCAGCATTCAAAAAACCCAGGAAGGTAAACTCTAACCTGTGTCCTTCGCTGGTTTATATACAAACAGTAACAGATATAAACCATGACAGTGATAAGATCAGTGATAAGGTCATATGATGCTACATAACCTGCGTTACTTAAAGCAGACGCCTCGTCCGATGCCTCGTCCGACCCCTCATCCGACTGCTCCCGTCTCCGACTCCACCCGCAGGCCTCAGGTCTCATCGACTCACTCTCATTGACTCGTCTTCACGGACCCGCCTTGTGGTTTTTTTTAATTATTATTATTTTTTTTTTTAATTGTGCTCTCAGTTACTCAGTAGCACGCTTGCCAGGGACTGGAGGATCTCTCTCTTCTCGTACAGGTACATCTGGGTTTCCCACAGCATGTCCACCAGGACTGCGTCGCTCACCTCGTCCAGCATCACCTCCTGCGACAGCTGGGGGCTCAGCCTGCACAGAGGCCATAAACAGAGTGGTTCGTAAAGGGTTTTGAAGTGCTTTAAATTTAAAAAAGAACAGGTCGGTCTTACTGGGGTTATTGCAAATGAGACAAGCTCTAAAATTAAGAAAAACTATAACAAATGTATGCAGGTTTGCAGAACCATGTTTGGATAAAAGGAGTTATGGATATCTTTTAAACTCCATATAATTGCTTTAGATAACTGCTTCAATTGAGCATAATGCCACTGAGAATGAAATGACAAGTATAGTTCAACAGTCCATGATGAGATAAAACTGCAGTCATGTCTCGTCTGAGCCGGACACAGAGCAGACAAGCGGATCTCTGATTCCCAGACAGGTTTTTTTTTCTGAATTACCCCGTTGACAAGCATCCAGAAGACTGACGCGCTCACAGTTTGACTTCTCTTCTGTGCTCCCAACCACATCTGGGACAATCAAGTATGAAAAAAGTATGAAACAGTGCTTTTATTTCTCACTGTAACTAGTGTCAGCCATAGCAACCAAAAGCTTCTGCCAGGCAGATTTTTGTCCAGCCAATGTCAGTAATCACTGTCTGTTGAAACACATGTCTTAATTACTTAAAACACTGAAGAGGAGAGAGTGGGAGACATAGAAAAGTGAGCCAAAGAGGAGATGGGGTGATGAAGTTGTTTAGTCAGAAAAAGCGAATTGAGTAAAGGACTTCAAGAGAAAAAAACAAAAAACAAAAAACAAACAAAACAGAGTCGGCACTAAATAAGAACAAAAGCATCGCTAGCAGACCTGTGATAGATGGTGTCGATCATTTCGCACCAGGCCCTGGCCCTGTCCACCACACAGCCGTCCGAGTCAGTACACTGCTCGTTCAGAGAGACACACGTTTTTTAATTTTATTATTAGAGAGTACGAAGAAAAGTGCCACAGATTGGAGGCGGTGCCGGAGCTGTACTCACGCAGTCCACCAGCATCTTGCCCAGCTCCTTTGCCCCGACAAAGGTCTTGGCCAGCTCCAGGGGGTTGGAGGGCCGGAAAACGTCCACAGAGCTCACCACCACCTGGGGGGGTTTACCTGGAGGCATGGCGGGGGTAAATGTGCAGCAAGGGTGCACAAACAATGAGACTCTACGCAGATATGGTGACCAAAGTGCTAGTGTATCTGTACATTTTTGAAAATCTACAAAATACTAATAATGAAATTCCCTATTTTTGCATGTTCATTATGTAAAAAGACATAATGAAAAGTAATATGCGCAGAGTACAAACTCTACACAAAAATTCACTGAGTTTTGAGTTTAGTGAAGTTCAGAGGAAGCGCGAAATACATCATTTGCTATGATCAGACACAGTGAAGTTTGCTGACCTGTACCGAGGGAGACCACTATACCCAACTTCTTGATCTTCTCCCCATGGCCCTATGAGGAGGGAGGGTTAAGAGGAGTTAAAAAAGGGAGGGAACAGGTAAATAAATAACCTATGAATATAAATTAATTCTTATACAAATCCATATGGGTAAGTGATTGAAGGTGCGGTTATCCGAAGAACAAGGGAAAAACAAAAATAGCACACAGCTAGTCAATTTGCCCACCTCCATTTTCAGGGCTCTGTTGTATTGATGGATTTCTGACATGGCGTCCAGCGTCGGGTTGTTGGCCAGCAGTCCCCCGTCCAGGAAGCGGCCCATTGGTCGGAAGTAGGTGGGAGCGGCACCGCTGGAGCGGGCAGCTCGCCACACGAGTTGCTCTGTAGCAAAAACAAGGGCAAAAAATAGTCAAAAAGGCAAAAAAACCCAAGACTCACCAAGTTTCAAACAAACACCTTCATCCAATGTGAGAATGGCCAAGTGCTGAAGCATGTTTCTTTGCTAATATGTTAAAAAAAAAAGTATCACATTTTAATTTTTCAAGTTATCAAAACTATGACTGTGAAGATCAAATCCCTTGTGAAACTGCTCCACACAGGTCCACACACCTTCGTCTGTCACCTTCCTACGCTTTCTGGTTGGTTCCTCTGTGTATCCTACTACCAACACATCCTCATCCTCCCATCCTGCAACAATAACATGGCCACCGCTCAAACAACGCGGCGCAACTGCAAAGCTGCTCATATAAACACAGACAGGTTTTGCATTCACAGAGCTTTTTTTTGTCTTGGTTTTTTTTTTTAGATCAGGTTTCACTGAATTTAGGATTTGAAAAACGCTTGCTTTGACGCCATCCAGTGGTAGAATCATGCCAGTCTCCCTCCAACACAGCACAGGGCAACAACAATGCAAGGGGCAGTTTCTGAATTACCCTGCGGGATGGTGAGGGGCTTGAATGTGGCAGTGGTGGCGTACGGGGGCTCCCTGTGTATGGAGGGGGGGTTGTAGTTCCTGAAGATGTGCAGCTCGCCTGGATGTCTGTCTGCCAGAACGCTGGTCACCATCACCCTGTACGGGAACAAATAGGTACGAGGAAAAGAGTAAGAGTGTAATTGTTGGGTAAAGATGCGGTCGGCTGTGTAAACACGGAAAGCAGAGGTCATTTTTTAAAAGCTTTTGCACCTAATGACACAAAAAATTTGTTCATTTTCAGAATATGGCTACTTTTTAAAGAAAACATCTTTACTGACGTTGGAGGTGACTTGCTAACATTTGTAAGCAGCGAAGTCATCTTTTTTTTTTTTCCCTCCGAACACTGAGGCTTTTTTTCAGGCTCCCCGAGGTCGAAGTCGGCTTAAACTGTCAAAGGCGCTGTACTTGACGAAGCCGCCCCCCCCCAAAACTGACCAATCACAGCAAAGAAGCGTGTCGTTTAACGCAGGGTTGATGTAATTTTTTCCAAACAGCAGAAACAAAGGAAAAACACACAAGAAAGAAATAAAGCCTGCTTTATGGGAACTTGTTGGCCGAACACTGAATCTTCCAGGAACGTTTTTATGACTATTGGTTTTTATATTTGCATAATTTCTTGTGGTGCCATTGTGTTGGCTTACACGATCAACTAGCTAACATTACACTATTTGCTAGTCAAAATGTTTGCGGAGAGGGTTTTTTCAGCATTTTTATCCCCAGTGGCTCTCTAGACTTTTCCGCCTGTTGCCCAGTGGACACATTTTGATGAAAACACTGACCTTGGGTACTGGACGTCCGACATCTTGGTGTTCTCCCCAAACTCTTTTTTAAGGAAGTCCTCAAGCGGCGCCGATTCATAGGGTCGTGACCCCTTGAAAACCTGCTCCTTCATCCTGAAGTATAAGCAGCGCAGGTACTCCATGGACTTGCCTATATATGAAAGGACCGTCATTGTTGTAATAATGCTGACGTTATTAAAAAAATATATATGAAGCATAAAAATTGAAACACACAAACCGTGGATAATGGCAAGGGCCAGGATGCCCCCGGTGCTCGTGCCAGCTACCCAGTCAAAGAGCTCTCTGGTGGGCCGACCGGCCTCTTTCTCCAGAGCGATCAGCATCTGGATCAGCACGAGACCCTTAATGCCCCCGCCATCCAGACACAGCAGTCTGTCCATCCTGCAGGAGAGGATAGGGAAAAAATTCACAGCACATACTGTTATCACTTATCACCAATCATCTGAATGCCTCGTTTTCTACAGGTTTGCACCAAATTTGAATTATTTACACAAAAATAAAATAATAAGGTTCCTCAGGGACGAAAAAAAAGTTACTAGGATTGGGGGGGGCTGAATCTCTTATTTAATCTTTAAAAAAAAAACAAGGACCTCCCCTTGACTTAAAAAAGCAATAACCTCCCTTAACATCTCAAAATGAAATATTTATGGCTCACTTAAAGGTTTAATGAAAATACATATTTAAATAACAAACTGCTAAATTAACTATAGCTATTTGCAAAGCAGACACATGTTCCAGCTAAGTGCCTGCTAAATATGGATTTTCCTAATTCTCCCCCCAGATTCCAGATAATAAAAATTCATATACTAGATCAGATTATTATTGTTGCCTGATGTTTATTAACACTATTACTTGACTGTGATGGGGAAAATTCAGCCCTGCTATGAAACTGGATTGTTTTCCTCTCTGTTCGGCCAAAGGCACTTTCATGACCTATGCTGTACAAAAGGTATTATTTTGATGTAACTATTCTATTTATTTTATTTTTTAAATATATACTTTACAATAAATAAAAAGGGGCATAAATGAATTAAAGTGTAAATCTGTGATTAAAAAAATTGAACAACCCTTCGCTGCTTGACCAAAAAAAATTCAGACTACCCTCCCTTCAGCAAACAGAAGTAGTATAACATACCCTTTCTTTGAACCCCCCACAAAAAATGACTTCCCTTGAAACAATCCCTTGAAACTTACTTCTTTTTGTCCATTTTGGGGCCGTCTACTTCAGACATGCCTTTGCTCATTGCACCGATTGCGGCCCCGAGATGCATGATATCCTCGAACCCTGTCGGACAACCACAACAGCTGTTGGTATGACACCGTCACTGTGGGTGAGTATTGACTGGAAACTGATGGAAAGTGAAAGGGGGTCACTGGGTTTTTGTTTTTTTTTCTACAAGCCACATGGGAGTTTTAATACAGATGTCTGTCTGGAAAAAATATCTATTTTCATCGGATGACATTTGCCTAAGTCATTCAAGTTTTGCAAACTGAGTTAAGTTTGAAAGAAAGTAATACATATTTTTTGCCGAAAAATGAAAATAAAATCAAACCTTTTCAGGTTTCACAGAAAAGTCTAATCTTTTTTGGGTCATTAATATGTCCTAAATCATAATTTAATTTTCCCTACAGCACTTAGAAATAAAAAATAAAAAACTCTGTACTCTTTGGAATATTAAATAGAACTAAACTCCGTCTTTTATGTGTGTAGGTCTTTTTTTTGTATTTTAGGGATTGAAAATTATTCTAAATTAGCACAAAAAACAAGTTGCACTGGATGAGAAAGACATCAACTCCCAAACTTTAAAATATTCAGTAAATACTGAAAAGAATAGTTGAAATTCTAAAAGAGCCTCCCAGTAGTTATGGGTCCTTCATGAAATTTAAAGGTGAAGAAAGAACAGAGAATGGTGAAGTGGAGGGTAAGGGATAGGGATGGTTGGCGTTACCTATGGCTTGAGGCTTGGCCTTGAAGGAGGTGGGGGGAGGACTGCCGGGGGAGGGAGGGAGGCAACGCTGGACCCCTACACTACACAGCATGTCCAGCAGTATCTTTCTATTAGGACCTTCCATGTTAATACACACAAACACACACACACACACAGGCAGGCAGGAGGTCAATATGTTAGACATGCATGTACCACAAAAAGCGGAGAGACAGTGGAGAGAGAGGGAGGGAGAGAGAGAGACAGCAAGAACATGAGCAGGCTGTTAGCAGTCATCATGCATTTCACAAAATAGATTAAAAAAAAAAAAAAAAAAATCAATAAATAACTGCGAATTCAATTTACCACCATTTCCGCTTCAGAGGCTAAAGTGGGTGGTTTCATACACAATCATCTCTATGTACAAATAACAAATATGCTCATGTGCTAATGTTGCATCAATAGAAAGAAAAACTAAGGAGTGGCAACATTTGTTTTTTTGCTGCACTTCAGATTTTGCATTCGACTCCAAAACAGAAAAAAACCTTCGCCCCTTTCAAATAGGTTGCTATTGTGATAAATCCATATTTGTGACTGTGAAATTAATCGTTTTTAAATCACTGGCACTGCTTAAAGATAGACGTTGATCCAATTCAGGTTCCAAGGTGAAAGGCTGATGCAAGTACAAAGGTGAACGTACAAAGATTTTTAGCACTGGCAGCTGAAATATTTTCAAATGCCGCCCGCTTGTACCCCTGCCCTCAGCTGTTGAGAAGTTGAAGACGCGTCTAAAAGTGACGTTAAAAATAAAGCAATTAATTTTGCTCTACAGCATAATTCAGAGACCAGCTGGTGAGTTTGTTTTTATACCGTTCTTTATCTACCTCTTCCCTCTTTGGACTGTTTCCTGAGCTGTGACATGTAACTTGAGAATTTTACACGAGAGAATTAATCTAGGAATCAATATTCCCTATAGTCCTACATTACATTGCGGTGTAATTCTGCTTACTGCACCTTTAAAATATAAAAAATGCATGTTGAAAGGTTTCTAACCATCTAATCAGTCACAGAATAATATATTAGTTGCAAGAGTTGTATAACAGGATTATGGGTGGATTGAAAATTTGTGATTTTGTACAGTTTTCCAAATCACTCATTACATACCCACCCATTGTCATGCAGAGGCTTTGTCGTTTTCAGCAGAACATGCGCCTCTAGGCGAGACTACATCAAACTGGATCACACAGGGTTGTTAGATGATACACAACAGGTTCTACGAGTTTATCACTGCAGCTCTCTATTCATGCTCAGAGTTCCTTGATGTTCCTTATTTTTCTAAATGGGCCCCCGTTACCCCAGTGCCTCTCGCCTCTCCCATCCCCACCGCCTCCTTTACCTTTGCTGGTGCGCGCGGCAATGAGCCCGGGAGTTTCTCCCAGGTCATTGTGGATCTCCACGTCAGCCCCGAACACGATCAGAGCTTTGATCAGCTCAATGTGGTCCATCTAATGAGCACAGTGTCACACAAATGATGTAATAAATGATTTAGGATGGAAAAATAAATACCTCAGATGTTTCTCAAAGATATTCTCAGTCTGTGATGTTTAATACATTGAAAAAGTGTTGTAATTTAGCTTCTTGGTGTGTCCATTACAAAATCTGAAGTAGTTACATCAATGCATCATTGCGACAGGATAACATTTTTCCAGCTGAGAAAAACCCAAATTGTGCAACTCTTATCTTGTTGCACCCCCCCCCCACACACACACACACACATTGCTAATTCTGTGTCACAACCGCTTTGCAAAATCCATAATTTCTGAGCAATTTCAGAGAACGTTTTTTTTTTAATCAAAGGGAATTTATTGTTTTCACCTGGAGGATTAGACTATATTCTGTACACGCACCTTCATAGCCAGGTGAAGAGCCGTGTTCCCATCCTGGCCCCTCAGGTTGGCATTCGCCCCGTGGGTTAGCAGCACCATGGCCGCTTCGAAGCGCCCCCTCTTGGTCAGAATGTGGAGGGCGCTCTCTCCGGTCTTACTGAGGTAGTTCACCACGCAGCCACGCTCGAGCAGAACACGACACATCTGGCACAGAGAGACCAAGGTGTTTTTTAAATGTTAATTTAGTCTTTATAAATATCCCTTGACACATTTCATTTCAATTCCAAACACTTATGTCTTGGTTTGACAGACCAGAGTGCCAAGAGTAACATGAATTACTGGCAGAGAGCTGAGCAGGATTAAAGGTTTCTCTGTGTTGCTCGCTCTCCAACCGTTTGCTCACAGAGGTCAGCAACAGTCAAACATCGATTAATATTTCATCAAAGCTTCAACACGTTCACTCCGCTGGATGTATACCAATGGAACTCAGACACATAATTCGACCAGCTCATAATGCATTTCTAAAAAGGAAACCCACAAAGTGTTTTGTTTTGGGGGGGTTTTTTGTTTCACCTCGGCGGTTTTGGCCCAGTGCAAAGGTGTCCCTCCGTACAGAGAGTCTTCGGCCTGGAGCTGGCCTGGGTCCGCTTTCAGGATCTCCTCCACACATCTGACAGGCACACACAAATTGGGAGAGGATGATTTACTATGTTATCAACTAAAGAACATATATTAATAGGTCTCAAACTCACTGCACAGAATCCCACGTGTTTTTATCCGGGACCAATGTCAGTAAAAGGCTCTAAAACTTGCTTAAATTTTTGAGTCTTCAGTACAAAGACTTTCATTCCTTAAAAGCATTATCTACCTCTACATTGCTTATAGATATTACCTGGATGAGAGGAGGTAATCTAAGGGATCATTTTTACTGTTAGAGATCATCCTTATCCAAAAGTCAACAAACCCAGGACGTGTAGGCTTACGGAAAAATCTCATAAGAGCATGGGCGTTCATCTACATTTAGAGGTGTGTGTATAATCGTGTGTGTATTACGGACCCGGGTGTCTGCTCGTTATATTGTGACGTTTTACTGTGGAGACGGTCTCTCTCTCTCTCTCTCTCTCTCGCTGTCAGGGCCACGCCTCCCAATTGCCATTCTGCTTTCATACCCCCATCGGCTTCATAAAAGCCGGTTTCAGGTAAAGAGCAGAGGCTGTGATCTTACACAAACAGTCCACATCTGGTTTTCTTAGGACAGGTGTGACCGTGTATTACAGTGGCCTCTATGGTGAACTTCGATCTTTGTTTTTGTTTAATATGGGTAACGTGTTTTGGAGACACTAGTTTTGTGTGTGTGACCTGGGGGCTTAGATTACTCTTTATTTTCTGGTTGTGCATGTCACGTAGGTGATTGAATTGTTTTAGTTAACATCATGATTCATGGACAACTCCTAGATTGTATTTCAGTTTGGCCCAATGCAGCCAGCTAGGACTTCAGCTGTTTTTCACCTATAGAAAGCCAGTGATTTTGTGTTTGAGTTAGAAAGAGTTTTGTTTTGTTGGTTTTATGGTTTGGTGCCTCCCACTGTCCATTCCCTTTGTGTGTTTTTTCACTTGGCTCTGTTTTCTTTTGATCAATTGTACTCTAATATTGAGCTGAAGCTCCTGTTTCTGTTGAATTTTGGACTGACCAGCATCCCAGGCATTAAACGGCTGGGCTTGCCAACAATAATAGAGGCAGCTTAGCATGGTAACTGGAGAAACTGTTACATCAAAGCCATATGCTCCTTAGTGTTTTGAGGAAAACGGAGGAACCCTTTCTGCTCACCCTGCTTGTTCTGCAGCTACAAAAATCCTTAAGAAAAAAAATCCTGGACAGTGCATGAGGATTTAGAAACTTTACTTTGAAATGCCCCCATGCTAAAACTGGCACGGATTGATAACAATTCTGCAGAGTTCAATTTAAAAGACTCTCAGCCATCACACCACAAACAGCAGAGGAGAGAAAACGACTACACTATATATCCTCCTCCTCGCCCTTTTCCAATACTCACCCCTTCTCGCTGTGCTTCATGGCAGTGTGGATGGGGTAGCCGGTGCCGCCGATGACGTCGCACTTGGCCCCGCCGTCCAGCATAGCCTTGACGGCCTCTACGCGGCCCGAGCGGCAGGCCACATGGAGGGGCGTCTCCCCGATGTTGTTCAGCTCGTTCACCCCCGAGCAAAGCCGTGAGCACAAGACCTGGACGCAGGAGATGATGGATGGCAACAAGGTGGAAGGAGGGAATAAAATGTTTAAATGCAGTTTAGAAGACAGGACTGGTTATTGACTTTTTTAAAATTTTGACCTGAAACAGTAACAGCTGTCATTCAATGGATTGGTGGTAAAATCCTTCTGGTTAAAATTGGAAAACCTGATTTCACGACGCAGTGAAACATTAAAATTTCCGAATAAGTTGAAAAAAAAGAAGAAAAGAAACACAGCTACAACATATTCTTCCCACATGAAGTGGAGACTTCACTTGAGCTCACCTGGATGATGGCGGGAGAATCCTGCTTGGCAGCATAGTGCATGGGCGTCTCGCCGTTGCGGTCCTTGATGTCGGTGCGGGCCTGGCTTTCCTCCAACAGCTCCTTCACACAAGCCGCGTCGCCACGCTCACATGCGAGATGCAGCGGCGTCTGGCCCGACGCATCCCGAGCATTGATCTGACTGGAGGAGGAACAATGACAGGTTGATTTTAAGGGTGGCATTGATTACCTGTTCTTACTTCTTTTTTAACTGTGAGGATTTCACGTTCTTGCAGCCTTGCACATTGTAGGGTCATGCAGGTTGTTCTGCATGTTTTAGCCAATAATCTTATCTTCCAGAGCAGCTGTTATAACGACTTCCTTCCTGTAAGAAATCCAGCTAGGGAGGCTTTTGTTTTTTTTGGGGCAAAGTTATTTTACCATGCTGTGGTAATGCAGGTCAAGCAGGGACATTTTTGAATTTTTTTTTTCCCTTGTTTTTTCCCTTTAAGTAATTCTAACTACCCAGTTCTGACACTTGGTGAGCTGCAAGCCTTTTCAATGCAATGCCGACCCAGAGGCTTATTGCAAAATTGTGACGACAAATATAGCCATAAACGTGTCCACTGAGATGGATTAACTGCCTCAAGTAGCTTTTAGGTTATTATAAGCTGATTATCATACTTTTCAGACAAGAATAAAAACCGACTGCTGCCTGAAAAAGAAAAAAAATTGAAAATGGAAGGAATAATGTCATATTATTTGCAGCTAATGGGCTAAAACCTTCAAAATCACTCTTAGGGCTTTAAAAGCCCCAATGACATAAAGTACTTACAAACAGTCAATAGTATATGTTGCATTGTTTGCATTTAGCTGGCACTCTCACATAGACTGTCTCACAATCGGTGCTTCTGTAGGACAAGCTTATACAGTACAGGCTAATCCTCTCTTCATTGTGTATTGATGACTTGTTGACACTGACTTATCCATGGGCAAACCTGACCTGAGCCAGAGCCAGCGCTGAAACAATTCATTGTTATAATTCACTGGTTGTCCATTCACAAATGTGGAGGATATGCTGCTTAGTACAACAGATGTTGAGACATTATTTTTTTACCGTGGAAAATGACAAGAGACATTTTTCTCTATTTTCTAACATTTCTTAGACTAAAGAATTAATTGGAGGATCGGTTTCAGTCCCTGTCAAGTCCTAAAAACAAAAGCCTGAATAAAAGTCAACACATCCTGTCTTACCTCTGGACATAGTTGTGTTTGAGACACTCTCGCAGGCCCGTCTCCACTGCGACGTGGGCAGAGCTCCAGTCCGGGTGGCTGCGGATGCAGTCCACAATTGGCTGGGTGGTCTCTGCCTTCAGAGAAAGTGTCTCGTAGAAGGGGCGAAGCTTGAGGGCAAACTGCGGAAACCAGTTCATGGCATCCTCCTCTGACGCCACCTGAAATAGCCTGCCTCGGGCAGTACAGTGGTTCCATTGTCAAATTTTACAAGAACTATTAGGGGAGATCCGAATGGGTGCCAAAAACTATGGAAATGTGGTGAAACCAGTACAAGTGACAGACAAGATAAATATGAATATCATGGGCAACTACAGCAGTACGCAAAATAATGGCCAACTACTTAAAATTACATATTTTGTTTAATTTTGAAGCATATTCTTTGTGTCCCCCTTGACTTCAAAAAGTGTCTTTTGTTCATTGAATGGGACTTTTTTTTTTAAGTTTTTGACTTATGTATATAAAAGATGCTTTCTCAGCAAGGTTTCTGTTTCCTTTGCCTGAGCTGTAATAATAAATTCCTGTAAACTTTAAATCAACAAAATGAATGTTTGTGGTTGTTGTGTAATTGAGGCGCTTACAAGATCGCTACAAGTTTTAAAAGTAACCTCAACAATTCTCTGTTGACTAGTGCAACTGTCGTAAATTTAAATGTAACTTTATCATGTTGTAAAATCATAATTATCTTTCCCTCTATGACCTCACATATTGAGTTGGCAAGGATTATCAAATTTTATGGGAGGCACCACCCTCACATCTAGCACATTATCCTATGACAGATTAAACATTTGGTGTCCCTTCTTGCACAATAAAACTGTCATAGCTAAATTACTAAAGCCTGCTTTTCAAATCTATGGCATAATGACTGATGACAGAAATTAATTCTGAATAAAGGGCTTTGATTTAGTTGATCTTAGGATTAGTTAATGGTGTCAGCGGGGGTCTTAATTAAATCATTAAGATATTTGTGTAGTGAAAGTAGGC
This sequence comes from Istiophorus platypterus, assembly GCA_016859345.1. Classification (NCBI taxonomy): domain Eukaryota; kingdom Metazoa; phylum Chordata; class Actinopteri; order Istiophoriformes; family Istiophoridae; genus Istiophorus; species Istiophorus platypterus. Next base: position 4,656,430 of record CM029114.1, on the reverse strand, counting down.
ACCAAAATCTGCGGCTGATCACAGAAGTCACAGACAGTCAAACATATGCATCTTAAAAACACATTTTGGTCATTTCAGCTGACATCTTAACATTTTTAAACCTGGTTCAGTGGCTGCAGTGTGCAACAAACATCACATGAACCCCCCCAGCCCGTGATGTGATGTGATGTGATCAATACCGACCTCAGAGCCACAGTCGGCGTCTCGGGGCACATGAGCAGACAGTCCCATGACTGACACTGGCTGTTCCTGTACAGGACCATGCGACCTTCCTCCCTCAGCAGGACTCTGCCTCCCCCGCCGTACTCGGACAGGGGCACGTCCCGGACCCGGTAGGGGTTGGTGAAGAGGGTCGACACGGAGGAGACCGTGTCCAGCAGCCGGCCGAGGAACTGCATTTCAGTCAGCCGGGGGACAGAACCAAAACTCGGGGAAGCTCAGGGAGAGAGGACCGACTCGACCTACTGTCTCACCGCCTCCATGAACTGTGGCTGAGCAGAGAGAGAGACGGGTTTTGGCGGAACAGCTGACCCTCTTTGGAAGCGGTTCTTCTCTGGAAGCTCCTTCTGGTCCACCACGGCCTGTGGGATGGTCGTCAACATTAATGAATGATGTGTTTACCCCCAGGGCAGGACAGAACCACCCGAGAGAAGCAACAGGTGCAATGTCACCGGTTTTACATACGACGGCTGATGACAAGTCTCCGGTTCGTGGTTCTGCTAAGTGGAGTAACGAGCCGCGCTTTCAGAAAACTATTTCCTTCGAGGTTAAGCTAATTATTCTACCTTTAGTACCGGCTGAGCTAACGCGTAAGATGATAACTCGGGTTAAACGTCAACTCGACGCTCCCCTTATGAAACAGGAGCTTTTATCAACCACGAAAATCCGACCATCGAATCGGGCCGGTTTTCATCTGAATGACAAACAAGCGGCTCCATTCACGCCGCTCACGAGTTTCTGCTCATCCGGAGTCGACCGACGCGATACCGGCGCTAAAAGCCATCGGACGCACGGGCGAGCCGTGCCGTGCCGTTCCGGGCCGTGCCGTTCCGGGGCGGTCCACGTTTTTAAACCGTGAAAATCCCAAATCCGTTCACCGTCCGGGCCACGCCACAGTTTTGTCCCCCGTCGGGTGTAGCTAATCGCGTTACGCCGCCGCCGCCGCCGCCGCCGCCGCCCGGTCTCACCTGCTAGCCGTCGTCCGCGCCGCCTGACTTCTGACGGCAGCGTCAACAACCGCGACCGCGCAACCGAACTTGCTCCGAACCGGCCGATTGACGTGAGGTCGACCAATCGGAGCTCGGGGACTAGGGGAAGGGGTGGGAGGTGAGGAGGGGGGTGTGTTCCACGGTGTCTGTCCCAACGTCGGAAGGTCTGGTTCCGTGTTTTATAGATTAAGGTTTCGTGGTTTCTATTATCTCGGTCCTTATTAAAAAGAAAACACACACACACACACACACACACACACACATATATATATATATATCATTTTTTTTAAATCATGTAATAGTATACATTACGTAAACCTTAAAATTTTAGTCAGTTGAGCAACTTGAGAAGAATTAAATCTAAAAAATAAAATCTGAGAAATGAAATATGCATTAATTTGTCTTTTTACAAAACACAAGGCGACACACACACACACACACACACACACACACACACAAAGAGAAAATACATCAGCTTGGGGCAATTTTTAACAGTCGTCGAATGATGAATGTGAGTTTTAAACTCGTCAAATGCTGCACTACGTTAAAATATTCTTAAATGCACCTACAAAGGTCAATGCTATTATATATGAGCGTCACAGCTTTTTGGTTCAATCTTTGCTGTTCTAAAATGCCAATAATCACACACACTTGTTGCGCTAAAAATTCTGTTCAGATTCAGTTCCCAAATAGCAATACCACAATGTAAGAATACGCCATTCTCTATTTTAAGTTATTCACTTTACTTTTAATACAGAAAGCATTATTTGCAGTTCTCAAAGTTAAAAAAAAAAACAACTAAACTTACTCATGCAGCAGACTGGCCCCTTTTAGAGCAGTGCTTTATGATATAATATACCAATAGTAATGCACCTTTAACATGAGTGCATTAATGTTGCTGAGATGGACCTAATTTAAACTACTCTACTTATTATAGGGTAGATTTTACCACAGGCCTAACACTGCATCGTAACTGATGAGATGACTGTATGTAAAATAAATAAATAAATAGGCAATGTTGTGGAAAGATTATTGTATATTATCATTTCAACAAGGCAAGACAAGACAAAAAAGAAATGCAAGGCAATATAACACACTCATATTAATAGAATTTTCAACTTTGATATGAGACAAATGGTAGAATATAAATTTGAGTTCAGCTACAGTTCAGTGCAAGAGACGAATAGAACAGAAAAGTCTGAACAAACAGTTGGAGCAGATTTAGATTTTTCTAGGAGTTTGCTCCAGACATGTTGTTGAGAAGTCTTCATAATGGAGAAGCAGCAGATCGGAAATGTAATTTGGCTCTGAACCATTAAGGGCTTTATAAATTAACAACGGAAGTTTATAATCAATTATAGATCTTATATCTCAGAGATAGAATTTCAAAGGTATATTTAAAGTAAAAACAACAGAAAGTTACCATCACAGAAGAACTATAAGGCTGCAACCAATAATTATTATTATCATTAATAGTTCTGACAATTATTTTTCTTTTAATAACTGATTGTTCAGTCTGTAAAAAGTCAGAAAATAGTGAAGAATTCCCATTATTATTCCCTGAAGCCAGAGTTAATATAAATAAATTGCTTTGTCTTGTACCAACGGTCAAGAACCCAAACATGTCGAGTTTTTGTCTTTCTTTTTGATCAGAGAAAACTATATCAACTAGCAAATACTCTAATCTGAGAGGCTGGTAGGAGTAAATTTTGGACATCAAAACGATGAATCAATTATCAGAATCACTGCCGATTCAGTTTCTGTACGCTGAGTAAGCAATTGATCAGTTATGCCAGCTCTAGAGGGCTGGGATGGGTTCTGAGTGCCTGGGGAATAAATCAAACCGCCATGTTGGGGCCATAAAACTGACCAATGCTCTCTTCTAGATTGATTTTTCTACTTTTTAGTCCTATTGTCTAAAGTCTAACAACTTCTCCACTTCCAGTGTACACATCCTCTTGAAGGGAGCCACACAAATGTCCAGAAAGCCTCTGATCCGATGCTCTAAGTTTAGTTTTTGGGTATTTACGAATGGCCAACCATCGGTGGGGGCAGCTCATGCTGCCTGAGTTTTTAAAATCGTTGCCGTGGCCCTGGACAGAGCTGAGTCTGGAGTTGAAGCCATCTTCTCCCGGGCACCGCTCACACTCCCCCAGTAGATCATCAGCCGTGAGCTCGGTCGCCTACTCCTCGTTTAGGGGGGAGTCATCATGGCGCCGCCTGTCACCGCGCAGAGGATGAGAGGCCGAGGTCGGCGCGCGGTCCTGTGCACGCCGGGACGACCGGAAGGAGGGCTGACCCCGGCCACGTGACGGGTAGCGGGCCGGACGCGCGCGCGCATACGTGTGTGCGTGCGTGTGTGTGCGTGCATGGGTGTGCATGTAGGTGCATGCGTGCATGTGTGTGCATGCGTGTGCATGCGTGTGTGCGTGTATGCATATGTGTTTGCGTGTGTGTGTGTGTGTGCATGTATGCATATGTGTTTGCGTGTGTGTGTGTGTGTTTGAGAGAGTGTGTGTGTTCGTGTGTGTTTGCATGTGTTTGTGAGAGTGTGTGTTTGTGTTTATGTGTGTGTATGCGTGTGTTCGTGTGTGTCTGAGTGTGTGTATGTGTGTGTTTGTGTTCGTGCGTGTATGCGTGTGTGAGAGAGAGAGTGTGTGCGTGCGCGCTTGTGTGAGAGAGTGTGAGTGAGAGAGAGAGAGAGAGAGAGAGAGCGAGCGAGCGAGCAGCGGAGACCGTGTGTGTGTCCTCTCTCTCTCACTGTGGCTGTGGACCGGCCCGAGCCGACAGCGGAGCCCGACGTCCGGAGAGAGGCGAACGGAGACAGGCAGCTTTAGCTCGGGCGTGAAAGATGGAGCTCTCGGCGGCGGGGGATCGCATTTTCGCCGCGGAAGCCGTACTGAAACGCCGCGTTCGCAAGGTGAGACGCACCGCCGCCGTCCCGCGTTTTTTTTCTCCCCCCCCCACCACCACCACCAGCACCAGCACCACCAGCAGCGGCAGTGCCCGCGGAGGTTGGCCGCGGTCCAGTCCGTCGGCTCGGCGGCTCGGGGTTTGCCTTCTTACCCCTATGCGGTGCCGCGGAGGCCTTGTGGCTGGCGGATGCCTCTGGTTTGCTAGTCGCAATTAGCCAGAAGCTAGCTAGCGAGGCCACCAGCGGTGGATGGCGTACTCGGGCACTGGCAGGGGAAATAATAATAATATTAATAATGATAATAATAATAATAAAAAGCGACACAAAGAAGGGGCTAGCTGGAGGAGAACGAGGCCGACCGGCCGATGGGATGTGGGCTGCGCTTTGAAATGGAGGGGCCCGGGCTCCTCTTGTCAGCTAATGGTTGCTAACGCTCTACGGCCACAATCTTCATTTTGCAGCCTGTGGAAGAGGTGCATGTTGCACCCACGTTGAGAAGACAGTTTGAGGCTGGGGCTTTCCTCTGCAGGCTGCGAGACACGGTTCCCCTCAAAACGTTAGTCTTCGCATTCATGAACCGTTGAGGGAGAAAGGAGTCTCTCGGCCACAGCTGCTGGAGGACCTCAGATGTCAGTGTTGTATGAGTCCATTATTGCCCGTATACTGGAAAGGATCCTATAAATGTTGGTAGGATACCATCTTAAGTGACTGGTGTATACAGTTAACTAGCAGGCCCACCAGGCCCCCGGTTACTTCAGGGTTGCCTGCTAGAACTTCACAGTTGTACCCCTCCTCATTTATTTATTTATTAATTTATTTATTGAAATGCGTGTAATCCAAGAACATGCACAGAACAGGCCTTACTTAGGTTCAGGATACGCTCTTCTACAAATGCTGTTTGTAGTGACTCATCCTTTTAGGAAATGCAAATGCATAAGGTTAACCATGCAGTTCAAGTTGCTTCTGTGGAGGAAAAAAGAAGTTGGTGGAAAAAATATATATATATGTATATATATATGTGTATATATATATATATACAAATTAATAAAATAATGTGTGTATATAAAATGTAAAAGATATGTCATTGAGAAATGTATGGGATTAATGGGATTATAAATTTGAGAGCCGGGATGAGCTCTCATCCGGATGAGAGCTCTGAAACATCCCCAATCAAATTTGAGGAAATCCCTACAATGCAACAAGTGGCTTTTCTTAATTGAGACATACTTAAGTTCAAACATGATGTTTATCAGATTAATATAGAAGCTGTTAAGGACTCACCAGGACTGTGTTTTTATAAATGAATTGGTGCAAGAAGCATGCAGGATTTTGTTTTGTGTAAAGGACACAACAAAAACTCAGCAACTCACAAATGCAGATAAATGAAAGACTAAAGACTGGACAGCAAAAGGGACAATGCCGTAATAAATTTCAGATTTAAGGGTTTGTTTGTTTGTTTGAATCTCTCTCTCCTCGTTTTCATATGAGCTGTTTTTGCTAATCTGCCATCTGTCATTTTCTTGCAGGGAAGGATTGAATATCTGGTAAAATGGAAAGGATGGGCAATGAAGTAAGTGCAACACTCAGTGATGACTTTTTTTGATGTGAATATTGCATCCTTAAGTCTCTTTAAAGTGAGGCATTTGTCTGTTTTGTTGTGCTTTTTATTTTCTCTTTAATTTTTTTTAACAAAAATGGGGATTAAGTCCACTTTGGTGTAAAAAGGTTTTGGGTGTCCTTTTAATGTGTGGTTTCCCTCATGTTGCTCCATCCCTGTTCAGGCACAGCACTTGGGAGCCAGAGGAGAATATTCTGGACGACAGGCTGATCCTGGGCTTTGAGCAAAAGTGAGTAAAGCCGGTAGACGATGAGAGCAGATGCACAAAGTCTTATTTCTGCATGTTTTTGTGGGTACTTTTTTTTCCTATATCTGCTATGCTTTCGGTTTTGGCTCTTAATTTCTAATATTATAAAGCACTCTAGTTCTGTTCATTTCATTTCTTAGTCTTCCTTATGTTAGCTCTCATGTATCTTCCTGTAAGTGCCTGTGCTCGCTCTGTTGGTGTTCTTACATTCCCTGGCCTCCTCTCTCTGATCATGAAAAGCCCATCTGACCCGAAGTACTTTAATTCTGCTGCCAAGCTGCTCGTGCTGCTGTGCCGGGAGTAGATGTTTACAGTAAACTAAAATGGACAGGAAGCTAAAATGGACATCGAAAAATGGACAAAACCAAAGAAACTGTTGGGTGGCTTCAGGTGCCCCCAGTTACTGGCTGCTCCACTTTCCCAGAAACCACAACTTTCATCAGTCTTCTCTTTTGATCCTTTTTGTAATTGCTAATGTTTACACGTTCTATGCTTTTGCCTGTGTTTGTCACTTGCGTTGTGTTGGTAAACTCTCATTATTTTTCTTTTTTTTTCTATTTTTTTAGGGAACGGGAAAGGGAACTGCATGGGCCGAAGAAGCGGGGACCAAAACCCAAAAACTTTGTCATGAAGGTAGGTGGGGTTTTTTGTTGTTTTTTTTTTTTTTCCATATTTGTATATCTGCATTGATTCGAGCTTCGAGTTTCTCGTTTTTCAGTTAGGAAATTACAGTGCCGTTGTTTAAGCCGTTGAAACAACTCAACCCTCAGACCTGTCAAATCACACTGCCTTTGCAGAGGCAGCAGCACCTTATAGGATACTGTAAAGTTCTGTGGTTTCTTGTGCCTGAGATCAGAATGAGATCAACCCAACCCACTTGAAGGTTTTCTTGCTTGTTTGATGTTTATTTTGATTCTTACACTTACAGCATGCATGGCTGTCATTGCTGCTGAGAACGAACAATTATTTAGAAAATAACTGTTTAGGGGTCAGCGGTGGAGGGAAGAATTTGCCCTGAGCCAGTTTTCCTTTTTCAAATGGCCACTTTGATTTTTACAGATCAGCTGGGAGCAGGCGCAGCACAATCGTTAGTAGTTGTTAAAGCCAGCTACCCCAGGGCATAGTAAAGAGCTTTCTGAAGTTTAAAAGAGTTTTACTATCGGACGTGATGTGCCGTATTTTTGCAAGCCTGTCAGTTGCAATAAGATCTGTGGTTTTAGCTGCACAGGAATGTCAGGATCATTTAGAGTAGCATCAACAACTAGAGCAACACTGGTGAGTTCTGTTAAATTGGTTGCTGGCGTTATTTTAATCACAAACAGTCAATCACTAGAGGCATTGGTGAACTACCTCATTAGGTGTCAGATGCAACTAATCACCACTTACTACTCCAAGTAAGCATTTGATTTTGTGGTTTTCAGGTGAAAACATCTAATTAAAATGAAGAATACGTTAAATTTAGCTAAATTTTGTTGGAGAGTGTTTTGTTTTGGGGTTTTTTTTGGCACTGAAGTGACATGGCAATGTTCATCTGGACATGTAAAAAAAAAAACAAAAAAACAAAACAGTAGTTATTTTAGCCAAAAAAAGGCAGGTTTTAATCTGGAGACCATGATTCTTGTCCTACAAATCACAAAACACATGTTTCCTGGAATAATAGTGGAAACAATGTGGGTATTACGTAATTGTTGCCCCGCTACAATGGTTTCTTAAATGTTTGTTTCAGGCACGTGCTCAGAAAAGAGAGCCCAGGAGCAAGGCCTCGAGCACCCACCAGACTACACCGCGCTCCTCTTTGTCCACCTCCAGCCGAGCAGCTCCCTCCTCCTCTGCCTCACCTCATCGTTTGCCATCTTCCTCCTCCTCCTCCTCCTCCTCCTCGACCGTGGCGCCCTCCCCCAAACTCAACTCGCTTGCCGCCACCCACAAGCTGAAGAAGGACATCCACCGATGCCACCGTATGTCCAGGCGTCCCCTGCCGCGCTCGGACCCCATGGCATCCGCTTTCTCCAACCCCGGCGGCTTGTCCTCACGCATGTATGTCTCCCCCTTCTCCGAGACCGTCCGCATCCTAAACCGCAGGGTGAAACCCCGGGAGGTCAAGAGGGGTAGGATCATCCTCAACCTAAAGGTCATTGACAAGCCAGGTAGGGGCGGCACGGGCGCAGGCAGCAGGAATATTACGACAGGACGCCAGAACATCCCTTCCCGCAACCGCATCATTGGGAAAAAGGGAGAAGCCCCCTATAGACCTTTCCAGCCTCCTCTGAAGATGCTGGGGTTCCCAATGTATGGGAAGCCATTTGGGCTGCAGTGCGGAGGCCCCTTGGCTTTCCACTCCCACCCAGGGTCATGCTCCAGCACAGGGGCCAAGGACAGCCGCACCGCCTCCTCCCAGTACCAGTCGCCTCCTTCTCCTTCCAGCTCCAGTAGCTCTGAGGGGAAATCTCCCACCGCATCAGCCGCACAGCCCAAGCCCACTGCCGGGACCTCGCCTTCCAGTGAGGGTCCCAAGCCCACCAAACCTCACACAGAGACCCAGAAGGGCCAGGGTGCCAAGCACTCTGCACCCGCCCCACCCTCAGATGTGAACCCAGTGGCGTCAGCATTCCCCTTCCTCCCTTCCTCGCCCTCTTCTTCTTTGGAGGACGAGGAGGAGGAGGAGGAAGAGGGCGCCCCAGACCGTTCGGCGCCCTCAGATGAAGGCAGGGAAAATCCTCGCCAGCGCCGGAGTAAACGCCAGCCGCCCACCACTCTCCCCACGGTGGCCCCCGGGGACCAGAGCTCCGCCCTCGCCGAACCCAAGAGGGTGCCCGCTGAGGGAGACCCCGACTGGCACCCTCAGATGGCGCCAAGCTGCAAGGACGTGGTTGTCACTGACGTCACAACCAACCTTGTCACGGTCACTATAAAAGAGTTCCCCTCCCCTGCCTCCTGCCCTGCCTCCCCCTCTGCCAGCCCCGATAACGCCTCCTCCCCTCCCCCCGCCACCACCTCCGATGACCCCTCCCCAGCCAAGCCATAGGAGATCAGATGTTATGAAGTCAATTGCCATTGATGATAGAATAATATCATGCCAGTGTTGCCACTTCAACCCCCTCCTACCTTTTTCCTTGAAGGTGTGTCCATATTTGTGTAGCGATTAATGAAATGTAACTTTACACCGCCCAGCCATTGAATAGTTTAAAAAAAAAAAAAAAAAGAATATTTTTTTTAAAAAAGGAAATGTATAAATTCGAAAAAGGGGCAGCTAATGAGCCCTCGTTGACACTTAAATTGCCATATTTTGTCCACTTGCACAGCACTGACTCTTTGAAGCAGACTTGGATAGAAAAGGGGCGTTTGACTTCTTTCACTTGCCCCAGACGTGCTGGGTTTCAGATTGTCGTCTGGTGTAAGGCGAGACGGAACCCTTTGCCCGTCTGAGGCGCCGGGGGAGCTTTTATCAAGCACACTTGGTTCACGTGGGAGAAAACAAACGCTACTTAGATACATGCTCTGCTGCGAGGGCTGTTTATGCACCGCCTCAAGGTGTTATGTCACCCCCGCCCCCCCAGTTTCATTGGAAGTCCAGCTTGTTAACGATAAATGAGGCGGTGTGTTTTTTGCACTTAACACAGTTGGACTCTCATATATTGCATCAATACAGCGAGGTAAATGCAATGCACTTGACTGCATCGAAAAATGACCTATTCTATGTAGTTCATCAATTTTTTTTTTCAAGGCCTTTTTCCTCTTGCTCTCTTGAACGCACATGCATATATACATACAGTATAAGTAAGTATTTATATGCACGCACAACCTTAAAAGCTGCAAAATAATATACAAAAACAATAGTTTTTAAGTTATTACTGTCCTTGCCGTATCTCCCTGCTTGCCTTGTCCTCTCACAAACCCACCGACCCTTGTCAACGTCGCGATGTCCGCCAAGACTCTAAACTGGCCTGCGGTTAGTTGTCGAAATCTTCTCTTCATGCCAGATTTGCACCGCGTGACTTCTCAACGTGGTCAAGGTCTAGAAGGTCCACAAGCTGAACGCAGTTCGGACTGGAGCCACCAACCGAATACAGCTTTTTAAAAAAGGAAAATAAAAAATTTTAAAAAAATCGTACTTCATTGAACCTGTGAGCTACTCGGTAGGACATTTTGAAGTCTGTGGAACATGTATCCAGTTATTTTTTGCTTTTTAAAAAGAAAAAAAAGCTAATAATCAGCAGCAGCTGAACGGCAATATGATCTGTTTTACCTTCCAAACTTACAAGTGTTGCAAAGTTTTCCAGCCATGCTCTGTTCCTCTAGATGTCGCTGCTCGGTCTGGTAGCGGTCTGATAACTTTTTTTTTAAATTAATTAATTTTTTTAAAATTGTTATGTGCTAGTTCCAATAGAAGTGGTTCATGTAAGATGGTTCACAGCATCATGAATCTTAATAGGAACGGAAAATCTGAACCAGGCCTAGACCTTGCCAGTAATTTGAGGACATTGGTTGTTGTCCTTTTGTTTTGTTTTTTTTTTTTTGTTTTTGTTTTGTTTTCTGTCAACTTCTGTATTCTACAACTGTGTGTTTGGCTAGGTGCTAGAAATGAGTCGCTGTGCCAATTGTATTTTTATTATACTAGAAACATGGAAATGTGTTTGAGATTTTTGTAACGTCAGACTTTGTGGGGGGGGGGCATTTTTGATAAAAGTCTAGACATCCGTCTAAAACATCCAGTGACATTTTCCAAAACAAAGTTGCAAAAGCACCTAACACCACTTATATTGAGGAATGTCTGCTCTAATCTTTAGTTACACTCAAGTACTTTCCACATCAACAGTATCCAACGTATCAATTTCTCCGGTGGCGCTTACATTTCAGAGTTGGCGGCTGACGATGGCCAACCCCCCACTGCCCTTGGTCCGGTCACTGCTGTTGTCTAAAACAGTCAGTTAAACTCTTGAACTTGCGTTTTTGTCGCATGTTACCGTCGCACACATGTCTGCATGAAGGGTAAACGTAGCAAGAATCGTCCCTGAATCAGACAACTTTGTTTTTTTTTGTGGCGTCTTTTTGGCTGAAGTCTCTGTGACTAAATTACTTGGTCCCGACTTCAGACCCTGACCTTTGACCTGGTCATTCGACACTCATGGTCGCAGAGGGCTCCTGAGTAGTGCAGTGCGACATTGAGGAGGAGGAGGAGGAGGAATTGAAACCAAAGGATGCACTAACACACCAGACTTGGAACACAAGCTACATCCCGTCTCGCTGCTGGTTTCACAATCAGCGAAATCGCCTCAAGATAAATGATCTTTTTTTGTCTGCAGCTGATGAATTAATCTGCCATTTACTTCTCCAGCCGCTTTACCAGGACAGAACTGAGAAGACACTTCATTCTTACTCTGCTCACTTTTTTCTTTTTCTTTCTTTTTTTTTTTTTAACCAAGGCCAGGTTCTACTTAGGACGGACAACCAAAGTTGGCACATTTGTTTCATTCAAATACATCAGGTTTTCTGTCTTTCATTCACATCATGTTACAGTCAGAAAGGCACGTTCAGGTAGTCTGGTGGTTGAGTGCGGAAAAATAAAGCTTGATCTCCGAAGGTTTGATCCACGAACCTCTTCTGAGCTCATTCACTGCAGCTCATTTCTAGCTAAATTTTGAGAGTGATCAAAGACTTGGACCGAGTTTTTGACCTTGGAGAGCATCTGAAGTACTTCAAAAGAAAACTCAGCCCTTTATACATAGACTCCAAACCCTCCTCTGGTGCTGCCTGCTCTTTCTAGACCCTCCCAGACCTTGGCTTTTACTCTGGTGTACCTGTGTGTTAGAGTATTTTTATTTCTTTTAAGGTAAAACAAAACAAAAACCAACAACTCCCGCATGTGTTGCCTTATAGCTGCTCCATTCAACCCCAGTTACACTCCGGGCGGCATTTACCTCGTCTTACTCAGCTCCTGTCACACAGAGCATGTTCCACAAAGGAAAAAAAAAACCCAACACTTCCTTAAACCATTACTTTTAGCACGGTAACTTTTAGGGTTACGTCATCACATACCGTATTAGACTCTACGTGGTTTCTGTTGTCATCTCTTTCCCAACGTTGCGGTAGCAGCACTCTCCGTGTCCCCATCAAAGGCTGACGAGGAAGATGTCGCCTCCTCTCCTGTCACGTACTTAATGGTTCTAGTCGTCGTCGATACTGTTTCAATACTCTCATAGGTTACACGTGGAAGGATTTATTCCAAAGTTACGCATCCATTGTATGAAGAAAAAGTGACTGACGCTATTATGAAAATGGTCGATAGCTCAAATTTCAATCAAGATTCTTATTTTTAAAAAAAGAGAAAAAAAGGGGGGCAGTACATAACTTAAATCCCGATTTGACAAAGTGGGGGTGGACAGAGTCCTCTTTATTTTCCATAAAAATGATGAACTAAAGGATTATTTTCTTCTCCGAATGGATATATCGTGATTTGGAATAGAATTTTTCATCGACTATATCTTTAATATCTTTAAGTGGTGGATAGAAGTGACTTGCAGTTGGTAGATGTGTAAGGTATTAGGCTGCTAGGCAACCTCTGCAACTGTTGATAGCAATGTTCTCTTTGTTTTTTTTCTTTTCTCTCCTGGGGTAGCACAACTCAAACTTAGTGGCCTATCTTTCAACCAAATAGGGCTCTTGATTTTTATTATTTGACTTTTTTTTTCCCCTCTTGAATTGTTTTACATTTATGTGATGTAAATTTAAGTGCTAGATTTATTTGGCACTAATTGGAAAAAAAGGAAGGACCCTTGTTTTAAATGTGTGGATAACGATGCTTAATGAATTAAGAAATTGTGCTTTTTAAGCTGTTTTTTTTTCCTTTGTACTGTACTTTTATTAGTTTTTTTTTAAATATGCATATAATGTCAATGTGATGCTGTTTATTTGACTGCAGTTTTGTCTGGTTTTATGCTAATATGAATTATGTACATTGTATTGAAGGTGATGAGGAGGTGGAGGATAATGATGACATTGTAATGTATCTGAACTTCTGAAGCATGTTTTGCGAACCCTTATTGTACAGATTATGTATTCAATGTCAAGTTAACTGTTACTGTTGTTGCTTTCTGTGTGTTTCTTGTACAAGGCTTTTAATTAAAAGCTCTTTAAAAAGTAGCTTGCTTACTTTAGCTTTTTCAGCTGGTGTCTCATATATTTTTGATGCTTCTAAGTTGACTTGAGCACAGCTACAGCACTTAGAGCACTTTATAAATATATATATAAATATATAAATTCCTGAAAAACATCTACAGAATTACCTTTTTTTTAATATATTTTTTTTTACAATAAAGTGAGCACAAATGTGTAAATCCCTGTTTCTCATTAAGTGTAGTTAAGAATATTTGCTTTGAAATAATAAAAACCCTTCTGTTTTCTCTCTGGAGTTGGAAAAATGAAGGTGACAAGTGATGCACAGCTTCAAAGCCGAACAAAATAAAGTTAGCACTAAGGAATGTTACCCTGTCAAAGTGTTTACAATTCGAATGCAAGGTACAGCTGTTCAGTTCCTGCCTTTCATTTATGCCAGAGACCAGCCAACACAACTGAGCGGAACAACTGAATCCAAACCCAATATAAACTGTCCTTACAGCTTAGCTTTTGCTTTTTCCAGGTAATACTCGCTGACTCTAGGCAGGTGTTGTGCTGCTGCTGAGACTGGAAATGATGCGATGAGAGGATTCCAAGAAAATATATATATTTTTTTATTCCTATAGCTGAGGGAACCTGCAGAGTCAGGGAATAATTCTCCTTGAGCTTATTACTATGAGTAACACCTCACATTACATATGTTGATCTATTGTTAATACAAATACATAAATACAAAAAAAATGTTGACTAGTGCAGCTTTAACGCCTACGGCTGAGAGGACATCCATCATGCATGATTCTCATAAAAGGCGTCTATATTTCACGAGGGTTTTTTTTGTCAACTTGCTCTCTAAATGTAAAAAAAAGTTCCATACATAACAAGCAGATGGAATTCAACATTTTTTCCAAGGAGGAGAAAAAAAAGTCAAATCTCCCACAGGGAGGTGCTGTTGAGCCACTATGATGCGTTCAGAGTCACCGGGCACAGTGGCCTGTGTGCATTCAGGAGGGTTTTGAGAGCTGGGGTGACATCAAGGTCGCTGAGCCAGGGTTATTCATCTCTTGAGTGGTTTTGATGCCGTGACGAACAAATGCATCTAGTTAAAACAGCCCCCCCCCCCGGCAGGCTGTGTTTTATTTCATTTTCCTGCTGTTCAGACCGAGAGTTGTTGCAGAGGTCCCTTTTCACCCTCTGTGGTGCCTTCCCTGTTTGTCCGTCTTGCCTGCTCCCCACCCTGGCAGGATCCAACTGGGCTTATGAGCCAGATGGAACTCAAAACAGTCCTGGAGCTTTGATATGAGTGACCCACATCTGTGTGTGTGTGTGTGCAAAACATCAGCCACCTCTAGAGATTAATCCACTGTCTGGGCAACTGGTCAGCACAGGGAAAGCCTGACTGGTGCAGTTTGAGTCTCTGATTACATTGGGGGGTTGAGCTCGATTTTAAACCGAACCATCTGAATATTTTTCCACATGCGATGATTTCACTGACTTTCAACACTGGAATGGAAAACGGTCAAAAATCTAATCTATATTTACAGTCTCATTTTAGCACTTTAGCTAGATAAATGTGAACAGTTGGACCTGAAATAAAAATGAAAGACCTAATTTTTTCACTAATATTACAAGTAGGGGAATATGTTGAGTACCGTCAAAGTCAAGACCTTGCAAGCTAAGAAAGAAAAAGAATGGAAACGTCTTTGCTGTTTTTTATTTCCTCTGCACTTTTGCAAATGTTCCTGCCTTTTCACTCTTAAAAAAACATGTCTGGTTTGTTTAGATATCTCAAATTGAAATTAGTTCCACAAGGTTAGGTTATGTCAGGGGAATAAAAAGAAGAAAAAAAACAACTTGCCTTTTCAGAACATCAGTCCTTCAGTGTAAAAGACTGACAGCTTCCCTTCCAGCCTGAGACTGAGAGACTGAGATAACACAAGGATAAAGGCATTTAGAGACGAGACAGACAGTTTGTCCACCCACAGTCGGGTCAATAGACCAAAAGGCAACGCTGGCATGAGACATGCTGTACTTTACATTAGCCCCCACTTTCCAGTGGATTACAGTGAAATTGTGCATAGTAAATATTAGCATTTGCTAACCTGCTCAACTAGGATGGTGAAACATTATGTCTGCTGCTAGGTATATTAACAATTAGCTAAGACCATTGCTGTGCCAAAATACAGCCTCACACATCTGCCAGCACGGCTTTAAACTCAAACTTAACTAGAAGGGCTTCTGTTTTTAATTCTTTATTTTTGTCCCTCAATGTTGTTGTGAGGTTTGTTTTTTGGAAAACGTACAAAGCGAAGTTATGGGTAGGTCAGATGAAAGCGAGTTCACTAACAAAGTGAAATTTTGGCCTTTCATCACAAAGCAGCTCAAAAAGCATTAATGAAGAAGAGAATCACAGAATCACTGATATCCGAGGTCGTGTGTCCGAGGTCGGATTTTTTTCCCCTTTCATGTCATGCTAATTGGCAGATTCGCTTCCCCTGACTGGCAGCAGACCATCTCCCATAGGTGCGGTGAACCAGAGACGATCCATCCTGAACCGCGCGTCTCTTTTTTTAAAACGTCAAAAGCAAACAGTCTGAGAGTGGATTAATCCAACCCCTGTGAAGAAAAAAAAAAACTTTTTTCAGTTGCGAATGTTTGTTTGCTGAACAAGGCCTCGGGGGACGACTGTATCAGGGTCAGATCGTATCTGCTGGCAGGGTGTTTTAGATAGCACTGCCTCTTAGGGAAAACACACTCTTCATCTCCTCCTACTCAAAAAAGTAGTGTTTAAGGTCCTGGATCTATGTATTTTTCCTTTCTCTTCTTCTTCTTCTGTCCCAGTCTCTCCTCTTCCTTCCTCTCCCGTCACTGTGAAATTCACTTTTTCTTTCTCCATCATATCTGTTATTGTCACTTCTGGGAACTGATGCAGACTTCACATATTGTGCGACTCGACTGACAAAGAGCACTTGACCATTTCAGCACCAAGAAGACTTATTGTGTTGTTGCATGTGTGTGTGCGTATGTGCGTGTGTGTGTGTGTGCACGCATTTGTGCATTTAAAGGTGCGTGAGTGAAGGTGTGTATTCCCTAGCCCTTTGCCCTAAACTGCATGTAATTCTTTTACCAATGGGTTGATGTGTATTCCGTTTGAAGTCCCCACTGGGATATAAAAACAGGTACACATATAAAACAAACACACACACTGATACACACACGCGCACGTACGCACACACACACACACACACACACACACACACACACACGCTATATAAACACACACACGGATCCATCACCGCCTCGGTTGTTCAGGCTGCTGCTGGAGGCCTCACCTCTGCTCCGCCTGACGCATGCCCACAGCCTCGCTCCGCCTTCTCTGAGCGGTCCCCATGGTAACGCGCGGAGGAGAGCGGAGCTTAGCAACACGGAGACGGAGAGGGAGCATCTCTGGTCCAGACGGCGCGGGGCCACCACCTTCACGGTTACACGGTTACACACACACACGGAGCGAGGAGGGAGGGAAAACAGCAGCGCGCCGCTGGAAAACATCCTCTCCAGGTAGGTGCCACTTCTTTTTTTTCCTACGCCCAAACAGCTGTTGTGGTGAATCCGAGATGTCGGGCTGAGTGTAGTTAATCGATTTACTGGCTCATGGCGGTGTGGTGCGGGCTGCTGTAGCCCGTGGATGGATGCTGCTCTCCGCAGCCGCGTTCGGGTTCCGAGACCGGTGCCTTTGTTTCCCCGTGTCCAGCCGTTCGCGCGTCGGGCTTCTGTCCTCTGAGCCCTCGCTCTTTTTGCTTCCTCCTTCTCCACAGTCACAATGAAGTTCATGGTGGTGCTCGTGGGAGCGGGCACGCTGGCGTTCCTCGGCGCGGTCATCTGCATCATCGCCAGCGTCTACCCGCGGAAACGCGCCGCGCCTCTCAGCGACAACGGCACCCTGACATCGGAGTCGCTGCTCCAGCCGATGGAGCCCGGGTCGGTGGCGCACGCCGGACCGCTGGGCGCCCTCCACGGAGCCGAGTCCTACGATGAGGGCAACGGGCTCGGCGGCATCGGGCTGGAGGTTCCCACCCTGAACGAGCTCAACCTCGGGGAGGAGACGGGACCCGGGTCCGCCAAGCAGTTCAGCTTCAGCCGGTTGATCTGCACTCCGGTGCCGGTCGGGGAGTGCAAGACCAAAGACCTGAGGCAGCGGCGGGAGCAGCAGCAGCAGCAGCAGCAGCAGCAGCAGCAGCAGCGGCAGCAGCGGCACCAGCAGGCGGATGACCCGATGTACGGAACCGGGGATGAGGACTGGACTTACCTCCGCACCACCGCGGAGGAGCTCCGGCAGATGGTCCTGCAGCAGAACGACCAGATCCTCATGGACCAGAGGACCATCCGGGAGCTGACGGGCAAGCTGAGCGAGTGCGAGAGCGGCCTAGAGGACGAGAGGACCGTCCCGGAGCGGAGCATCGGGGTCTGGAGCGGCAACCGCCGCGTCATGGCCGGGGACGACGTGAGCTCCTCGGCCGCTGCGCAGCTGCAGACGGCGCGGGCCGTGGAGGAGCTGGCCAGGGCCATCATGGACCTGAAGGATCGCATTGAGAAACTCGAGGTAACTGGAAAAGACGCTGAGTACAGATTTAAGACAAACTTTGACCCCCCCCCCCCAAGAAAAAAATAACATCTGTTTGTCTTGCTGTTTGCCTCCTGTTGGAGTTTTGTTTAACAGCAGGAGATTCGGACTGATTACCCCCCCCCCCCCCCAAAAAAAAGGTCAATCAGCCACTGGTGTCCAGTGACTGTTGCATTAGAGCCACGTTGCCCCAATGTGTATTTACTATTTACCCTGAAGGGTAGTTTCAGACCTGCCTGGTAAAAAAAAATCCTCCCATAATTTCTTATTTACTTTACCCAAATCAGAAAGATCGAGTTCAGAAAAGTGTCACGGCCCAACGCCACACTGGCTCCATGCAGAAATAAGGGCAGCGAGGGGGCTCAGAGCCTTTTTGCTGTGGTGTCTATGTCCATCATCTGAGGTGCCCTAAGCCTCCTCTCCTCATCCTTCCTCCCCCTCTCCTCATCCTTCCTCCCCCTCTTTTCTTATCTTCCTCTCCCTCTTTTATCTTCCTCCTCTGACAAGAAAGGCGTGAAACAGGGCGCGCTCCGTGTCTTGCGCACAAATCGCCACGGACCCCAGGGGACATCTTTTGCACCTGCTGGCCCTCACACCCCTGTGCGCACATATACACATTCACACACACACACACACACACACACACACACACACACACAGCCCAACCCCATCCATCGCCTCGGCCGCCTCTTCCCCCTCTCCCTCCTCATCCAGCAGCAGGATAGAGAGATAAATAAAAGATGAAGCTGGCTGGACAGGAAAGAGGGGAGTGGTGCTAATGGTGGTGGTAGAGGTGGGGAGTCAGGTTCCCAGTCTGTGTGTGTGTGTGTGTGTGTTTGTGTTTGTGTGTGTGTGTGTGTGTGTGTGGCACACACACAGAGAGACAGACAGACATGCACACACGCACACATTTGCTACTGCATCACTTCAAACACAGTCAGTTACAGGATTGTCTTCATTGTGTGAATTTATATTCTGGACGTCCAGATCCAGTCTTGCCTCAGCAACTCTCTTGGTATTTTATATATATATATTTTTTTAAATGTATATATATATATATATATATATATATATATATATATATATATATATATTTAGTCATCTCATCCACAGAATGCAGCGACTCACTCTTTTCCTTTTTCTTTTCCCTTCACCAACACCTTCCTTTTTTTTCAACTTCTGCCACCAATGCTAATACACCGCCACTGCCGGGCTACTACTGCCATCAATACAACACCTCTCGCCGTGCTGCCGCTTTGTCATTCTACACCTCTTTGCCTCAGGTTCATTACGGTTTGCAACAACCACCGCTGCCGTCATGAATAGTAAAAACGCTCCTTTTTGTGCCACCGGAATAAAGATACGAAGGGACTCCAGTTGTTCCTTTATGTTAAAAAGTCCTCCGGGGTGCAGCCGGCTGGGAGAACAAAGACCCACACAATTCACTGATAAGTCGGACAAGCTCTCACATTTTTCCTTTCTTTAATTTTTGTCTAATTAAATAACATTGAAACACAGACTTTCCTGTCCTGCCTTCGACATCTGAGGGCATCTGGACCAGATGTCAGCTTTCAAAGATTACACTGACCAGAGCTTGGTCCATTAATAATTGGTCGGGACAATCGCAACCTCTCCGACAGACGTACTTCGCCAAATTCAATCGACATAACCACTGGTACTAGACATGCACAGTAGGGAAAGCAGAAACAAAATGTCTGTGTATTTAAGAGGACTGTGTGCTTCTCATTTAATTCTGAGAAATGAAGACTCTACTTAACTCCAGTGCAAAGATTTAATCAAAAATCCAAGATTTTGATCTTTATTTCTTCATCATGGAAAAATTATAAAAGGGAATCTCAGAGCTCAAAGCATAAAGATTATAAAAAAGCAAAATGAATGTGGGAAATTGAGTTTTTTCAACATCTAAATTCATAGGAGGCTCCGCAGATACTAAATTCATTTTCAAAAGCTGAGGATAAATCGATACAGAAAGCAAACTGGAAATAAAAAATATGCATCAAAAGTAATAAAAGGAAAAAAAAACTGCACATTTTTGGCAGTAGAGCATTTCAGCAATGTGTCATGAGTGCAGCAGGCTTCTCATTAAACACTTGATTCTGTAACAGAAAAATGCAAAGACCATTTTCAAGAACTATTTGTAAATAATACCCTGATACTTCTAGTACTACTCTGTACCACAAGCTCCACTGCCATTAATTTAATAACAACTGGTACCCGGCAGCATCCATTAGAGATCTCCCAGGAACAGGTTATTTGTTGTCTTCTCTCCACAGAATTTATTCCCTTTCTCCCTCTCCTGCAGGCAGAGATAGGTCCTGCTGCCCTGAACCTCACCGACACATCCGTGGGTACAGGCAGTAGCAGCGGTGGCCTCGGGGTTGGCGGCAACAGCGGCGGCAGCGGCGGCAGCAGCCCAGCTGGTAACACCGGCAAGGCTCCTGCACCACCCACTGGCAGCGCTTCCTCCACACCTGCAGCCGCAGCCCCGGGGGCCCGCCGCCCCGCCTCCCCCGCTTCCCCCGCCACCAAACCGCCATCCAAGGGTTCCCCTGGGCGTGGAAAGGGCACCTGGAGGGTGGAGGACCTGGAGGGGGAGCTGGAGAGGAAGATAAAGATGCTGGAGAAGGAGCGTCAGGCCATGAGAAAAGAGACTCAGGGCCAGCACGAGAAGATCAACCAGGGCATCGACACTGTCAACCACCGCGTCACCGAGCTAGAACACAGTGAGTCTGGGGGGCGGTTAAGGTAGAGGAGGGCGAAGACGAGTTAAGGGATGTATAGACCAACTAACGCATGAAGGGAGGCAAACAAGTGACTGAGCTGACTTCCATGAGCAAGCGTTACAAGAGGAGCTCGGAGATGAAACTATAATGAGCACTGTGGGAAAACTGTGGCATCACAGCAGTGGAGAGTAAACTGCAGATTAAAAATAAGGTGATTAATGAGTTCTGAAGGTTGTGGAATGTCAAATGGGGCTAGGAGGGGGAAATAAAAGTGATGGCATGAAAAAAAAATTTAATGGAAATAAAATCACCGGAAATCAGTTGCTGACCTTACTTGAAGCTTTTAGATATAGTAGGTTTTTATTGAGGACCCTTAATTTTTTTGGTCGCCAGTAGTTTGCCTATGTCACATTGGTTTTGAAGGGTTTAGTCGGTTGGTGTAGTCCTTCCACCCCACGGACGATCGAGATAAACCGTAGGTGAAAACCTGCTGGGGAAAAAAAAAAAAGAGAGGGCTTACAGTGGAGGAAGTGGGAATGTGGAGGGAGAGATGGCGAGGTGCCGTGAGGAAGGCTAAAGAGGAAAGAAGAAGCACTCCTCTGTTCTCCTTTCAGCCCTGACGCTCTCTCCGACCCTCTCCAAGAGTGTCATCTCCGCACTGAGAGCAATGCCGTGGCCTCGAGTCAGTGGGTCTGATCATTAACTGCAATACTTGAGCTCTTGCCAGGCACAGAAGCTGGCAGGGCAAAGTAAGGATGAAATATCTCTGTCCTTATGTAAATTGGCCATTAATGCAATACCTTTCCCCATTTTTCTGTCTCTCTCTACTTGTCTTACCCCCACCCCCCCACCCCACCCCCACCCCCATCCCTCACACCCCACCGCCACTCCTGCCCTGACTCTTTCCCTTCATCCCCTCCGTCTGTTTCCCACAAAGCGCTGACAGAGCCCTCATTCCCCGATGGCTTCGTCCTCTCCTTTCCCATGCGGACGAACTACATGTACGGCCTGGTGAGGAAAGAGATATCGGAGATGTACGCCTTCACCGCCTGCGTGTGGCTGAAGGCCAAAGAAGGGGGCATCGGGACCCCCTTCTCCTACTCGGTGCCGGGGCAGCCTAATGAGCTGGTGCTGCTGCAGGGAGTCCATAACCCTGTGGAGCTGCTCATCAACGATAAGGTATTGGAAAGGGGGGTGGGGTTGGATTCCCACCTCAAGGGGTCAGACAACAAATTTGGTGTGGCTGTAGGACTAGAAAGAGGCAACTGTGAAATTGTGAATTATGCACAGAAATTAATGGGTTTTTGTACCCTGCAGGCTTCCTTAAAATTAGTGAAGCAAAGTAGCCCGCCATGGAAATCATTACTACCTTATTATAGCTGTCCCACTGAACAGCGCAAGCTAGTCTGTGGCTCGTTGTAATTCGCTGATTAAAAATGAGCGACGAAAACATGTTCATTCTTGTGACAGACAGACTTTTTTTTTTCACGGCATGTTACATGTGCGGTGAGGAGAACAAACTGTACCACTGGAAATATCACAGCATCCAATTATTGCTTCAGTCGGTATGATGTGGGTTAGAGTTTATTTTAGGTCGGGGTTGGTTCTCTGGAGGCTCTGTAGCCTAAGGTGTGTGCGTATTTTGATCCCGCTCTAAGCTTTACCACCAGTTTCATGCATCGCTGGTTTGAAAAAAAAAAATATATATATAAATAAATAAATGTATATATATATATATATATATGTTTATTTTTTTTCCTGCCACGGAAAAGGTAAAAGTAAAATTTATGGGGCTCTGGGGCAATGCATTAAAAATTTAAAACTACAAAAAAGGAAGAAACAAAAAAAAAAAAACAACCAACAAAACACAATCACTAGGAAACTAACTGTTAAGGGAAGGGATTTACCTTGGAATAAAAACAATGGGAATATTTATCAGTCTATCCACAATGTGGAAATGACTCTATCCTTTTGGCTCATCCAAAATAAAAAACCTTTAATAAAGATGTTGCAGGATTCCAAGAGGAACCCATGGCTTTTGGTTATTCTGTCACATTTGTGGAAGGCCCGCAGAGAACATATGTTATTTGGGAGGCACGGCACAGAGGCAAGCATTTTGCAGCCATTGTTTTATGTTACGCATTAACACCTACCTTTTCTGGTGCTTATGCTTATAGTTCCCATTGCATTGTGAAGCAGTGGTTTTGCAACTGTGGTGGAAGGAAGGTTAGGACGGTCCACAGGGCATAGTTTTGCCGACATAAACCACCAGTGTGTCCACATTTCGTCCTGATTACTGCCGACACTTGTCCAATATCCGATCATAACACAGGCTCGATGTGTAACAGCCAGTGAACTTGAAATCACTCACTCGCAGCAAATGTTTTCTTTTTCGCAAGGTGGCGCAGCTTCCCCTGTCCCTACCGCAGGATGAGTGGCAGCACATCTGCGTCAGCTGGACCCTGAGGGATGGCGTGTGGAAGGCCTACCAGGGGGGGAAGATGAAGGGGAGGGGTGAGGGACTGGCTGCTTGGCATCCCATCAAACCAGGAGGGGTCCTCATACTAGGACAGGAACAGGTGAGATTAATGGATGGATGGATGGATGGATGGATGGATGGATGGACAGTTTGATGGATGGACAAACTGGATGGACAGTTAAGTAGATTATAGGTTGGATGAATGGATGATGATGGATGCATGGATGGATAGTTGGATGGATGAATTGATGATGATGGATGCATGGATGGATAGTTGGATGGATGGATGGATGGATGGATGGATGGATGGATGGATGGATGGATGGATGGATGATGGATAGATGGATAGTTGGATGGATGGCTGTATGGATGCATGGATTGATGGATGCATGAATAGAAGCATGAACTGTCTGACGGATGGCCAGATAAGTAGATTATAGGTTGGATGGATGGATGGTTACAGAGTTGGGTGTAGAGAGCTAGAGCTATTTTGAGGGAGCACCAATAGCTTCTCACACATGAACAGACAGAGACCTAATGGCGTTCGTCCTCACACCCGACTGCCTCACGTCTTCATCAGTGAGACGCCCACATTACATAACCATTATGAAATCCGTCATTATCCCTCCTCCCTGGTGTCAAAAGAACAACCCAGAGCTCATTTCTGCATCTCATCGTCCCTGCATAAAGGATGAAAAGCAGGGAGCTTTGAGCCCAATTCTGCAAGATGCTGCAATGATGCAACAAGACTTGATTTAATGGATTTTTTTAGAGAGAGAGAGAGAGCGAGTACTTTATTAATCTGTGTTGTGGCTGAATGATGAATCGCTGCTGTGTGGATGTGTTGATCAGATTTTATGGGGGGGCATCCTCCTCAAAAGGCTGCTCTGAAGTAGAGGAAAACATTTTTTTTAATCTTATTTAAGGGGGAATGATCAAAAGACAATATTTCTGCGTATGGATAAAGCTTTGGATGCATTTTCATTCTCATTTAACAACCACGTTGGTATTTACCCTGCAACAATGGCCAAGGGGCGGTTGTAGTTTTTCAGGATCAGAGACTGTATATTCATTTCTACATGCTATTAGTGTAAATCAAAAAAAGCGTAGTATTGGAGCGGGTGTTAGTGTGTTAGACCAGTAACAACTTCAAAGATATACTAGTCTTACTTGGTGGTCATTTAATTTTTTGCCACACCAATGGAGGAAATGGTACAAAGTGCACAAGATATTCATGTATATATAGTACGTACTTACAAATGCTTTAGATACCCTTGTTTCCACTATATGCGGTGCAAGTATTGGGTAGAGTTCTCCTCAACAAACATGAAAAAAGGTATCCCACTCTTTTTTGAAGAAGCTGGATAGTCAATGATATAACTGTTAAAACATCAATAAACCAAGTATATGATTTGATACTAGCAACAACTAGTGCTTCTTTACTGTTTGAAGGATATTCAGTCTACAAGCTGTAGCTGCCTCTGGCTTCTTGGACAAGTCAGGGAAGTTCAGTGCTAAAAATGTTTTCTAGGTGTCCCTTCAAAAGAGGGGAGGACACAATGAAGTTAAAGAAATTAGGGTGTGAAGTCTTTTTCGGTCCTGAGCAGTGTCTGCAGGTGTTCTTGTCAGGCTTCATAAAATGCTAACCACCTCCACTAAAGAGTCAGAACAGCCTGTAAGTGCTTGAGAGTCAAACCAAAGGTAGAATGGAACCAGACTGATAATATCAACATTTTTATCACCTCTTCTCTTTTCTCATCTTGACCATGGTGGCTGGACAGTAAAAGGACCTTGTTCAGGGAGACTTTAGTGAGACCGAACTTTGGTCTCTTGGCTGTTTTTGCTAGCATTTTGACATCCCTTTGTTTTGTCCCCTCTCTTCCTACCCAAGGATACATTGGGTGGGCGGTTTGATGCCTCCCAGGCCCTGGTCGGGGAGCTCTCCCAGTTCAACCTGTGGGATCGGGTGCTGAAGCCGGCAGAGGTGGCCGCCCTTGCTGAGTGCAACTCCCCGGCGCTTGGCAACATCGCTCCCTGGACCGACCACGATGTAGATGTCTACGGCGGCGCCACCAAGGAGTCCCTGGACCCCTGCCACGCTGCCCAGAGATCCAACCCCTCCGGCCCCAAACAGTGAGATGGGGGGAGGGGGCGACTGGGAGAAGTCGGCCGTGGGCGGTCGTGTTTGATAGGTCGATTTAGGAGCCGATTTGCGAGTTTTAAGGCGCATCAGGTTGAGTGTGTTTGTTTGGGGATGAGAACCCCTCTGGTGGACCAAGGGGTGGAGCTGTTAAGTCGTTCAGAGTGGTGTATCCGTTTTGTTTTTTTATGTCGGTGTCCACGCTCATGTGTTTACTTCTGCCGTGAGATAGAGTGAGTTTAGTCACAGAATTACCTTAGCGAGGGCTGCATGGGCGGATCAACCTCTGGCAGGAACATGGACTATAATGTAAGTATTCCATAACAGATCAGTGATTGGCTCTGGTTAAAAGTACGACCCACCATTGTAGGTAATAACCTGTTGGGACAGTTGACTACACGTGGTTGTTTGAAGGGGTTTGAATGCAGTGATGAACGAACCTTTGATGATGCCATATCTAAGGGTTTCTTCATTTTACAACAAAGTGACACAAAACTCTGTCTTTCCCTGTCATGTGTCCAGTCGGTTGTGTTAAATGCTAAAACTGATTTCTGAGATGCTATCACTGCTTACACCCATTTCAACATCAATGGGGAAACAAAAAGACTTTTGTTCATTTCTAACTGTATATGATCCTGTTGAGTAATGTCTGTGTACCTTTAGTTTTCTCTATTGCAAACCATGATTTGGTAAAAACAGCGGTCCTATAAATGTATATTGTGTAATGTATCTCTGCTAATGTTGCTCTGTGCCAGTCTGCCCCCCCACCCCGACCCCTCCCCCGCTATAGCCTCTCACACAACTCGGAGTCCTGTGAAGCTAAGTTGCAGTATTTTTGTCTCGTGACCCAAACGGAGCGTTGCTCTCGATTGACCCCTGAAATAAACGCTTGACGTCCAACTAAAGCACCGAAATCGGGACGAACCCAAGCGAGTTTGACAAAATTGTGTCGTGTCTTTGAATGTAAACCAGACGGAATGTATGTATATCTGCATGGCAAAGGTCACGGTTCCTGTCACTGAAGAAACCGGAACCCAAAAAGTGTAAATTGCAAAGTTGGTGTCCCTAAAACTGCCCCACACCCTGAAGCACGTTGATGTCTTTTATGGGTAAATCAGATCCTCGCCGAACGCTTGGCGGACAGCAAAGTGAATGAAGTGGATTAATCCTGTGATGTCCATTTTGTACTTTACGTCCGACTCTGTTTAGAAGTTCAGTATGAAAAACCTGTTCTCCTTTAACCACCCTAAGGACCAACACACTCATACTGGACCTGCTATTATTGGTCGGCCTTAAATTCAAGCTTTTCTCGTTCTCTTAGCAAACCAAAGAACAGCAACACACACAAACAAACAAATGCATAAATAGACTTAAAATAGGTGATGCATTTGAATTTCAGCATCAGTTTCTCTCAAATGTTGTCAGCTGGTGAAATGTATGCGACTGAAATGTTTAAATGTTTTGTTCCAAAAGCACTTGATGCCAAGTTTATATCATCTGGGGCAGAAAGTAGCAATGGGAAAAGTTTCTATGGTTAAGAAAAGCAGGCAGTTACATCATAAAAAGTTGCTGCATAAAGACAGAATGGTTAAAAAAGAATATAATCCAAATAACATTAAACCCAGGGTTACAGTTACCTTGAATGGCGTCCATTGAGACTGATTTTCAGACACAGTGGTTCTGGACCTTTTGAATAACTTAAAATCTCTGTTTCTAGTTACCACTTGAGTGTTGATGATAATAACAATAATAATTCTATCTTTCCACTTTGACAAGGGCGCAGCCTCAAGCTGAATTAAAGCCTGCCTCTATTTCCATCGAATTGGAGAAAAATAAGAAATACATGGACATAGGGCTCCTACTGGCTTAAAGAGCATCAAGGCCGCCGCATCTCCACCCTAGACATCACCAGACGGTAACTCTGTCGCTCAGAGACCAATGGGTGGGTGGTGCGCTCAAGGTAGCCGGCACTGTTTCGGACGAAGGCTACAGCAAGTGATCGAGTTTAGCTCAATCCATCGAACCAGGATTTAGTTAGCTCGAGCGCGCAGACTAAATATGTTACCTTAAAGTGTGACGCCGTGTACTTCCGCTTCAAGGTCAGGTTCCATCTTCGGTCCAATCTCCCGTTCAAAATGGACATCGTAGGAGTAGGAGGTGGAACGAGACCCCCCCCCCCGCCGTGAAAGGGATGAGGGCTCGATTCCCCGAATCGGCCGGCCACACCGAACGTGCATCCTGTCAGCGCTGTGCAGTGAGGTGAACTGTGGTTAAAAGACAGTCAAGTGCTCCAGTTCACTTATTACCTAGACGTCAGCCCCCCCCCCCCCCCCAACTCCCCACCCCACATAGATTTCACACCCAGTTGTAAAGTGCCTGCCTGGGCTCTCATGCCCCAAAAGAAAAAAAAAAGTCAGATGTTTTTATGTTTTCTTCTTCGTCTTCTCTCTCTCTGTCACTTTCTCTCTCTCTTGCTTTTGGTTGTTGACGGCTGTGACAGTGTTGCACTTGTCCTCATTTGCATCCTCATGGATCTTCTATGATATTGTGAAATTGGTGGATAAAAATAATAAAATGATTATGACAACACTTCCAGAGTCGTAGCTCAAAAATAGCATCAAAGAGAAAGTGTGCATGCGTGTTGGTTGTGAGCTCAGCTTATTATGACAGATCTCTTTACACCTCTCAGCTCATCTGGATTACACACAGGCACAAAGACACACAAACACACACAAACACACACACAGGTATTCAGCCTAATCTCATTTATCTGTAATCAGATTAGATGAGATGCACATTTCCTGACAGATGAATTTGCATTTGAGACGTGTGCGTATGCACGTGTGTGTGTGTGTGTGTGTGTGTGTGTGTGTGTGTGTGTGTTTGTGTGTGTTAATATGAAGGCATTGAGGCGATATTTCGGCAGACAACCATATCTTTCATGTAGACTGAATAGATTACTCACAGATTAATCTAAGATAGTGTGAATTCGTGACTACAGATCTGCCCACACACACACACACACACACACACACACACACACACACACACACACACACACACAAACAAACATTTCCGGGCCTTCAGCTCAGCTGAACTGTGATTTGATGTGTAACATTTCATGATTTTATTTGTCTCACTTTAGCTTTCAACTTTTTTTCCTGAGGCCGGAAAATTTCAGTCTTATAACCAAAGAAATATGACTCAAGTCCTACTAGGGTTTTATTTATTTTTTATCTTTGGTAAAGCTACTCATAAAAATCAAGCCACCGTTACTGCTGCGGTTGCTGATAAGCAAACCTAAAATGAGCTCTGTTCAAAAGCAAGACTCTCACTACACTTATCACTCTCATAAAAATGCAGTTCGATTTCTGAACCCATTCCTCTAATTTGAGGCTTAATAAACTCATATAAAAAAAAAAGCCTCTTCATTTCTCTTTGCGTCAGAAAAGCAGATCTTTACCCATGGTTCGAAAATTTCCCCATCTGTTCGGTTTGGGCATCTTTTCTCATTGAGTGCTCTGGCAGATTGTCTGCGCAGTATAAAGTCAGGGTCCAGACTGTTTTTCAATATTTGCTTACGTTCTTCCCCCCTGCATCATGTCCCGATTTGTCTTAATCAACTGCCTGCGGCAATAAAAGACTTGGGTCCTTGCTGAAATCGCCACCACCATTTCTCTCTTATGCATATATATATATATATATATATATATATATATATATATATATATCAGGAAAAAAAAGTTTAAAAAACTTTAGGAACATGGAAAATGTGAGCAAAATATAAACTTAAATAATCGGCATGTTAACACTGGTTTCCTATGAGATCGGGCCTCAAGACATACTGATGATCAGGGACCCTTATTGCGTCCGTTGATTTTTTAATTAGCTCTGCAAATTTAAAGAAGACTTTGTGATTAATCACATCACCGCAACCCAAACACACATATTGTCCCCCGGGGGCCGGTTGCCCACTTTTCTAGTTTGGCACTTCAAGGCATTGTCCCATGTTCTGGCAGCGGGAGGAGTAATGAGAAACACGTGCAGATTTTAACAGGGATTCAGTAGATTTAATCATACAGGCTTTCTTTAAATATCTTGTCTGTTGGAAGATTATTTTGTTGCAGCAGCTCCCATGAGGGTCTGACAGCGCATCATTGGTCAAGACTGAAGAAATAACAGGTTACAGTTTGTATAAAGTGGCGTGTAAGGGTTTATTCATCGTCAAAAGGGATGCAGAAAATAAAACTTTACCACACGCGCACCGAGACTGGATGAATTCCAATGAAATTCCCCTCAGGCATTCGTTGTCCTCAGAGGATTAATCCTGCTGACCGTGGTGACTCCCTGACTTTACTCCAACGCCAACACAAGGTTGACGTTTCTGTTTTTTTTTTTTTTTTTTTTTTTGGAGAAAAATCTCTACAACACTTTGATGGTTTACCACAAAATCCGGTGTACACATTCACGCCCCACTGGAGATGGACTGCAGTCAACTTTGGCGATCCTTTAACTTCTCACCTGGCACCATCATTGGGTAAAAATTCAGTCTGTCCATTACGTTGGTT
This sequence comes from Istiophorus platypterus, assembly GCA_016859345.1. NCBI lineage: Eukaryota > Metazoa > Chordata > Actinopteri > Istiophoriformes > Istiophoridae > Istiophorus > Istiophorus platypterus. The sequence goes on along the minus strand of CM029114.1, from coordinate 4,626,781 downwards.
TCCTGTGGATTAAATGACGTTCCCGCCTTTTTGCACTTTGTGTTTCATGCTAATTAGCAAATGCAAGCATGCTATGGCGCTGGTAAACATTACTCCTATTTTATTCCAGCATCTTAGCATAGCATCCCCATGTCATAAAAAAGCGAATAATTTAGCACGCTGATGTTAGCATTCAGCTTAAAGCCCAGTCGTTCGAGTGCAGCCTAGGAGGAAGAGCTGCTAGCGGAGCTGCCAGCATGGCTGCGGGCTCTTCACCTAATTTCCCAAAGGACCCCTCAATAAACAATTTGAACCCAGATAAATAGTAAGAACGTCCTCAAGAAATCCTCAGTGTTTAATGAGGCAAAATTAAAAAAATTTTTAAAAAGCTGAATACCATGTATCATGAAAATGATCGGCTCACTCTGCACACCTCTAACCCGACTCGACGGCCTGCGACCACTGATCAATTTGCGAAAATCTGTCGGTTGGTGGACGAGTCAGCGAGTCAGTCGTGAAGCCACCGCTTGATTGGATAATGAGTCAGGCAGCCTCATGGCCAGGCAGTGAATATTTTTCCTGCAGTTTTTAATGAAGACTTCCCGGCTCCGTCTCTCTGTTGATCTCGCCTCTGTCACAGCTTGTTAGCGGAGTCACATGGGGTCCCCCCCCACACACACCCCCCACCCCAGCCCAACAGTCTGCTTCCTACGCTGCTGAATTATAGATACACCTTAATTACCTCTCTCCGAGGCAGGCGGATAATATGGAAACCGGCGCCATCACACATGCCGTATAGACCGCAAACACACCAACTTTGGATGTTAATTTTTACAGCAGACCTTCATCCCTTTTTAATCTTTCTCAACTTTTTTTTTCTTTCTTTCTTTTTTTAAATTTTGTCCTCACCCCCTCCTGCAACGCTCACAGCGAGTGACAGCCCCCCTCGTGACTACAGACACGGGTTATAAATGAGTTGTATTCTCACTGCAATGCATCACTTCATCGCTGCTGGCTCTACAGTCGAGCAGCTCCTGCACATCCTCCACATCTACGCTGTGATTTCGCCACCGATTGGTCCTTTCGCCTCCAACTGCTTCGCTCTCAAAATAAAAACCCCAGTCTTCCATTACCCAAACCGTTTTCCTCGACCTTCTGCGCCATCAAAAGAAGCAGCTTTTTTTTTTTTTTTTTTTTGCGTCCTCTTCTCATATTTACCACAAAGTGTTTATACAATACATTTCTCCTCATGATAAACTGTCCTCAAGGCCTTCCTACCACCTCCTCTTGTCTTTCATCCAACTCTATTCACCTGCTGGCATCTTTTCCACTGCACTTCGCGTCACAAACTCCTCCGTCTCCGTCTCTCTCCTCTTTTTTTGACGTTCTTACTTCAGCTCACCTACCAGCCCTCTGGCACTGTTTGCGAGCGCCTCACCCGGGTATTTTAATGCTCCCTCTCTCTCTCTCGCCGTCTCAGCATGTTCTAAAACGTTTCAGACTTTCACGCGAGTGCACACACCGACAAGCATGGGCTCTGCTCGTCAATGGGACTGCTAGGTTTTTTTTTAATTAACACAACACTAAAAATACAGCTGTTTAAATTCTCGCATACATAAACAGCAAGAAAAGAAAAGCCTAATGTTGTGAAATGTCATTTTACAACCTTACCTGATACATCTTGCACATATCTGGATGTTCTACTATTGTGTCTTTTTATTGTTGTTACTGCTCAAATCCTGTGACCCAGGACTCAGTTGCACACCTGCTAGTTCTCAGATCCAGTTTTTTAATGTTTTCAATGTTTTTAATGTTGTGATTAACTATGTCTGTAGTGGTATTTATTTCTTACTTTTACCCCTCTACCCTTTTACTTTACCTATATTTCTGGTGCATTACTGTACTATGCCTTTGTTATGTAATCTGCTGGACACCTATCTTTCCCTCAGGATGAATAAAGTCTATCTATCTATCTATCTATCTATCTATCTATCTATCTATCTCTATCTATCTATCTATCTATCTATCTATCTATCTATCTATCTATCTATCTATCTATCTATCTATCTATCTATCTATCTATCTATCTATCAGTCTGTCTTTCTGTCTGTCTGTCTATTGAATAAAGCAATTACATTTCTTTTACTCTCTTACAGATATACATACTTCAAATAATACATTCATACAGCTTGTTAACTGTATAGTTTAATCATCATCCTATAAACATCCTATATGCCATAAACCAACGTTGATATATTTCTTACATATTTTTCTATAATTATAGAATTGGAAATCATCTCTTCTTCCCTAAATGTTTCCGACATCAAGGGTCAATGCAGTTTTGAGCAGATATAAGTGATTATTAATGTATTTGTCAACAACTTTAACTACTCCTATGGGCCTGCGCATACTGTGCATAACTCCATACTGGCATATAAACAGATGGTAAATTGTAATGTATTAGCACACAAGTTTAATTACTTAAAACTTGTTGTCAGAGGAGTGGTTAATAATTTCTGACACATACTGTACATTAATAAACAATTAAAAATATCCTTTTAGCTCTATACAACCACATTATAGCCTGGTACAAGTCATTTGTTAAATTAATGTACTCTGCTTATATATGCTAAATATGGGGACTGACAGCAAAGTGCTGCACAATGAGCTAAATGATATGTAAAGGGACAAGTAACAATGGTTATCATTATCAAAAAGGCTCAATTAACTGACTAAACGATTGGCCTCCAAAGGGTCAGAAATCAATGGAACTGATGTGTTCAAATGTCTTGTTTTGTTTTACAGGTCTGAGCCCCAAAGATTTTCCAGTTTACAGTGAAATAAAACGGTGAAAAGCGAGAAAAACCCCGACAGTGGAGAAACTGAAATCAGTGTGTGTCATGCTTTTGCTTTACAGTCATACCCATCTTTATCTTCATCTTCTTCTCCTCTCTCGCTCTTAGCCTGTTTGTCTAAACGGGGGGTTTTATTACGGAATGGGGCTGGGTGGGGGGGGTGGTCAGGCTTCAAGCTGTAAATCATCTTTAATCACCTCTGCTTCAAGCACTGGGCTCTGACTCCACCACGGTGCCATACCGTGGACTCAGCTGCAAAGCTCTGCACGTTCCAGCTTTCTGAATCTCGCTGCCCATTGAAGCTTCTTGCTAATTGCGATTTTCCCTCAGCCCGCCGTTTCTTCCCCGCCTCCGTCCTGCTCCTCCTCTGCCGAAAACCGCCTGAGATCACTTCCATTCTCCGGAGCTCTCTGGACTCACTCTGCCCTGCTTCCCTCAGCCAAATGCCAATTCCCCTGCCTTGCCCTTCTCAGCCCCCCCACCCCCCACCCCACCCCACTCCGCAGGCCACAGAGACTCTGCTGCCACTTCACATCCAGAACAAGCTGGTTAATTATTCCCCCGTTATAATTCCTTGCCTATGCCCTGGTTCTACAATAAGCTTCTCAAAACCAGTGCCATAAACTTGACCTCAATGGATAATTTGATTATCAAAATGAGTGCTGATTTTTTTTTTTCTATTGGCAAATCAATTAGGACATTTATTGCCTACTAGTTTCACCTTTACTGATATAACTTGGTCCACAGTTCTTCACATATACTATATATACATAGTCATATTTATCTGATAGTTAGGAAAGTTAATTTTTGTTTTTGGAAGAAATAGTCAGTTCTGACCAATGATGAAGACCATGTGATATGACTGAAAGCTCAGGAAAAGTTGACTGGACCGTGAGTTGGGATAGTTCTTTGTCAAACTGCACTGATCTGGCTCCTGAACCAATGTTGTCGCCAAACTGGATCGGAAACCGCTGCCAAAGCTTCTGTTGCTGTGCAATTAGTTAATGGCTAACTGCTTATCTGAGCCAAAACACTCTTTAATAAACAGTGGTAGAAGTGAGACGGAGGGGGGTTCAGGATTGAACCCTTAGGTCCAAAAATTGCAGCCTTCCCCTGATTGTAGAAAAACAAGTAGAGACTAGGACAGAAGAAAGAGAGAAGAAGTAGAGAAAGATTATCGTGTGATCCGTTTGTATAACTCTGCGAAGACCGATTGAAAATCCTCTCTAATCCAGAGGAGAGTCATTGTTTTTTCGGTGGCCAAATTAATCCAGATGCTCGGGCTGGGGTTCTGGACTGAGTTGTTCAATCGGGTATGAGGGGCTAAATGCACAGTCCTCGGGTTAACAGCACAAGCCTCACACAAGCCCGACACAATCAGGAGAATCAGGGTTTATGTTTGTAAATTTTTTTTTGTTTTTTTGCCTCTGTGTGTATGTGTGTGTGTGTGTGTGTGTGTGTGTGTGTGTGTGTGTGTGTGTGTGTGCGTGTGTGTATGTGTGTGTGTGTGTGTGTTTCTGTGTGTGTCTGTGTGTGTGTACATGTTTTTGTTACCTCTTCGGGACCTGTTCGCTATAAACGTATAACCAGGAAGGGGACCGACGTGTCCTATTGAGGCAAAACGTCACTTCCGAGGTCCTGGTTGAGGTTCAGGTTAGACTGTCCACAATAAAGTCAATGCAATGTCCTAAGAAGGATTACTGTACAAACTTGTGTATGTGTGTGTTTGTGTGTGTGTTGGTGTATGTTTGTGTGTGTGTGTGTGTGTGTGTGTGTGTGTGTGTGTGTGTGTGTCTGTGTGTGTCTGTGTGTGTGTGTGTTTGAGTGTGTGTGTTTGTGTTTGCGTGCATGTGTTTGTGTAGCAGACTGACAATTCTGGGTCACAACTCTCCACTGGGATTCCACTCAGAGGTTTCCAGCTGAATGTGGGTCAGAGTCAGTGAGAGGGCTGATTAGGAGGGATTGAAAAAGCTTTTGCTCAAACACACTCGCACACAGTCTGTTAGACACCAGTGTACTTGTAGAACAGACAGACAAATAGTTAGACAGTGGCTGAAAGCAGCTGAATGCATTCACTCAGCCTTCTCGCCTTCTGACTTGTTTTACATGAATGAAAACAGCACCCTGTCTTCATTCGTTGGACTCGGTTTATCACAGTGCATTGAGATTTGCCGCCGACTCAAAACCATTTACTCATCATTGTGCTGTGTACTCCTGTGCCCGCCGGCTACCTCTTTCTATGCATCTCTTTGTTAATCAATAATCAATAACCGATTCATATTCTCAGATCTCAAGACTCACATCTGCTGTGTTTTCTGCTCCAGCCACTTGGAATATTTTACAAATAAAAATATTTTAACTGAAATTACCTGGTGTCCCAGACTGTATTCAAAGCCTTTGATTGTCTTCATTTTTTAAATTTATGCTACTTTATGCTTACTGTGCTGTGCTACACTTATGAAGGGGGTATAACACTTTTTACTCCAGTACATTCATTTGATAGCTGTACTAGAACTATTTAGTTTAATGGTTCATGCAAAATTTATAAAATATACTGTATTTTATTAGATTAGATTATTCTGTAAAGCAGTTAGATATAGCTCTGCCTCAACCAACTAAAAAATTGAAGTATACTGCCTGTTCACAAGATTTAATGCATGGAATATTCTGATCCAATCCAATGTAACAATGTAATAATATAACACTGGTCTTTCTGCATAAGAGTACATAAGAGTACTTTTGTTGCTAATGCAGCTGCATTTTTTTTTTATTTAAGTACATTTTTAATTGCATGGGTTTTACTTCATTATAATTTACATAATGTTAAGTGCATAAGCATTTGGACAGTGACACCACTGAAAGTGGTAGGTGTCTTTCTATTACTGCTATGGTTAATGTGCTGTTGAATATATTTTAATACACAAGTTTTCAATAATAATAAAAAAAACCCAAACAAACACAAAGTTCAGGTGAAAAGGGGCGTTTCCGCCTGAATTTTTTTCCTCCGGTTTGATTGACAGGCTCGGAACCAATAGGGAGGACGTTAGCCTGTGGTGGGCGGGGCCGCGCCCTACGGACGTCTGTTGTTGAAAATGTCTCCTTAACAACCGAACTGGGAGCCGAACGGAGAAGTTTCCGCTGGACAAACGCCTCGTAAGTCACCAGCCCCTTTGTCACTCTGCGCTTATCACCTGCCGACAACACCCCGCAACCCCCGTGATCATACGGTGGCGGATTAAAATAAGTGGAATTTGGGGTAGAAAGCATCAACCGGTAGCATCAGCTGTTTGCTATCGAGCAAGCTAGGCTAATTAGCTAGCTAGTGAAACCTATTAGGCTAGTTGCTGTTTCACTTGCACGATAAAGTCCGGTCAAGTTAACCAACCGGCCTTAAAGTGCAATATCTGCATGTCAGTGTTTATCTAGGAGGAGTCGTCAATTTTGGCGCAAACTACGATGAAGTATTTGTTTTAGCTAGCTAGCAACGGCTGAGTGGTATTAGCTTACCTCATCCCCAGCCGGGTCTTCTAACAGAGTGTTGTTAGCTACAGATGTGTTCCCCCTCTACAATACCGGACTGCACTCCTGAAAATCCTTTCCTGACAGACATTTAGCAGAGCATTTAAGCCGCTGGATGCATGGCTTTTTATTAACATGTAGAAAAATGTCATGTTGCAGGAGTCGGAATGGCTGGGACTGGCGAGGGAAAGAAAGAAGAGGCCGACTACAAGAGACTGCACAGCTTCCCTCTCATCAGGGTAGGGGAGAAGTGGGAAAGTACCTCTTGGTACAGGACAAAAACATCCCAACTGAGGCTGGAAGTAGCCCACTCCCCGTTGACAGAGACTACATTACATTCTCATTGTACAAATTTGCTGTGTAGCCCACAGATTTTAGGCATTTGATGTGGAGTGGAGAATCTAAACTTGGCAATAATCACAGAGTTTATAGATTGTGCCAGCTAAAATCTGCATCAGCCTTTATGTAACTTCAAGATGACGCCGATCCTACCTTGTGTGCTGACTCAGTCACTAAAACAACCAGAAGCTGACAGGCAATTGTGGCTGATCTGTTGCAGATCAGTCTGTGAGAGAATGTGTTCCCAAATATGTGACAGTTGTCCACCATAAGTCATGGGTTTTGATCAAAGACAATAATACAATTCTTTCAAGGCAGTGCCACACCTCACAAGAGTTGGGCTGAATTTCACAACACCAAGCGTGTTCGTTATATTTAACAACTATATAGTCAAAGGAAAACACAAACAGCGGTTGAGAAAAATCTCAGTGTCATACTGAGGAATTTTCAAACTATAGCATATAGGCTACACAGCAGTGATACATTGTTTTATGTGACTGCAAAATGGGTCTCGTTGCAAACACATTTGTCACTTTGTGCTGTATTCTGTTTGTAGTCACATTTGGTCATCCACTGCTAACAGACTGGAAGCTGGCATCACATGCCACTTTTGTTTGATTTTTGTCATTATGGTAGGGTTATACCGGTTAGTGCAAAGTGTTGTCCGACCAGTTCAAGAATCAAAAGTTTTCCTTCCTGTTCCAAACAGCCAATGTTGATAAAGTGGACTGAAAAGCCAGCTATCATTGGGGTGGGGTGCTAATGTTTAAATATGAGGATAATATGCACAGTTTCAGACACGGTCTTCTGGAAGGCTCTTATAGTGTTGCACTTTGTTCTTCACATGAAATGTGACAGATAAATAGTTATTGACAAATGGAAAGATATGGCTAGAGAGAGAAGTTTAAACTTTGTTTTGCTTTTACTCTGTTTTGCAGTTTTTTTCAAAAATTTTTAAATTGTTTGGAATATCTAAAGTCAGAATGTTTGTTTAATTCTTGTTGGTCCATAGCACTCTCATAAATCTTTATGCAATGGAACAGACAATTTCAGACAGGAAAATGTAGACCCCTGCAATGTTTTGTTGTTCTCAGCACACAGACATGCCAGAGGAAATGAGGGTTGAGACCATGGAGCTTTGTGTCACAGCCTGTGAAAAGTTTGCCACCAACAATGAGGTAAGTGGGTATTGTGCTGTCAGTTTTTGATGTTTATCTGGTAGCTCAGTCAGAAATGTTTATTTTGCTGCCATGCTGCATCTATTGTGATGGCTTCTGTGAGGAGATTAAATCACACTGTTGGTAGTAGTATAGTGTCACTGTAGGGCCTGAATCCCTTTAACAAGCTATTATTCTCATCGATCCATTCTGTCCCCTGCGTTTTCCCCAGAGTGCAGCGAAGATGATCAAGGAGTCCATGGACAAGAAGTTCGGCAGCTCGTGGCATGTGGTGATCGGCGAAGGCTTCGGCTTTGAGGTGACACACGAGGTGAAGAACCTCCTCTACATGTTCTTCGGAGGGAGCCTGGCCGTGTGCGTGTGGAAGTGCTCATAGCGACTCCTCGCTGCCCCTCCTCCCCTCTGATGCGGTCTCTGGGCTGGGAAAGAACACCAGCTACCAGCCAGACGCTGGTAACATTTGTGTTGCGGCCAGAGGTCAGTGTTTCCACACTACCAGCCACTGTGGCAGTTAAGAAAAAAAAAAAAAACCTGAAAAAAACAACCCACCACCGTTTGGAGATCTCGTTCGGTTGAAAAATGTAGTTGGCAGGGAAAATACTTGAAAGGGAATTTTGAGAGCGAGAGTCACTTTGGCATAAAAACAGCTTCCTGACTTGTTGGTCACTTTTCTTTCTTTCTTTCTTTTCTTTTTTTCTCTCAACCTGTAGCCATGGTCCGGAACATTTGTGAGTGTGCATGTGCACGTAAGTTCAACTTTTACAAACAATACAGCCAGCCAGGGTCTCCAAAGTCCTTTATCCTCATTCCTCTTCAGGGAGTGTGTGTGTGAGTGAGTTTATATTTTTGTGTGTGCTGGACACACACGTTTTTTTGAAATAACATTGTGTCATCACACCCCCCCTCCCCCATCAACAGTTTGTGCAACAGTAAACTGGCCATGCTGTCTGTAACGTTTCACACGTGTCTTTCGCTCTCTCTCTCAAGCCGCACTAGTCTTTTAATAAGATTTGTAATATTTTTTATGTGTACATATTTTGATGCGACTTGGAAAAAAAACAAAACTTCTTTTTAAAGACCAGTGTCATCTTCTTACAACTAAAGGCTCAGAGTCTCCGGAGCCAGTACAACACTAAACCTTGATCCGCCTTTTCTCCCTGTAAAGGTGTTTGTAATAATCCCTAATAATATCACCCTGCAGAGTGATATTAGCAATGTGATTGTTTTCATGGTGACGCTGGTGTTAATGATCCACTGCAATGGACCATTATGTGTGAACTGACCTGATTGTACAATAAACTCTGAAATGTGATGAAATAGGAGCGAACGACTGTGTTGCCTGTGTTCTTCGCACCTTTTTTTGCTAGCGGCAGAAGGATTGCAATTGTGTTCATTACATCTCAAGCAAGGCATGTTAGGTCCAATTCATCAAAAGCAGATGCAATTTTTATGATCCCTGCAGGAAAAAAACCCAATAACTACTGATGTAGAGGAGATTTCTGGTAAGTTGAGAGCAAATTGAAATTGGTAGAAGGGGTATGATTGGCCTTATTCTTATTTTTTTCTTAAACAGTTAAAGGGTTTAAAAGTCCTAGTGACTGCACCTGCAAGAGTCAAAATGAAACATTTGTAGATGAGTAGATGTTTCATATGAATGTCTGGTTTTAAAAAGTCCTGTTTGCTGCTTTACACAGAGGAATAACGTGCCAGCAGCTGCTCTTACAAGGCTTTTTATAAAGAAATACACAGAGGAGACTAACAAAGATCTTTCCAGAAAAAAAAAACCCTGACGAGGGTTTGGGTTCATGAGGAAAAAGATAAATGATGGATTGTTAAGGGGCTTGTCAGAGTGGCTGATGAAGACTGGTTGAGGCAGGTTTTCCCTGAGAAATTGGAGAAACTCATGTTTAAAAGTAGCTGCTTTGCTGTTTAAATGTTGCTTCCCCCTGGAGGCGATGGAAATAATTTGGGGGAAAAAGTGCTCAAACTGCCAAATTTTTTTTTTTCGTAAATGTCTGAGAAAAGTTCCCTATTGACACCATGGGCACGGTTACACTCAGCATGTTCTGTTCTGTTCTGTGGTTCCAGTGAGGGATTCTCCTGTTCACGTAATACATTTTAAATGTGTCAGTACATCAGTTAAATCAGTCTTAGTGATAGTCCTGTTTTTAGCATGGCTCTTGAGGGGACGAGATGAGCAAAAAAAAAAAAAATCAAAAATAAACTCCCACACGCTGCCTATACTGTGGGGTCAACTTTGGTACAGACAGGAATCTTATCCTCAGCAAATTAAACATTATGATGGTCTTTACATTTTGTACTAATTAAAGGTAATCCTCTTGCCTTGAGGTTCAAGGTTATTTGCATACTGAATATAAATAGGAATACTCAGCTCAAGGGAATATTGGGGCGCTTGTGCAAATATGAATGGGTTTAAGTAGACGTGAGACTTATGGAGTTAACATACAGAATATGACCATGTAAAATGAAGTTTTATTTCCAGTTTCAGTTGCCTGGTAACATGACTATTTGCAGCATTTATACATATGTAAACTGTAAATATAAGACTATCATGACATTAAATATCTAAAAAAATGCAGTAGCTCAGACATTAAAGTACATAAGTTGAGCATCAGCAGTAGAATAATTAACTCTGTGGCCGCTTTGCTTCACGTTTAGAATATTAATGCTCGGCGTCCCATTAGCAAATCTCGCACACTGACAGGCGTGAACGGGAGAGAAAACGTCAGATAAGCAACACACGCATAATTAAGCACACTCACTTTTAGAACACGTGTGCAGAAATGGTGATAGGAAAGAATTTTTAAACAGAGTAGCACACCATCTTTAATTTCAGCACTGCGGACTCTAGTCGCTAGGAGAGAGACGCGGCGCTCGTCTGCCGAAGAGGAAAGAACTGCGATGTTGTGTAACAGAAGCTGCCCTTTTGCACCACGACAGCTGCAGGGGTCGCCGTGACCCCGCAGCGGAGGGAGGTCATCCCTTATTGACAGATGTGCGCAATCCAGCGAACTTCAACCTACCCAAACACCATGACCCCAGATCAGTTCGGCCTGCACCCAGGCCTCACAAATAAGGCTGTTGTCATCAAGCCTCACTCTCACCATGTACCTTTCTGTTGACACTTGTCGCCAACGTGGCTGATTTGTCCAGGAAATGGTCAAGTCATGATGATCACCTGATCATCGAGCCCCAAATTAATCTAATCAAACTAGAAATAACAGTAATATTACGTTTACATATTTTGTATGATAGGCATACATTTGTGTGTCTTACATGTAGATATTTGATACATCTATGGCAGAGAGGAACCCTAGAACCAGAGCTGTTGGGGGGTTCAGAAGTAATTGGACAAATGAACATTATTATAAATCTAAGGACTATTTTTAATACTTGGGTGAAAGTCCTTTGCTGTCAATGACTGCCTAAAGTCTCGTATGTTTTTTTGTGAAGTTGACCATCATAAACAACGTTCCAGGGCAGAGCCAAATCTTAAGAATGCAACAACCACTGTGGTTTTAATCTCCTGGCACGGTCCTGCAATAAAGATCACAGTGCCACAAATTTGCCAGTTGGAATCAATGCCGAAGCCATTAAGGGAAGCAGAGGTGGTGAGGTTTATAGTCGTCTTTACCTCTGTGCATCCTGATCCAGAATGGCTTATGCTGAAGAACAATTAAAGTGATTGGCCAGTATAGTTACTTAATGACCATCATTACAAACAAGGACTCATTGGAAAGCCTCTAAATTTCTTTGAAAGTAGACTGTCCAGTTTGTGCTGTCACTACATTTAAGACCTGACAGTCGGTTCGGCCTGCAAACACCTGCGAGCATCTGTGACGCTGAAAGGTGTCATCACTGCCCTTGTGATGCTGCAAGACATTTCACAAAATAAGATATTTGCCAAGAAATTCCCTCTCAGTGACACAAATCCGTTCATGGCATTTTGAACCAGCCCACGTTTGCGCTTTCGAACACGTCCCCGGCTTTTCACCATCCCATAAACGTCCACCTTCAGTGACTGAATTGGATTTGACAGCGATGCATCCAGATTTGCCTGGATGCCTGCCAGCGCAATACACCAGTCGCCTTCACCCAGATTCACCTGGAGCCTGCACAGTTTGCAGTTGTTTTAGCAACCCTCTGATTAATCCAGTGGCTCTTGTGTCAGCAAAACCCGGTTGCTCCACCCTGTGATGCATGTCATTCATTATTCACATCGGACTCTCTTTTTATATCTTCTCCCTCTCGCTGTGTCTCCTTGGTGTTGTTAAAAATTCATACAAAGAGCCCAGAGAGTCGCACTAAAGACTCTGCTAGTTTGCTCCCTCACAACACGGAGAGTCTCTCCGCAGTTGGCGGGAATAAGGCTCATTATCCTGCTGATAAGTGGGACTTCTGAACTTGTGAACCCGGGTGCAGAGAAGGACAAGGGGTAGGCAAGTTGTAGGTTAAAGGATAATTTGTCGGGAATGGTTATGGAGATGAGGGTTAAGTCCAGCGGAGCTGACCTGGGAGTCTGCTGGAGAGACGGTGGAGGCTTAAGGCCGTCAAGCACAGAAAAGGCGTGGTCGGCGGTGGTGGCGGTGGTGGCGGTGGTGGCGGTGGTGGCGGTGGTGGCGGTGGTGGCAGTGGTGGCGGCGGCGGAGCTTGGTACTCACCAGAGGGCTTAGCTCAGCTGGATGGACTCTCTCCAGTGCTTCCAGCACAGGGAGAGGGAGCCACCGGGGAAGGTGCTGGGGAAGATGCGACACCTGCAAGAGGCTCTTTGGGGCTTGCAGTGAATGTGGGGACACCTGATTTGATGAGGAAAACGTTAAATCTCCCACACACATCCCCCTAATACCACACATGGGATCTGCATGTCACTGGTTTTCACAGCTGATGAAGTGCAGCTGTTGCTATTGCAGCCAGATATTACATAGAGATAACCTATGAATCCAATGATTAGTAAAACATGGCAATCATTTACACATTCAATGATAAAGAAAGGGAAGTTTTGTGATAGACTTTTCCTCAACATTGCTCACCAGCAGTCCATCGTATGCTGAACTGTGGCATTACAACTTGTGCCACCTGTTTTTTCTGCTGTGTCGCCTGTCGCTCTAAGTTCTTCCACTCAACTTCCAGCTCCATTCATTGCAAATGAGTCCCTATTGCTTTGCAAGGCTTTAGCTTCTGTGTAGGATACAGCCATCACATCCTCCTGTATTTGCTCTGGGAATTTTGGGATCTAAAGTGCAGTTTACTTTTTAAAATTCAAAGTTGTCTTAAAGTAAGGACACATAATAGATTTCCAAAGGTGCATGCAATATTTTTTTACACCCAGTGCTATCAACGTTGACTATTTTCAGTCCCACTAAAAGAAAAAAATGCATGAATATGCATGAATGAATAGAATGATTCAAAAATATTCATCACTATAATTAAATTGCAGGTAGAATGGAGAAAGCTCTTTTAATTCATCTTTCACTTTCATCATAAAGGAAACTGTGGGTCATACAACTTTTTCTTTTAAATTGATAAAAGTACTGAAGTTATAATAGAGCAGATGAATAAATATATATGACTTTTTCCAGGTTTCAACAGGGGTTGTGTTGGTGGATAGCAGCACAGCAATTGTCTAAGCCTTCCCATCGGCTCGCAGCAACAGGCAGCAGAGACAATGGCTTTCTGTTTACACAGACTAGTGCTTTAACCGTAGTTCAAACACAGTTTCGTGCCCTAACGTCACGTCCTCGTTCGCAAGTGTGTCTCGGTGTCGGAAAGGCTCAGCGCTGTATCTTAGCAACCTCCTCAACACCCGAAATGATGGGTGGAAGGTTAGAGTGTGTGTGTGTGTGTTAGCGATAGGCAGAGGAGGTAGAAGAGAGAGAGGAAGAGACTCTGCAGGTGGCTGAACAAGTCGTGACTGACATCTCAAGGAATTTGATTTCTGGTACAGAAAAATGAGACTTGGCGACAGAGAGGGGTTTGTGGTTTGTTTTTCTTTTGATACTTCAACAGAAGCTTGAGGATACAGGGAGCAGGAGAGGGGGAGAGATGTGCAGAGCGAGGGAAGGGCAGCCAACAGTTAGAAACGCAGGGTGACAGCGGACACCAGAGGAGAGCGGGAGGGATGAATTTTTCATCTGAACATCGCTTGTGGGCTTTTTTTTATTGAAAAAGGAGAAACACAATCCAATATTAATACGAGTGCATATGCATGTGTATGTGTGTCCTTCTAGGAGTGCGTACGCGAGCCCCCCCCCCCTGCCGCCGCCGACGCCGCTGCCAGTAGCTGTGGCCGTGTGTTTCGTTATCTCATCCCTGAGACCGATATAAAAAGGGGGTGGGGGGGCAAGAAATGAGGCGAGAAGAATGAGGCGGAGGGGCTGAAAGACCTGAGACGGCTTGTTTATAATACTTCAGTGAGGGGCAGGGACAAATGGAGAGCATTAGACAAAGAGTGAGACACTTGGTGGAAGGTAAAAGGCCCAGAGGGACTGTAGGTGAGCTGAAGTGAGGAAAAAAAAATCAAAAGTCGGGAGGGAGAGGCAGGGAGAGGACAGTTGTCATGCCGTTCGCATTTGTTCTATGACTGATTCCTTTCGTCACCTCGCTCAGGGCTGAAAACATTCTTGAGAACTTTTCGCCTCACCCGTGAAATTTGTCAACCAAGGTAAAAGAATGAAGAAAATACAAAATTACATCTTAACAGCTTCTCCGAGGGTCGAAAGATAGGATGTGAGCTTTTTAAAAAGAAAAAAAAAAAATTCCATACGATGCTGACAACCTTGAAAACCGTATAAAATATAAACCAATTTTCACAAGGCTGCGAGGGTGAATAAAGCCGCTTCCATGGGAACAAATGAACAGGATGAACAGCAGGGATGAACAGGAGGGCCAAACAGTTCAAGCACATGATAATTCCAATTCCAATTTAAGCAAGCGAATGCAAAATCATAGCAGTGGCGAGTGTTTTCCCGTTCCTGTAATAATTACTGTGGCTGCCTGAGGGGCCTCATCACTTCAGCATAAACATAATCTATATCTTTTCAGGGCCACTGATTCTGCCTATCTTCTTTGGAGGACAATCCCGAGTCATTTGGAAGAACGGTGTCCATCCCTCCGTAATGAGACTCGTAGAATCTGTGCTAAGGACCATATATCATATATCACAAGCCGTGACCACATCCCAGTATCTCTACTTATCAAAATACATCTCATATATTTACTACAGCAGCTCTGTGAGGCTGCACTAAAGCAGAACAGTGTTTTGAGCCAAATGTAATCGCCGGCATGACAAAATACTAAAATGATCATGCCAATATGCTTCTTATTAACAATTACAATATTCGCCATGATCTTCATATTAGTTCACGGGTCTAGCATGCTATTATTTGCTAATTAGAAACACACAGATATCGGTCAAGTCGTGTTGCCGAGCTCCTCCGTTGTCCTGCATAGCACAAAAAAACCCTTTCTCTCTGACAGTGCATGGATTCATCTCATTGGGTCACTCTGGATTTGACATAATTATTGCGCTTTACATTTTCAAGTGATGGAAAGGAAACTATGAAAACCGGTTTGAACAACCGGAGTGTCCAGGCTGAGACACAGAGACTGAAATAACTATAAAGAGTCTGGTATGGTCCTGCCTGAGTTCACATACGGCCATTTTCTTTTAGTAGAGTGTACGCCAGTGTGCCCAGGGCCACACTGAAGGACCAGCCACTCCACTGACATCCTCTGCCTTAGCAGAAGTACGTACTCATTGGCGTTCCCAAATCACATAAGCTGGATTTGTCCATGACATTTGAAAATTGCAAAAAGCCCATAGAGATACAGCCTGTTATGACTGCGTCAAACATCTTGGGCGATTTTGGTCTGTGTTGTTTTGATTTCTTCTTCGTCTTCTTCTTCTTCTTCTAATTTCCAGCAGACAAGGCTTCGTGAGTGCGTCGTGACCTCAGTCCGGTTAAAGACGACATCGCATTGGTTGGATGTGATGTACGTGTTTATCTGCACACAAAGCTGGTAAACATAGAGTTTAGGTCCGATCACAACAGGTCGCTAATGCCAGGTCTGACCTGAAGCACTAAGTGCTCTCCATATGTGATCAGATCACGCAGGACGCCTACTCCTTGTAGATAATAAACATGACTCAGTGATGCAAAGGTATAATCCAGTTACCCCTGTCTCCGACAACTTTCCGTTCCGCTGTGGTTTTCTTAATGTTCATGACAGCAACATTTCTTTTGCTTCATCTGCATTTGGTTTTATGCTGCTTTTCAAAACGTCCGTGTCTTTTTTTTTTTTTTTTTTTGAGCACTGATGACCACAAAAATTAAGACGACTGGAGGTGTGAATACAGAAAAAGGCTCGCCCTGGATCTGTTCAAATCCACTGCCAACAGATGAGAAAGAACGCCATTTCTATTTATTTATTTTTTTTAAGAACAATGGTCCTTCTCTATGCGCAGTCAATCCACGCCATATAAATGGCCAGTATGACTCACTCACACACACACACACATATATGTAGCATGCTGACACGTGCACGGAAAACGGAGACTTTGAAGAGCCACACTTCACAGGAGCCTCAGCAAATCCCGCAAGACTCTCCAGGCGGTCTGCGATTGCCTGAATCAAAGTCTCAGTGCGAACACACACTCGGAATATGAAACGTCTGTCTCGCCTGCCGCCTGGTTATGAAGCCGGCCCCATCAAAAAACCTCTGACAGACCGCGGATACATTTTCCGGCTGTGGTTTGGGGCGCTACATCCAGCGTGACGAGATGAAGTTGTCACGGTGTGTGTGTGTGTGTGTGTGTGTGTGTGTTTTAAGGGTGTTCCCTGCCTTTGCTGGAGGTAATCACTCTTCTTCTTTTTCCACTGATGTTGTACAGTACCTCATACAAGCCGCGGGCCGAATGCCAATAAGGGTCAACCCAATCTCTTGCCTGTCTCTGTCTCATGAATTTTTCTGCGCTAAGTTAATGTTGACAGATGAGATGAGAGAGCTGGAGGACTGAGTGTTGGGGTGGATGCCTGTGTACTAAGGCCGCCCCTGTCTACATAGTTTAAATCAGCCCAGACTCCAATCTAAACGACCAGGCTGATTGCATGACACCTATCGCTGCTTGTTTAACATCTAATACACAATGACATATAAGTTAGGGTTTTTTTTTTTTTTTTTTTTTAAATCTCTGGAGTGGCTCCAAATCTGTAGAATAAATTTCAATTTCTTATCATGTACCTTACAAAACTAAAGAAGTTGTAGCATTTTGAAAATTCAAACCGATGGATAGAGGCAGGCTGACAAGTGAGCCAGCAGAGAGAGAGAGAATGAGAATGAGAGAGAGAGAGAGAGAGAGATAGAGAGAGCAAGCAACTTTTAAAAAAAATGAGAAAACACATTGACCCGTGTCCAGATCACTTTAACCTGGCGCCTCTCCCAACCTGAGCCCGTCGGCGGAGGTGTAGAGAAGTTCAAACAGCTGGCTAAAGGCTGACTGGATGCCGGACAGGGTCCCTGTCTTAGTCCACCAGGAAGCAACGGCGGCCCAGGGGGTGACGGAAAGCGTTTTCAAAAGGAAGGAAGCTGTATAGTAAGTTCTTTTTCTTTCTTCTCATTTTCTCTCCATGTATATAGAAAACTTGTACAGTGATTTCAGTAAATGGATTGTAAAGTCTCATGAGAAATGGTGCAAGTGGGATGAGATAATAAGACAATAATGAGACAATAAAAGTGTTAACATAATCCTTTATGTCTTTATAAAGGCCTTGTTCTTTGTTTTATCAACAGATTTCTTGCTTGATGCTGTTACTTCAATTTGTTTTTATCACTCTGCACCCTACAGCTTTCCTCTCATATTCTCCCAACATGTTTTTACTGCACCTCTTTTCTTTCCATCTTCTTCCCTCCACGCGTTCGCCTCTCCTGCCCCTCGCTTGCCCTCTCCGCTCAGCGGGATGATGTGGCGTATGCGCCGCCGCTCCAGGACAATCTGTCTGTCCTTGGCCTCAATCACCGTTTTCCTCCACCTCCTCCTGGCACTCGTCTCTCTTTCCATTTACCACCAGCCCTGCGACCCCCTGCCGCCGACCAAGACGCACGTCCTCAGAGACCTGGCGCGCGCCGGCCGTGTCTCCGCGGGGGTCAGCGGCCTGGCCGAGCTGCCGACTGATGATGCACAAGGAGAGTCTTCCAGTGAGGATGCCAATAAGGATGCCGACGTCCCCACCTCTGTCAAGGTGACAGCTGGTGTGGGCCGTAACGGCACCAACAGACCTGAACCTTCGGAGTCCGGGTTGTCTAAACTCGAGGCTCTGTTTGATCATCCTCTTTACAATATGCCCGGCCCTCCCATCCCTGAAGAGGACTGGCTGCTGAAAGTGAAATCAAAGCTCAAGGCTAGCAAGAAGAGCTCTCCTATGTGGTCAGTACTATGCAGTTAACGTGCAAAAAGACTAGCGTGTGCATAACGATTTCTCCTTTGAAACCATCTCTCTCCATCCTCACACTCAGAAAGCACCTTTGTGAAATCACTTCTCTTAATCATACTTTTATTTGCCTTATTTAACTTATTTCTGCATATTTCAGTTGCCATTGTCAATCCAATCCAATAAATCCCAGCTAGGGCTACTATATGTAACTCATCACTACCCCAGGAAAATATATATACATGCAATATCCAACAAAAAAAGACATGCAAACACAAACCTAAAGCAAGTAAAAGCCATAAGCAAAAACCGTATATGGATTTCTTGAAATCTCACTCCTGGTTTCTTTGGATAATCTTCGGAAATAAACATACATGTAAAGTACATGAAAGATTTTCAGCAGATGGGTCGGGCTGCAGGGAGCTGATATAATCTCCTGTTGTCAACGTGTGTTTATGCTTGCTACAATACTGCTGTTATAGGTCTTTTTTTTCATGGTGTCTCTGCAGTTGTGTGCAGAGCTACTGTATGTTTTCCTATGTTATTTACAGTATGTCTTCAAGAGCCTAAATGAAATGGGAACAACAGGATACACAGCCTTTGCAGACATGACCCATGACCTGTGGTCTCTAACAATTCTCCTCATCGTGGATTGATCTGTCAATCAGTTTTTTTCAATTGATGCATTATCATTTAGACTATGAAGTTTCATAAAATTGTGAAAAAATCCCATCGTAATTCCAAAGAGCCTGAGATGCCATCTTAAAAAGGCCTTTTCTTACCAACAATGCAAAGCCCAAAGAGATTGAGTTTTCATTGATATAAAAAAGCGCCACAAATTCACACCTTTGGAACCGATTGCTGTTAAAATAAGTTACCAGAATTGTTGTTGATTAAATTTTTGTTGATCAGCTATTTCATTAACTGACTAAGTACTTTTTTTTTCAATTTTATCAATAACAGATAAATGATTAATTTTATTTTTCTGTCTGAGAGAACAATGTCATGATCACACAATCTCCTCTGTCCCTTTTCCCCTCTTTCCCCTCTCACCCCATTGCTCCCTCGCCGCCTCCTCCACCAGGATGAGTGCTAGCCAGGAGGGCTACGAGGAGATCCAGTGGAACAGCGACAGCAGCAGCCATCCTCCCTGGCTACGCTTCCACCTGGGCATCTCCCGCTGGCAGCTCTACCCCCACCGCGACCCCAACATGGCGGCTCTTGCCCATCAGCTCGCCACGCACCACATCGCCAGTGCAGGTCTGACTCACGGCCTCTGTGGTTTTCACCCGGGTGATCAGTGTTGGTGCAACGTTTCCTTTCTGTATTTGTTCAACTGTCTTACCTCGTCGCAGCGTGGTCGGAGCAGAGCACGCCGACGGTGCACTGATCGCACCTGACAGCCGAGGTGTCAGACGAACGAGGGCGAGGTTGTTTTTTTTGGGGGGGTCGTAGATGATGGGAAGATCTGAGTCGGTGGGGAGGGTGACTCAGTGAACCCGCTCGAATAAATTTGTGTTTTAAAGACTTCTCTCAGACTGCAATCTCCACAAAAAATTTTTCAACGTGACTTGAAAAGAGGCAGATCTAACGGAGCCAAAACCCGATTCTTTTTTCACCCCCCGAGACCCAAACTTGTGAGAGGTGGGTGGGCTGCGGGGAGGGCGTAGGCAGGATGAAAAGGGGAAGGTTGCTGCGATTGTGTGACACCTCAGGTTTAGGGTTAGACTTTCAAACGTAGATCCACTTTGAAGTTCTCCTGACATGAAAGCTACAGCGAAGCTTTGAGGGGCCTTGGAGGCCCAGCAGAGAATGGACGGGAATATGCGAACCACTGGGCACGTAGGAAACATCTCAGTGTAAATCAATCCTGCCCGGTTCTTTACTGGTTGACTTTTTCTTTTTTTACTCTGATTGTGGTCTGTTTAGTTGAACTTGTGACACTTTGGTATTGGCTGTAAGACTATCACAAGTAAAGTCAGCAAACATAGTCATTAATGTCAGTCACACAGCAATATCTTCTTTTTTTCACATATTTTTTCAAAATAAAGCAAAAATGATGCTACAATAAAATGCAATGGCATTTAAATAAGAGATCACTACAAAAATAGTGCTTACAAAGAGATAGACCCATCAGCTAAATCATGTTGTCCTTCCATTTTATCTTGCAATTTCATCTTTTCGAAAGTGACATAACCTGGTTGGAACAAGCAGCATCATGAACATGGGGGAGTTGTTTTTTTGTTTTTTTTTTTTAATTTTTGTCTGTATTTGGGATGACATGCGGCTGAATATTCACTCGACCTTCTCAAACTATAAATGATTTGAATTTGAAAGCACAAGGCCTCACATTTTTTATCAGCGTGAATCGATTTGACATCCCAATATTGTGGCCGCTTATTTTATAACAGCAGTGCGTATAAGACAGGGCAGTGGAATAAAAAATATTTAAAATATTGAGAAACGTATCAGAAAATTCTTTCATTTTTGCCATGATTGTGTCTCTGTAAGTTTGCGTCAGTATTATTTAGGGCTTATTCTGTCTTTTTGAGATTAAATTCAAAAGAATAAGCTTTCATAAAAGACAAGGTTCACGGCTTTAATCATGTGCCTTAATTCCTGAGAGGCAAAAGACATATAAAGGTAAAAAGTGACAGTAAAAATGTATTGAAATCTGTGGCAAACAAGGTAAAAATGGATATAACATACAGAAACTGACACGAGGGATAAATCCTTGTAACTTAGTTTTCCTAAAGATTCTGATATTATACTGTATCATGTTCTGTATTGAGGCCGTGTAGCACTCACAAGAATGAATGCAAAATAATACATTGCCCTGCAAAATATAGCAAAATATACCAAAGATGATGGTGCTGTGTTGTGTACCAACAAACCATTTAAACTCTGTTATATCTTGGTGAGGCACATGCATTTCCTCTTGATGTTTTGCTTTATGTGTGTGTACGTGTGTGTGTTCCCCATTAACAACCAGTGTGTTCATGTCGCCACATGGTGTGCACTGTGCACGTGCATGTGTTTGAGTGTGCGTGTGTGTGATGTGTGTGTCTATGCACCGTGCGCTTTGTTGCTATGGTAATCTTCTCTGAATTGTTTTTCAGTGCAAAAGTCCGGGGGGACGCAGCTGAAGCTGGTTATGTCATTTCCCAACTATGGACAAGCTCTGTTCAAGCCCATGAAGTGAGTCGCAGAGGGCGAAGCCAGCAAACTGATCACATCACAGAGTGTGTGCGAAATGAAAGAAACCATGAATCCATTAAATCCCCCCGAATTTAATTCATTAAATCCTAATGGGAAACTGTAGATGAAGCGTAAAGAGGGATTTTTAAGCCTTCAGGAAAATGAGAACGGTGTTGTTCAAGTAAATACTAGGAGGGAAAGTGTCCAATTCATTAACTGAAATATCCTTGAGAAGTCACATTTTACATTATGGTGAATGGAAACCTCTGCAGCCATGTGTGTGCATGTTTCATGCAACAGTGATATTAAAAGAGGCTCCACTGGATGAAAATGCACAGTTGACAAATGTATTATGTACCGTGGTTTGAGTTTGCCTCTCCTCTGCAGGCAGGAGAGAGACGATGAAACCAACTACAACCTCTACTACTTCTCAGACTTTGAGAGACACAATGCAGAAATTGCAGCTTTCCACCTGGACAGGTACCGCGTCTACTGTTTATCCGAGAGACTACCGCATTTCACGGCGAGGCTGCAGCATGGAAAATGAACGAAACAGTGGATGAAATGAATACGTGCTATGCAACTCCATCCTGTGTTTTCTTTCTCCTCCCTTTCCCTCTCTTTTTTTTTCCTCTGTCTTTTCTGTCTTTCCACACTTGCCTTTTTCCCCGTGTCCCACTGCCTTTCACTCTCCCTGCAGGATCTTGGGTTACAGGAGGATCCCTCCCGTGGTTGGGAGGCTGGTGGACGTGGTCAAGGAGATCAAAGACGTTACCACAGACCGCAAGCTGGCCCGAACTTTTTTTACCTCCCCCGGTACTGCTAACACAACTCCTCCTTTTTTCATTTACCCTGCAGAAATTTGCCCGTTTGTGAATCTCTTTAAATGTCCTTCTTTTCCAATTCTCACCGCTAACAACCGTGCACAACCTCTTTTATTCTAATTTTTCACATGTCATTTTCTCTCATCTCTTCTCCTCGACCTCCCTTCTTTTCTCCCTCTCTGTGCTCCTCTGGCTCCGCCTAGTGGGGAACGTTTGTTTCTATGGCCAGTGCACCTACTACTGCTCCACAGAGCACGCCGTGTGTGGTCGTCCCAGGGCGCTGGAGGCCTCCTTGGCCGTCATGCTCCCGGACCTCTCCCTGGCCACCCGGAGGAGCTGGAGATCCCCCTGGAGACGCTCCTACAGCCGCAGCAAGCTGGCAAAGTTAGTGGGTATGGGGTTTTTACTGAGGGAGGAACAGGATATGAAGCGTTTCAGCATACTCCCTCAGCACGCCTCTGAAATCTCTCTGTAAGAGACCATAACGATAAAGAGATCTCTGAACCTAATTTAATCCTTCACTGGAGGTTACGGCTACTTTTGCATTTTAATTTAAATAAATCATAATCAATTACTGTCATATCACATGATTTTCTGAGATGCTAGCTGAGATGCTTTACATTAAATTGAATAATAATAAAATAAAAACCTAGAAAATTGAGGAAACTGGCAGCCTCTAACCGCGCTGCATTGCTGGGTTGCTGGATAACTGGATAACTGTATGGCACAACACAGGAGTGTGACTGATTTGTGCTCAGCATGTACTAAAAAACGGGGGCCTGGTTTAGTGAGGTGAATTTGCATTTCTGTTGTTTTTTGGCAAAAATGAAACCGAAGATTCCAAGGTCTTTCTTTGTGCAAGAAAAGTGATGGAAACACTAATAATTTAGCCCTAATTTGGGGAGAAAAAAAACAAAACAAAAACAAAACACTATAAATAAAGACAGAGAGCGACAGAGGCTACCAGTCATATCAGTCACAGGTGCTTTTGTTTGGGGCTATCATACTAAAGGGTGACTGATCCCTGTCTGTTTTCAGGTGGGAAACAGAATCCGACTACTGCTCCACGATAAAAAAGACCTCGCCGTACAACCAAGGCACGAGGCTGGTGGACTTCATGGACATGACCATACTGGACTTCTTGATGAGTAGGTTTATACTGTGTATGTTCTTGCTACGGAGGCTACAGCCGATGTATTTTAAAGAGAAAAGTTGGTTTGGTTGCTGTTGGTCAGCTGCACACACAGCAGAGGAGTTTGGCGCAGTTATGGCTCCTCACTGAAAACCTTTTCGATGCTTCCGTGGTTTCACTTAAAGATATTTTTTCACCTGCCCTCAGCAGGAAAACCACGTTCCACTTAGGAGATGTCCTGGTAATGTAATGTGCCAGCTGACTCTAGGGAAGAGCTCACTTAACACAACTGAAGCATCCTTAATGTTTCCCAGCGTCACCTTTGCTATTTCCTGCTACGGAAAGTCAAAATGTCTGCAGACAAAGATTTATTTCACGGTGTTTTGGGTTTTTTTTTTCTTTGGCATTTTTCTCAGCTGACATTTTGGGAAGGAAAAGTTGCAGTTACCAAGGACATTAGCAAAATGGCTCAGTTCTTTTCAAATGCCCCAAAAATGTAATTCGGCCATCGTTTATCTCATTAATTACATCTGTGTTTTTGATTTAACAAGTCAAAAATGTATGGTCTTTAAAAAAAAAAAAAAGAAAAATGTAAAGCTGAACAGTTGCGGGTAAAAATGTACGGCCTTTATCGCATATGACCTTTATACCCTCCAAAGGATGATGTTTTCAACCGAAGACAAACACCTAAAGGACAAATTCAAAAACACATTGAAGTAAAAGGTTGTGGGGAAATACTTTAGAGGAACAAACCATGAAACGTTACTGGGGTGATTCCCACTTTTTTTGTTTTATTTATTTATTTTTGTTAGTGGCATTTTGTTTGACGTCCGATAGTCTTGTTGCACCTGTATCAGATAAATAAAAAAGAAAGAAAGAAGAAGAAGAAGAAACGAGGCTATAAGGTCAAGGGTCGTGACGGTTGAAAGGTCACAGACATACTTGACCTCCAGCGGCGGAAGCGGGTGACGTGTCCGCGCGTTGCCGTGGCAACGAGGCGTCGCCGTGGTTGCGCCGACAACTTCTCCGCGGCCAGGTAAGAAAGTCACACAAGCTAGTTCTGGTTTCTTCCGTTGGTAGTTAGTTGTTTAGTTAGTCGGTTAACTTCTCACTACCTTGGTCTCCTGTCTCATTATGAAGAACAGTATCGAGAACAGGCGCTAAACTGCGTCACGCGTAACGTCTTCGCTGTGGTACTGACAAAGTTAGTGTTGATTAACTAACTTTCAAACGGCGCTCGTCCCAGGATTAGCACCTATGCGTTATTTTAATGGAGGATAAATCGCGTAAAGTATGATGCAGTTTAAATAGAAAGGGTCTTTAATTCAAGACAACATAAGTTACGGACGTTTTGACGTAAGAATCGCTGTAAATTAACATTAACCTGCACCAGAGAGCTATTAACAAGGATTTTACCTGTATACTCATTCAATGACTTACTGAATTTCGGTAGGAAACAGAAAAAGTGGAGCAATGACAGTAAAATTCGTCATTTGTCATAAGACGTAAGACGATAGATATGTATACAATATATTTAGATAACCAGCTATTGAGAAATCAATTCTCAGTTTCCACACAGCTTTTCTCAAATTACTGTTAAGTTATTACGCAATCATCTTGATCATTTCTTCGTTCACAGAGTATTAACCATATTATCCTGGTTTAAGTGGTGTTAATTGCTTTACAGGTAATATCATTATTCCTTATGGAGACCTTGCTAGCATCATGTAAGCATCTATCTAATGTTAAAAAGCCTGATCTTGTTTCCTTATGTTGCTAATTTACAATATTTTATACTTGAAGATGTGCTAAATTAATTTATTTGTTTTTTTTCCTGCCAGAATTTCAAGAGTAAGTTCTTATGTAGATCATTAGGATAAAGTTTTTGATATGTTTACCTATTGATGGTATGCATAGAGAGATTGGCAGCATGTTTGCTGCAATTGCAGAAGAAAGGTCGTGCAACATAACTTCTCAAAACCATGGTAAAGACATGACTAAGTCTGGAACCAAGGTTAAGAAGAAGGCCCACTCTCCTGAAGGGACTTTACCACCTCTTGGCCCAAAGCCACCTGCTCTCTCAGCAGCCTTTGTGGCCAGGCCCCAGTTCAGCCGTACCCCCATCCTCCAAAATGCCCCTCGTGACAGACCTTTATCTGTGGTGGAGCTACCTCGTCTTTTAGCACAAGAAGGACCTGGCCGAAAAATAGATGACTCAAAATGGACAGAAGGACCTCGGCTAATGGCCTCGGTGTTAGGGACCAACATCCCTGTCAGGGCTGCTGCTGAGTTGACGACACGAAGGTACATGGAATAATTTGGGTTATTGCATTTATGACATAAATGGAATATTTCTGTCACACAAATTCAGTAAAAAACCCATGATGAAATATTAAATTATGAGTGTGTGTAATAGATTGACCCGTGTCTTGGTAGGCTCCAATCTCTACTGGAAATATATACAGTACTTTCCAGACTGTTTTTTTTTTCCTGCCAGAATTTCAAGAGTAAGTTCTTATGTAGATCATTAGGATAAAGTTTTTGATATGTTTACCTATTGATGGTATGCATAGAGATTGGCAGCATGTTTGCTGCAATTGCAGAAGAAAGGTCGTGCAACATAACTTCTCAAAACCATGGTAAAGACATGACTAAGTCTGGAACCAAGGTTAAGAAGAAGGCCCACTCTCCTGAAGGGACTTTACCACCTCTTGGCCCAAAGCCACCTGCTCTCTCAGCAGCCTTTGTGGCCAGGCCCCAGTTCAGCCGTACCCCCATCCTCCAAAATGCCCCTCGTGACAGACCTTTATCTGTGGTGGAGCTACCTCGTCTTTTAGCACAAGAAGGACCTGGCCGAAAAATAGATGACTCAAAATGGACAGAAGGACCTCGGCTAATGGCCTCGGTGTTAGGGACCAACATCCCTGTCAGGGCTGCTGCTGAGTTGACGACACGAAGGTACATGGAATAATTTGGGTTATTGCATTTATGACATAAATGGAATATTTCTGTCACACAAATTCAGTAAAAAACCCATGATGAAATATTAAATTATGAGTGTGTGTAATAGATTGACCCGTGTCTTGGTAGGCTCCAATCTCTACTGGAAATATATACAGTACTTTCCAGACTGTTTTTTTTCCCCTCTATATTATTGAAACTCTTTTTTTTGTCCTACCTACAGAAGTGATATAATGAGCTGACAAATTTAGCTGCCAATATTTACCCCCTAAGCCATTTGAATTCAGAATAAATTTCTCTGTTGTTTACTCTGCTTTTACCGCTTCAGTCTTGCAGAGAAAGATGAACCAATAAAAGTTAGAACATGTAAGGATAAGAAGATAACAACTGCGAAAGATGGGAAAGCAACCAAACCAAGTCAGTTTCTTCTCACTGGCATAGAAATCGTTCAGATCTTTGCCCAGAAAAGAAACCTGACAGAATTGGAGCTTTATTACCTGAAAGAGGTGGATGGGGACTCTTACAGGTACAGTTGAATCCCTATATCTTTGACTTCTATAGATCCTCTCACTCTCTACTGTCATTCTTTGGAATAAAAACAATTTAACTATAAAGACACATTGATATTTCCTCTTTTTTCAGACCATATGACCTACAAGGGGTCCATTCCAGTGAAGCTGGTTCTGAGCACTACATCTTCTCCCCTAATTCTGTACTACATGTGACGGAGAAGGGTTATGGTGGACTTGTCAGTCTGGCAGAGTGGTACAGAGAGTCTGTGTTATGGACAGCTTTGCAGGAAATCTCCTTTTTTAGGGACTTCAGACTAAGGAAAGCTTTCACTTGGTACTCACATATAAGTTGTCTTTCCCATTGCTCTCATGAATGTTTCGTTCAGATTTTTTTTTATCTTCACACTTTGCCTGCATGGCTTTTTTTGTGTTGCCAGGTGGCATCGAAATGTGCGCAGGATATTTTTTCAGCGCAGGTGTGAGAATTTGCAGGACATGCTGCTTATAGCTGTGCCTCAGTTCAGAAGTGCTCTTCATCTGCTCAGCAGGTAAGTTAGGGCGAACCCCAGCCTTGAATCACAGTTACAGCACTGATAATACCAGGGGACTTGGTTCTCAACATGCAAGCGATACAGGTAATGTAAAATTCATTGACTTCTGTTTTCGCTGTACTACTAACGAAGTATCCAACTTCTGACCAATGGTTCTGACTTGCTCTAGCCATTGGATCTGGCCTTTAAAATTGGAGATAAAATGTAAGACTGATGTTTATCTTTAACATTCAATGTTCAAATTATCAAGTAAAAGTAGTGTATCTTTTACAGACTAATAGAGGATCTGAAGGTGACACACTGGCTGCCCCAGGAGGACTCTCAAACCTATACACTGCTGGAATTCAAGAATGCACTGATAACCAAGAACCAAGAGTGTCTGCAGAATCTGCAAGAGTTATCACAGTATCGCACTGCCATCCTCAATGCTGTACTTTACATTGTTTTTTCCTAATATATTACAGAAATATAACAAACTCAAATCTGTGTAAAGTGTAAAGAAAAGAATTAATAACTGAGCAACTGAGAGCCATTTCTTTTTCATGAGTAAAGCTTTGGATCATCAGAAAAAACTTTTATAGTCTCATCTAAAAATGAAGACTTTCAATTTCTGTAATCATCTCTAATACTGCTCTTTTGTCCCCAGTTGAAAGAGAACAGCTATAAGGCTCACCAGGAGCTGCAGTTGCACATGGAATATGCTAAAAAGCCAAATAAAAGCTACAAACCCATTTACCTCCATCTGGCTCACCAGCAGGAGCTGAAGAAAGAACTGGCTCGGTCTGAAAGCATCTTGCAGAAGCTGGGGAACTTTGCTTTTCTCATAAACCAGATGATTGTGCAGAGCCTTGTCACGGTCGTCAGACAAGACGCCATTTCTTTCCTCAGCAATGTTCTGAAGGTGACAAAAGAATTCATTAACTCCTTTTATTTTGTATTGTCTGGCAACAAAAGCAGAGCTTTTCTGGTAGAAAAAAAATCTTGATTAAAAACATAATAGCCTTGTCAATTTTGTCTTTAACTTGCAGTATTTTCAAATAGAGAACCATTGCAACCTGCTCTTGTGCAATAACCAGGAGAGACATAGATACAAAATCTGAATTATTTGAAGCACCACTGCTACATAAATAAATGGAGGAAGGATCAGATAAAGCAAATTCACAAAGAACTTCATTAATATTAAATTAAATGAATGCTATTGATTTTATTTCTTTTGGTTTGGTAGGGAAAGAAATCTCAGCAGTGTGCTCTCTTCCACACTGAGCTGTGCTTCAGCACTAGTAGTCTGCTGATTGTGGACCCACCGATACATCTGTTCCAGGAAGCAGTGAGTGAAGCCCTCCTGACTGTTGGCAACTCCATTATTCAGGTAATGTACACATTTCCGCAGTTGGAATTACAGCTATCCCTACATTCATAATATTTTTTTCAGCCCTGGGTGCTGGTTAGTTTTTGCACATCATATTTTTGACAGACGTTTCCATTAACAGAAAAGGGTTTGCATTAGGAGAATATAATGATTACTGAAGAACATTGAAAGGGACAAAAATACAGAATTTTTCAATACAGAATTGAATAGAGCATCATTTTCAGTAAACCCACAATTGTGTAGAACAATCCTTGGATTATATTTGATATGTTCAATTATCTCTGTCAACTCAAGAAGTGTTTTAATTTTGAACAGTGTCTTGATAGTGAATTTATCACCAGCCTCATAAAACCTTTTTTTCTTGCGTAGATGTGTGACACTTGTGGATTCTTCCTTGAGATCGGCAGCAGTGTCTCTAGCTCTGATTGTGTTCAGGATATAACTCATGACCTCAGTTGCATTGAACAACATTATATCACAGGTATGGCCGTTGGCAATGAGGTTGGTGCTGGTCTTTCACAGAACATTGCACTGTTCTGATTACAGTCTATTTTAGGTTTTGCTGACCCATATGTGCTGGTTTCATATGAAAATGTTCCGGAACCCTTGCCAAACGAAATGTTTCCAGAATCAGATGAATAGTAAAATGTTTTCGTTTTCTTTATAAATAATTGACAGATAGATTTAGTATCCATGTGTTTTAATTTTCCAGGGGAGGATAAATACAACGATGGCATTTCTGGTCACAGAAAGTTTTGCTGCTGGCGGTTGCTCAGAGACCTGTCGGTTAACGGGTCGATGCTGCCAAAGGGAACCCTGCTAACGGTGCAGGGCAGCATGGTGCACGGCTGTTACTATCCTCTTTCCAGGACACAGCTGGAGCGGGAGATCGGCATCAAAGACTTTTCGAAAGATGCTGAGAGAGAGCAGGCTGAGGTCATGCAGGTGAGAATCCCTTTCAAAATCAGTATTTTCCAATGTTAAATCGCATAGTCATTGATCATCCAAGAGAATTTGCAAGCCCGCTCATGTATTTCTAGCAATTATCACTGTTCTCTGGACAGGGTGCTGCACTAGAAATCCAGCAGCTGTGTGACCGCCACAAATGGTTGGTGGACATTAATTTGTTCATCTGTCAATGGAGTCGAGCCTCTGTGGAATTAATGAAGGATCAGCCTGCTTTATGGTATGAGGAGCACATTAAGAAGATGCGCCATTGGGCTGAAAGAATCAACGCAATTCCCTCCTCAATCTCTACCTCCAACCAACTGTTCATAATCCACTGCAACCACACAAAGGAAACTCTAGGTACTTCTGGGCTGCATTAAAGTAATTATTTATCTTCTCCGGATTGACTTGAAAACTCCAAGATTCTTATTTAAGAACTTTTCTTTGGTCAGATGAGTTTGAAACCAGGAAGACACAACTTTTTATTGTTCCTTGTTTTTGTAAAATAGCAGTTTGCCTGTATGGTCAGTTGATAGGTTAAAAAATCTCTAACTTCCTTGTCTTTATAATTGCTCTTACACTCTATACCTTTGATTCCTCAGGGCGACAGCTGAGGATCATTGAGGAGGAGGTGCTAGAGCTGCTAGTTGAGCAGATAAAGCTGCATTCAGAGAGCCTTGTATCAGACTTGGAGAGGGCAACAGCCAAACTCAAGACAGAACCGCAAGACTTACATGACCTCTCCAAATATGCTCTCACGGTATAGAGACTCTTAAAATTTACTTGCATGAAATGTAGAAAATAAAAATACATAACATACATAGAAATAGATTACGAGTTATGCAAAGAGATCATAAAAAGACAGTACCCTATTCAGATACAAACACACACACACACACACACACTCACTTTTAATTGAATTATTCATCCCAGGGGCTCTCCCTTGTCAGAGCAAATGTGCTCTGAATTTAGATTCTGTTGTCCAAGAATGATCAGGTGATGCATAGTGCATTAAGGTCTTCCGTGCTTTTCTTTGAATATGCACCAGTGAATGTATACACATGCATTCTTCTTTAATTGGCACAGTAAGTACTCTTGTGATGATGAGTTGCTAAATACATGCAAAATGTAGTTTTTGGTGAGAGTGAGAATTTATGGTTTGGTTGTATATCATTTTGAATTTCAGCCAGCCTGTAGGCACCAGAATGTTTCCATTAGTCTTGTCAAGTGTTTAACAGTATCTAATTGTCTAAGGATATGAAACTCACTAAATACCGTGCCTACATAGCTTTTTCATCCTTAAAATCAGTTTAAAAACCATAATCAACAACTCTAAAGTTAAATTGTTAAAGTTAAGTTGTTTTGTAATCCAGTGATGATGAGTTGCTAAATATGTTAAAATGGGATTGATAAATTGTTTTGGCACTTTGTAACATGGTATAGGAGATACAATATATTTTTGATGTATGATAAAAAGATGTGGTAAAAGGTGTGGTAAAATAATGATAATAAATAATAGAATAAAATAACAATAATTATTTTAAAAAATGGTACATTTTTCATTATCTCTGCAGGTGAGGGAGTCTGTGAATATGTTGGCAGACATGCACAAACAGCTGGAGTATGTTCACTCCCTCCAGGACACTGTTTGCGTGAACCATAGAAAGATGACCGAGCAGGAGCAGAGTTTAGAAGAAAAGGTGAAAAGAAGCTGCAGGCATAGAAATGAAAACTATATCATTTATAACCACATTTGGTAAAATCTCTGCTATGTTTTTTTTTTTTTTTGTTTGTTTTTTTACACTGCACTGAATTTGCTTCTGGTTATGTTCTGTATTCAGATGCAGGGCTTGTGGGATTGCTTTATACCCCTCTTGAAGGAAGCAGACAGCATTGTGTGCCGCCGTCTTCCTTCAACGGCCAAGGCACTGGACACAATGTTCTCATTTCTGGTCTGTGACCTTAAAAATACCGTCTCTAAAGCTACATCTGGACCCTTCCTTGACCCAGCCCAGAATGCCAAAGAGATGGTCTCCAGACTGAACAACATGTGTGCACATGTGCACAGTCTGAATGCAAAGCTGGAACAACTTGACAGGAATAGTCAAAACCTGCAAGGTATAAATAATGGATATAAATCAGTTCCAGGCTGAACTTTTTTCCTCTGCTACTTTTAGATCAAAACATGCATGGTTATCGAGAAAAAAAAAAAAAAAGATACAAAATTAAACAGACATGGAACTTTTTCCTCAGAACAACCACAGGGGAAAAAAAAACATGTCATTATATGTGTTTCCAAAAAATCCTAGTCTTATCAGAAATGTTACGTTCTGTTGCCTCCCATTAGAACATACAATGGATCTGACCATTTTGACAGTGGATGTTCAAAGGATCAAAACCCGTAGAGAGTTATGGGAGCTGGTAGCTGCGTACTCAAAATGGATGGAAGAATGGAAACAGCTGCTTTTCAGTGAGGTAACCTGTCAAGTGAACCTCTCTGTGCTACTTGACAAGACGATAAAGTATGTTTGGCAAGAAGATAATTATTTATATGCATTCATGGTGATGAAAAATTTATTCTGTTTGTTTGAAATTTACTTAAATTAATTTTGCTCTCTCCATAATTAATTGCCTTCTTTCATTTCTTTTGTATAATGTATCAACTATTATACTGGCAAGAACCACCTATTTTATAATAAATTCATGTATAGTATGTATTCTGTGCACTGCCTCTAGATCATTCTAGGTTATAAAATGAACAATTTTTTTTGATCCATTTGAATTAAACCAACAAATCTTTCGAAATGTTCTGTCAGGTTGTGGTTTCACAAGCTCAGGAGAAAATTGCTCGGTGGAAGGAGCAGGCTCGGTCTCTAACAAGTATCATACTTACTCATGATGCCGTGCTGCAGGAGACTTTAGGGACCCTGGAGAGCTTAAGCCATCGGCTTGCGGTCATGGCCAAGCTACAGAGCCCCACGCTGAGACACAAACACTGGAGAGCTATTTTTGAAGGTCAGACACTGTGTCCATATTTCTAACAAATGCCTACTTTGTGAACCACAGTATATCTAAATGAACAAAATACTTTTCACATGGCAGGGTTGGGCCTTGTGTATGTGCCAGAGAAGGTGACTGCTTCTGAGCTGATGTCTCAGCAACTTGAGGTTCATCAGAAACTAATTACCAAGGTAAGAGCAGGAGAGAAGTTACGGAATGGGCATTTTATGGACTATTACACCCATATGATATTTTCTAGTGAAAACAGGCTCAACAAACAGCAAACTATTCTTATATGTATTTGACACAACACTTTATAAATTTTGCTTCCGGTATCTTTTACTCTGTCAGATATGCAGGGATGCACAAGCAGAGAGTAACATAGAGCAAGCCTTCCAAAAGCTTCAACAAGGATGGAAAGCCAAACTCTTCCAGCTGGATAAATTTACTTTCCCTGTTTGGCAGTATTGTGAGCTACAATGTGGATTAACAGAGACAGAGAAGCCCGCAGAGGACATGGCTTTAAATCTCCAAACTGCCTGTCAACACTCCTGCAATGATGCAAGATTCATTATCATTGGTAAATAACAAGCTAGGAAATGAATAATATAGATGTAGTCGTTGTAGTTATTGTAAGCATGATTACTGGAATACTACTCTTGCTCTGTATGAAAGCAATGTTTAGGTCACAAGTTGGAGGAATTTACCATGTTTTTTTTCTCATTCAGGTCTGGAAATAGACTTTGCTGAGATAGAGAATGATTTGATGACTCTTTCAGCCATGTTGAAGTCTCCATACAGTTTTGAATTCAGACGGCAGATGGAAGATTGGGTGCAAACACTGCAATATCTTGGTAAATCTTATACTCAGGAAAAAAATAAGAAAGATTTTCAGTACTTGAATCCAGTGCAAAAATAGTTTTAAAAGAGTTGTAAGGGTTCAATTCAATTTTTTGCTTTTTGTTTCAATATTACTAGAGAAGCTGCTTGATTTATTTGAAAGATACCAGCAAATATGGGCATTCCTGACAAAGATGTTTAATGAAACATTCTTCAGTGCTCAAAGAGTGGATCTGGTATGTCCCTGTTTCATAACAAGCTAGACATATTTAATGTTTGCAGTGTTCTGATACTATTCAGTGCTTTGCTATAAATTAATAAGTTAGACTAATGATGTTTTTTTGTGTTTTTAAAGCTGGAACAGTTCCAACCAGTTGATGAGACATTTAAGGAAATTATGCACACTGTATCAGCTGAACCTCATGTGTTGAACTTAGTTAATTCCAAAAGGACAAACGACAGATTTCATGGTAATAGTCTTTGCCAGATTCTCATTGATGGACTGGCTACAATGGAAACTATTTCCAGCCAGATGGTGGGTCTGCTGGATGCCGTGCGTGAACAGTTTCCAAGACTGTTGTTCTTGAGTGACAGGGAAGTGATACAGCTGCTGTCCTTTCACCCAGTGCCATTCATGCTGCAATGCTTTGTACGGAAATGCTTTAAAGGAGTACAGTGGCTTGAAGTGGATAGTGAAATACCATCTGATACAAGAGATGTAAAGAGCTGTGAGGCTATATCAGGAAGCCACAGACAGGTGAACGTGCGAGGGGTTTTCGCCAGCCTCCGGGAGCACATTACCTTTCTGTCTCCTTTAAAACCAAATCTCAATGTCTTGGTTTGGCTAAGTGTCTTTGAGAAGCAATTAAAGTTGACCATGGTACAGCTCATGAAACAATGTGCTATTGCACAAAACCAGCTTCGACCATCCAGTCAAGATTTGGCACATGACATGAAAGTTGGAGACATCTTGCTCCAAATTGCCAGTAGGGGAAAAAATATACAACCTTTGCTGGATCTTCTGTCTGAATACCCTCTCCAGTGTGTACTGGTGGCTGAGGAGGCAGTGTGGTGCAGTGTTGTTCTACAAGCCTTCCAAGAATCAGGCCCAGTGAAGCTGAGTACCATAAAGGCATACAACTCTGCAAAACTTAAAACCCTTGGCTGTTCAATAAGGAACGGAATCACAGGGGCTAAAAGGGAATCTCTGGTTTCTAAGTACATGATGATGTGTCTGCGCGCTTTAGTCGAGCTTACGATGAATCATGCATGGCAGCTAACTCAACTCATGGAGGTACAGTGTGTGCAAGAGTCATCTTTTGAGTGGCTAAGCTTGTTGAAGTATCATATAAATTCAGATGATCAGTGTCTTAAAAGCAACGATGATCCAGTGGTTTTTGTGGATGTTCTTGGCCATCACTTCCAATATGGTATGGAATATTTTGGTCCTGAAAACTTGGTGATGGTGCATACCCCTTCCACAGATCGAGCAATACTGGGGATTCTCCTTGCTTTGACAGGCTACAGATGTGGGTTTGTGAGTGGACCTTGTATGTCTGGAAAGAAAAAGACTGCAGTCCAGTTAGGGAAAGCGCTGGGACGGCAGGTTGTCATCATACCTTGTTGTCCAAGCCTGAGACCCGCCGTTGTTCGGCAGATGCTGTTCGGTGCCCTCCAGAGCGGAGCGTGGATTCTGCTGGACTCTGTGGACTTGCTAACACTAGGGGTCCTGTCGTCCCTGGGACAGCATCTGGAAGACATTCACCAGTCCTTCTGTGGATTAACAGGAAATAGGAACCAAAGAGTGAATGATGGGCCAAAGGAAAGGACTGCTGGTGGGGTCACAGGTTGTACGAATATTGTTGATCTTGCAGGGAAAAGCATTTCTGCGAACCTCAACTTTGGATGTGTTCTCATCTCATCAAAGGGGTATACATCCGAGGTTCCAGAGAGCCTGCGCTTTGCATCAAGACCAGTTGCGCTAATGCATCCAGATTACAGGATCATTGCAGAAGTACTGATGACTTCCATTGGATTCTCAGAGGCCATGTCTTTGAGTCACCGTCTGGTGTGTCTCCTCAGCCTGGCCAAGGATTCCTGCTGTTTGCCTGATTTCATCAGTGATGACCAGAGCTGCTATCTTGTTTTCTTGCACAAGATCATCTCCGCATCTGCAATACACTTAAAACGAAATGTAAGACAACGTGAAATTTCAGATGAGGCTGAAGGCTCAGCAGCAGAAAAAACTGATCTCACGTCTTCTCAAAATGTGCCTGTCACAGTTGCTGAAAAGGACAGTAAAGAATTTGAAAAGCCCTCCAGGTTGTGCAGTTCTCATTTGTCAATTATACAGGGCTTAATGGAGGAAACAGCCATTGTCAAAGCAATACTTTCTGTTTTATTACCTGTCATTTATGACGACAAGAAAACCTCGCAGTTCTACAGCATTTTCAAGGACACATTCCCTATAGCATGCCAATTTCCTATTTTCCAAGAATACATTGAGGAAGAAGAAAAGAATCAGGTTAAAGATGCAGTTGCAGAGGAATTACAAAGGCAACGGTTTCACTCTGACACAGAAATAATTTGCAGCGCTCTCACACTATACCAGACTATGAAACTCTCTCCGCCAGTTCTTCTTATAGGCCCCTCAGGTAGTGGAAAGACAACCTGTTACCGTGCTTTAGCTGGCGCACTTAGCAGTCTGGCTTCCAAGGCAGTGGAATACATGTTTGAAAATGACAGTATGATTAAAGGAAATGCCCCACAGGCAGATCCACAGATCTCTGCTTCACACTGGAGCCCTGTTGACACCGTGGTTTTATTTCCTAATGCCATGTCCCATCAAGAGTTATTTGGCTGCCTCTGTGGAAAGAGAGGATGGCAAGATGGTGCTGTTCCAAAGGTGCTACGAGTTTTAGAACGATTGGAACGCACCAGTTCTAAACCATGCAACAACGAGAAGAGAAGTGATCAGAAACCAGTAGTAAAATGGCTGGTAATGGACGGGGAGCCGGTGGGGCAGCCCGGCTGGTTAGATCACTTGAGCACACTGTTCGATCCCGAGGACCCGTTTCTCTTCCTGTCGTCAGGTGAAACTCTTGTGCCATCCCCATCACACCTAAAGCTACTCATGGAAACCACAGACCTAAGTGATGCAAGCCCCTCTGTGGTGACCCGCTGTAGCCTTGTTCATGTCACAGGAAATGATCTGTGGAGGTCTGTGTGGAAGAATAAAATGGATGCCTTCTACTGTGAAAACAGACTGCACCAAGGGGCCTTGACAATGTGGAGCCGTCTAGCTGAGGATCTGTTCTCCGGCACTCTTAGTTTGCTTAGGCAGAAGGCTTTAACCTCTGCAATACACAGCAAAGGAGAATCTTTTAAAAGCCCCACGTATGGACTGCAAGAAATCATGTCATTTATTCGGATCCTGTGTGCCCTCCTACAACATTTCGGGAAGGAGGTAGAAAAAGCTGAGGCAGTACCTCAAAAAAACACAAGAGGTATAACCATTATTTATCAACCTAAAACCTTGTGATAGTAGTGTTGTGGTGTTGCTTTTATTAAAACTATCACTCACTCTCCAACCAGACATACCCCTACATGGGACCGACTCACCAGGCACAGATGCCCAGAGTAAAAATGAACTGCTCACAAGAGACCTTTTTCTGGTGGCTTATATTTGGGGATTCGGTGGACATCTGCATCCTGGGTAGGAAAATTTCTATGGAAATTATTTACGTCACATAAAATGCATTTGTCGTGTATTCATACTCCATCAATCTTTTACACATTTTGTTATTTTGCAGTGCTATACTAGAATTTAAAAAATAGATCTTTCCCCTCAGCAGGCTACACTCAATTCCTCACAACAACAAAGTGAAAACAGAATTTTAGAGAGGTTTGCAAGTTTATTTAAAGGGATAAACTAAAATATCACATTGACAGAGTAATTCAAATCATCTTCTATGACATTTGAAATTTATCTCAGGTGCCTCCAATTTCTATTGATCATGGCCAAGATCCTTTTAGACCTTGACTGGAGTCCACTTGTGGTGAATTCAGTTGATTTTACATGAGTTGGAAAGGCAAAGATCTGTCTATATAAGACCTCACAGCTCACAATGCATATCAAAGCAAAAACAAAGCCATGAGGTCGCAGGAACTGCCTGCACAGCTCAGAGAAAGGATCGTGTCATGGCACAGATCGGGGAAAGAATACAAAAAAATATTTTGCTGCATTGAAGTTTCCCAAGAGCACAAAGAAACTAGAAAACCTCAAACACAATCAAGTGAAATGGGAGGCATCTGAGCTAAATTTCACTAATCATAGAAAAGAGTCTGAATAATTATGTCAGCTTTCAGGTTTTCCTTTTTGATACATTCGTAAACATTTCTTAAATTGATTTCACTTACTCATTATGGGATATTGAGTGTAGCCTGATTAGGGAAAAAGGAGTTTTTCTGTTTTTAGCATTGGACTCCAACATAAGAATGACTTGCTATCAAACTATGTAATCACTTTTTCTGAATAAAAAAATAATTTTTTTTGCTATTTTTAATTTTTGAAGAAAGTCTCCATGACGATTTTCAGTAACCAGTGTTATTCATATCTTTTTGTTTTTACTTCAGTCATTGGCCACAGTTCGACTTGCTGGTCCGCCAAGTGCTGTTCAATTGCCGGTACAAAATTGTGGTACCTGATGGAGAAAGTGTGTTTGAACACTTTTTTAGCATTGCCAGCTGGATGTACCCTAGGAAAACACTGTTGACAAATTCCATCATCCCCAAGGTTTGTCTTGAACCCTTTCTCATTTAGTGAAAATACATAAATAGGGTAGTCATTCAGTTACATTTTTTAACTTACAAGTGTCTTAAATGTTGGTACATAGTACGGGAAATACTCCTATCTTTTGAACCTCATGTTGGAGGCGAACCAGCCGGTGTTGCTCGCGGGAGAGCCTGGTTCAGGAAAAACCAGGATCTGCCAAACTCTACTGAGTTTCGACAAGCCACACCTCAGCCTACCAGCCAGTCCGCTCCTGTGCTCCAGAGATCTGCACGCGATACTGAGTAATATAAGCAGCCAGAGGTACTGCAAAGACACTGTGGGTCCTGGGCCAAAATGGCCAAGGCTGCTTCTCTTTGTGGATGATTTGCATGAAGCCCCATGTGGTGAGTAAGAAAATTTACCTCAGAGGAACAATTACCATTCAATTTGAATCTGATTGAGGTACGGTTTTTAGGATTATTAATTCTGTTTTTTCCTGTTGATAGATGCCTATGGGAAGACATCGACTGCTCTAGAATCACTACGACAGAGCATTTCAGAGGGAGAGATTCTGACATTTGATACCTACCACTTCAGGTCATTGAGTTCTGAAACCATCAGCTACATGGCTACCTATTGTGTCTCTGGGCGGGGCAATCACCACAATAATGCGATATCCTCCCGGCTCTCACGGCTGTTCTCCATCTTTGTACTCCCTAGCCTATCTGTAGACATTATATTGTCTATCCATTCTCCTAAGCTACAGGTCTGGCTGAAACAAATGCCACTTAAGCAGAGTGGTGAGGATATGGCATATTGCATCGTCACTGCAACTAAAAATCTGTATCATGCTGTATGTGAACAGTTCCAACCTAGTTTGCAGAGGCCCTGTTTCATGTTCTCCCATCATGACCTTCAGAAGGTGTTTCAGGGGATGTACCTGTGGCAGTCCAACATCCCAAACACAGGGACAAAGAAGAAAAAGGTGTATGCAATACCAAGCTTTCCTCCAGTCCTGCCAGAGGCTGCAGCATCAGTCCTTGACATAACACATCTCTGGATGCATGAGTGCATGCGTACTTTTGCTGATAGGTTATACTCGGAGGATGAGAGCAGAACTCTTGTGTCACTCGTAGCTAAAGTTGCAACAACACACTTTGGAATTAGATTGGCTGATAGTATAGATGCCCCCCCCACTGTCACAAGCTCTGCTATTCACACTCAACCCACGGACACAGCAGGAAACTGTAAGGAAATAGACAAGAGTCTGGATACAGTAAGTCTGCCACAAGACCCGAAACCAATTGGCCAGTCAGACCTGAAGAAAGACTGTACATTAACTGAACCTTCCTTTCTGTCTGAAAACAATCGGTCAGAAGAGGCAAACCGTAAAACTCACCTTCTTCAGCATCTGATTCTTCAGCATATGGAGAACATAATGCCTAGACTCTTTTATGGACCTGAGGTTTCGGGGTTCTTGAATTCAATGGATCAGCAAAACAATTTCAAAAGTAGCTCTTGTTACAGGGAGCTAGACCTCAATGAACTACTGCAGAAACTGCTTGCTCTCACAGACAGAAAAGAAGATGACAAAGGACATGAAGCAGATAATAACTACAACATTGCATCCAGATGCATTGTACACAGACAGAGAGCGAGTCAGCTGGCGCACATCCTCAGGGCTTTGCTCATACCTGGTGGTCATGGAGTGCTGATCGGCTCGGACAGAGGCACAGGCCGTAAAACCACTGTGCGTTTAGCCGCCCACCTCACTGGCTACCACCTGATGGAACTGCATTCCGGCAATGAGGACAAGCTGCATGAAATCCTAAAAGAGGCTGGAAATCGATGTAGAGTGGATGGGGGCAATGTCATCATCCTGGTCCATGAGGAAATCAGGCGGCCTGTTAGGGAAGAACTGTTGGTGGCGATGGCCTACAGGACTTACCCGGCACTCCACACAGAAGAGGAGCTGAGGAACCTTGTTTCCAGGGTGACCGATGTAAAAAACTCAAGAAAATACCTTATGGACAGTTGGATGTTCGATAAGTAAGAGGAAATTGATCTAATTGATCCTTTTATCTCATAGTAGAACTGGTAGCTGTTGCTACCAGAATTAGATCTAGAATTGTAGAATTAGATCTAGAAATACAGTATTTGGTGTTCATTGGGAATTTAGTGACATCCAAAATTTTATGAAATGCTAATACACTTTTGATGGGCATTCATCAACAATAATATTCATTTATACTGTAGTAGCACTGTGGGTATGTTAATGGTTGTGTAAAACCATGCACAAGAATGGGCTTACAGGAAAATTTTATTACTATGTAAAATAAATATTTGGAAAATATATCAGTGTTTATTGTAAATCATATTCAGTCTGTTTCTTTCAACAAAGGTACTTGAGCCAAGTCCACAGAAAAGTGCATGTGTTCCTTCTGATGTCCTTCACCATGTCAGACACCTGCGAAACACCCGCCAACAATGGAAGCTATTGTAGGAATGCAAGTACTTTCTTTGAATTACTCAGCGTGTCACTGACGCTTTTTGTTTGTATTTATTCGGAAAACACGAACTATGGTTTCCAGACAACCTTCATAAAAACAGACAAAAAAATGTACACCTCATTTTAAAAAGTAATATTTCCAAGCTAGATGTGATCATGTCATGGAAAAAAAAAATTAAAACAAAGCTGGCAAGCAGTGAAGAGGGAAAATCATTTAATGCAACAAACCTTGACTGAGGCACAGAACCCAAATCTCACATCCCAGTTTAGTCAGTTAGCCCCAAATTTTTTGTTTTAGCCCTGTTGTTGAGTGCCCACAGTCTAGCATTTTAAGTGCAGGCTGCACCATTTCATTTCTGATTTAACTTTAAGTAGCAGGCCTAATGGATGATGTTTTACTCTTTTTGATCCAGGCACAAATGACCAAGGCCCTGAGCCTCAGCTGCTGCGTCGAGGTGTATCAGCTGTGGTCCTGCCAGTCTTTGGTGGAAGTTGCTGCTCAGTGCCTTAGAACCGGCCCCAAAAAATGTGAGTCAGCGCACAGAAGTTAGTCCACTGTTCATTTTTACTGGCAGTGTTTAATCTACCCTGCACAAAGATATATCCTTTATTCTTTTGTTTTATTTCAGTAAGGAGAGAAGGCTCGGAGGCTAGCCTGTCTGCGACTATGGCAGGAATCCATCAATCTGCATGTCAGTACGCCTCTGTCCTTCTAACAGCCCAGCCTTTCAGCCCCCGGACTTACATGGAGTTCATCGCCCACTTTGGTTACCTCTGCAACCACCTGCATAAACAATGGCAGTGCCGAGCCAACAGGTAATAAGGCTTACACGTATAGTTTTCTTTCTTTTTCTCCTCGTGTCTCCAGTATTTGATATGCCACTGTGCTTATCAGTGCATTTGTGACAACACTTCGGCCTAGCTTTATCTGATGAAGAGTCACAAAAGCAATATCCAGCAGTTCAACACAGCTGCACTGTAAACTACATCATGAACAATATGTGAAACAGTTGCAAAAAAATTAAACATATCTACCCTCACAAAGTTAGAATTAGTCGCAAGTCTGTTTAATTAGATTACAGTAAACTGTATGAGTCTGAGTGACCTTTTAAAAAAAAGTAAACATGCTGCTCTACAAATAACTGTCTCATTTTTTCAGAGTTGCCTCCGTCCTGTCTCGTATGGACGTCTTGAACAACACAGCCATGCAGTACAAACGGCACTCACAAAGACTGAAAGGGGAGGTTGCTGAGAAACAGCAGGTACCGAACAGAGATTCAGCATATGCAGTTCAAGTGGGATCAGTATTCTCTATACGGTTGCAGCATTATCGACTGCCACGATTTTTATGCTACAACAGGGCTCTTTGTCATCACAGTTGAAGATGATTCAAACAACTTTGTAAGCGGCATATCCAGTGCACTTAAGAGGCTTTTGTGTGCTGAAGAACATAAAACACACTAGGGACTGTTTTATTATTTCAAACTGAAAAACACCCAACATTTATCCATTTATTATAAGAGATTATATTAAAGTAACCCCATACATGTACCTTTTATAATGCAATTTCGATTTTTGGTAATTAGCTCATAATGCAATATGTATTTGTGAAAAATACAAATTTAGACATCTTCATCAATGCTATGTTTCCTTCCTCCTTATCCTGCAGCATGAGAAAGTGCTCCTCAGAGCCATAGATGATCAGAAAAGCCTACTTGAGGATGCGAAGGAGAAATGTGTGGTGGAGGGGAACAGGCTGTATCGCCTGGAAGAGGAGATTAATCACACTCAGGAACAGGTAAACAGATTTCCCGTTTTATTGATATCTGCACCCAAAATCAAATAAATTTATAACATATACTTAGTATGAGTCGAACACATTTGTGAACATATCACCTTTTAAAAAAATCCCCTCTTTTGCTTTTCCATACCATCTGAGGCTGTTTAAATAAAATTTAGAGCATTTAATATTAGAGCCAAAGGAGATGATCTTAATTTTTTATTTATTTATTTATTTATTTTCTCCAGGTGATACCCGTGTTCCTGTCGGGCCTCAAAATTCTCAAGTGTTTGAACCCGTCTGACCTGGAGGAGGTGCGCCACTACAGAGATCCACCTGATGGGGTGGTGAGAATCATGGATGCTGTTTGCTTGCTGTTTAATCATCCACCAGGCTGGGAGAGCGCCAAGCAGCTTCTTGGACAATCAAACTTTTTCCAGGTGTGTTGGTAAAAATTTATTTAATTTAATTTTTTTTTTTTTTTTTTGTCAGCGCATAAACATAACACAGTAATACTTAGATGCAAGTGCAAGGTACT
Organism: Istiophorus platypterus; assembly: GCA_016859345.1. Classification (NCBI taxonomy): domain Eukaryota; kingdom Metazoa; phylum Chordata; class Actinopteri; order Istiophoriformes; family Istiophoridae; genus Istiophorus; species Istiophorus platypterus. The sequence continues at coordinate 4,583,527 of CM029114.1, read as the reverse complement.
GAGTTGGCTCACAATTCCAGTGTGTGTAGTATAAGTAGTTGCTCTTGCACTCTTGTATTTAATTTATTTTCAGTTAAATGGTTGTTTATATATTCTTCACCAGGAGCTGGAATTTTTTGATCGGTACAGCCTGACAAACGAGCAACTGCAGCAGCTCGACCAGATAGTTCACAGCCCCCAGTTTGTGCCAGAGTCCGTGCGGGAGGTGAGCAAGGCCTGCGAGTCCCTGTGCCAGTGGGTCCAGGCTGTGTATGAGTGCTGCTCTCTGCAACACCAGCTGCTGGTCAAGCGGCGGTTGGAGTTGCAGGCTGCAGAGGTGCGGGGTCACCTGCGCTGGATCAAGCAGCACAAGGAGGACGCTTACCGTCGTCTTGAGGATGTTAAGCTTCAGCTTCAGATGGTGCAAAAGGACTTAGAGGAGCAGCTGCTTGAGCTGCACGAAGCTGAAGGATTGGAAACAGAGGCGGCTAGAGCAGTTGAGCAGTTGGAGGCCCATGTCAGAGAATGGAGGGCTGCTGCTCAGGTAACAGAATCTGCAAACATTTGTTGTTACTTTTAATATTCTTTTTTTATTATTATTATTTAAATGATTATTAAATGATTCATGAATTTTCTATTTTCCCTTCAGGAGGCAGAGTTACATAAGCAAAACTTACAAGGAGATGCCCTTGTCCTGGCTGCAGTCATCACATATTCAGGCCCCTTTGCACCTGATGTACGCACAGAACTACTTGGCAAGTGGAGAGAGCTTTGTCAGACGGGACGCATTGACATAAACCCAAAGGACCCTCGAACCTCCCTGTTTACATGCTCAGACACTGCGCCACCTCGCCCCCTTCTAGGTTTCCCCCTCCCTGTGTCTGAGAGGCTGCAGCTGCCTCTGGGTCAGGCATTAGGTACGAGTGAGTGGCAGTTCAAAGACACTGTATCTGCAAGACTGGTGGTCCGGTTGCTGCTGTGGAGCTACAGAAGTGCCCCGGTTCATCGCTGGCCTCTAATGGCAGACACCCAGCAGCATCCGGAGATAACATCTCAGAGCTGGCTCATCAGAGGTAGGTCCAGAGATTAACAGAATATCAGTGCTAGAATTTGGCCATTTGCTGCATCCCATATCATCCAAATTGTAGTTTTTAGTGGCACTAAGAGATGAAGTTCATAGGCTTCGTAGACAATAGGATCTGTAATATAAATTGTAATTAAAAAAAAACAAAAAACAATAAAAAAAAACCCAAACTTGAAACCAGTTTACCTAAGTGTCTGCTCTGCAGGAGAGAATGCCAAGCTTGAGACGGAGTTTGGGATGGTGGTTTGTGCCAATGATCCTGAGCTGCTGGACAAGCTGGACCAGGCTGCTATGAAAGGTGAACTAAGGCATTTTACACAAAGAAAATATTTTAAATATATATATATATATATATATATATATATATATATATATATATATATATATATATATATATATATGGTATGTATACTGATATTTGGTAAAACATGATGTGTTAGTTAGTTTGGTGTCCAATTTGGTTTAATTTCAAATTCACAGTGTCTTCTTTCACTCTTAACTCCTCAAAACCATTTTGTTTTGCAGGTTTGAGAGTCCTGGTAACTCATATGGAAGATGCAAACCACAGTCCTCAGTTTCTGGCCAGACTGGCCCCCCCTGCTGGATGTTGTCTTCCAGGGTCAAGGCAGCATGCTCAGCAGACACATCCCGAGTTTTGCCTCTTCCTCAGCACTCAACTGCCTGTCCAACTGCTAAGCAGTGGTAAGAATTATTTTTAGATTCAAATAAAAAAAGGGGTAGTCACTGTTAAAGTTGGGTGACTTGGTAATTATACGGCAAAAGAAGTAAAAGACACATCCAAGGTGGATGACTGAAGATTTTGGCTTTAGAGAGTTTTTACGTTTGTTTTGTAGTTATTCAACCAAATTCTATACTTATATTTGTGATGGTATTTTTTGACTGATATATATTTTTTGATATATATTTTTTAAATTTTATTTTGTTGTTTAGTTTTATTTTGCTGTTTCTGTGTTTGAGTTGCAGCAGCCTTTGGAGGCTGGCCATCTATTTGATAGCTGATAAAGGTTCAGTCTTCTTAAAGATTGTATATATAGGCTTTGTTTTTCACACATTCTTTTCATCACCCTGATGAAGACTCTGCCCCATAAAGTGTTGGTGAAATGATAAATATTCTTCCGGTTAATCTGCTACTGTGGCTGGGATGGGTTTTGTTTTTTTTTTTTTTTTTTAATTCATTAATCTTCCTAGTAAAATAGATGTAGTTTATTCATCTTGGTACTTGCCTAAAATTGGAATTGATACACAGATAGACTATAAAAAATATGAAATACATTTTCACAGAGCAGTGTAGAAAGAAGAGAGGATACTGCTCTACATTTTCTATACTACTGTGAATATAAAGAGCCTAGAGCCTGGCATTGGGATACCGAACAAAGCATTGAACCGGATACTCTGGACATTTTGGATATGAGCTCCTTTAACTCTCTCTGAATGCGAGGACTAGATATTCTTGCTCTCCCTCCTCAGAAATCCATCCCTCCATCTTGGCTCTGGTGCACATCATTGACCTCTCTCTGAGCACAGAGGAGACCCAGGAGCTGATGCTGACGCAGCTGCTGCAATCTGAGTGTAAAGAGCTGCTGAGTCGACACCTACGGCTCCTGAATGACAAGCAGCTGCTGCATGAGAAACTGCTCAAAGAGGAGGTGACCACACCACCATTTACCTGCATATCCAGCATATACTGTTTAATCTAAAGACTTTCTTCCAGGTTCTATGATAATATATATTGTGCCCATAAACTGAGGTCTGGATTTGCATGTCTATATTATTTACATGACGTGGGCTGCAGTTCAAATGTACACCATGTGGACTCATAATGTGGTGGTTGTAAAGGGTATTTTACACCATTCATGGACTTGGGTGCAGTTCTTTTATGCAAAATCTGACTTAATAAATGATAATGTAATTATCTGTCAATGTTTGTAGCTGCTGCTCAATAGTTGACTGTACACAATCTTGTCTCAGGAGGCTCTGATGAACCACATCCTGCAGTCTAACACCTCATTGCTGCAGGACTGCGATTTTCAACGCCGCATGGCTGTTTGTCAAGAGGCAACGAAAACGTTGCAGGCTGAGATCCAGCAGCTGAGTGAGGAGCTGGAGTACCATGAGGGTCTAGTGGCCCTCCCCCGACAATTACTGAGGATGGCTGCTGCCCTCTACCAGGCTCTACAGGAAGTGTCCCGTCTCTCCCCTGCCTACTACTTCTCACTACGTGGCTTCATCACAGTTATGCAAGAGGCCCTCGTTGTGGAGGGCAGGCCCTTAGTGTCAGATACTGTTGGGAAAGCGCCAGGGGACATCTTACCGGAGATTACGAACAGGATGGTATCCCAGCTGCTGGTCCAATATGGGCCGCGTCTCTTCCAGAGACACGTTGCTGTTCTGAGGCTGCTGGTGTCTGTGGTTCTGCTCCAGCACAGCCAGCTCTGCTCTGAGGGTGAGAGGGTGGCCTTCCTCAGGGGCCTTCAAGACGTAGAGCGTCCTGTCCTTAAATTCAAACCCTGCTCCCCCTCTCAGACTGCCAAACAGTCCACTAGCTCTCTGCCCAGTTGGATAGCTCCTCACATCCATCCAGAGCTCCTCTGTTTGGAGAAGATCCCGGCCTTCAGAGGGCTGATTTCCTCTCTTTCCACCTCCCCCGCACAGTGGCAGGAGTACCTGCACTTCCCTTCCTCCACTGTGATAGGGCCTGTCCCCTGTCGCTCGCACTCCCATCTGTCCCTGTTGCAGAGGGCTCTTCTCTGGAAGACCATGCTCCCGAGGTGCCTCGAGGGGCTGGCTGATGTGATAGCTGCCTGCCAACTCTGCCTGTCCAGTCAGGCTGTGGGGTCCGAGGTCCCTCACACTGGGAACCCAGAGTCCCTCTCACGATACCTTGTCAAACATGAGGGACCCATCATTCTGGCATTACCCAGCCCACGAGGAGATAACTGGACAAGTATTCAGCCTCTTCATCTGATAAACAGACTGGCAGACTTTGTAGCAGAAACAAATGAGGTAACTCACACTGTTGTATATTGTTTTAAATTAATTTAATTAAACAAAGAACATCAGTGTAGTGTTTAATGTTTTCCTTAACAAATATGTTTTAGGTTCAGGTGAAAGTCATTTCTTTTGGGGCTCTGTGTGACCGAGAGCTCATCCTCTCAGCTCTGGACAAGGCAGCTAATGGTGGCCACTGGTTGGTTTTTAACAACTGCCACCTGCTGGAACAATGGGATGAGAAAGTTGTGGCTTCTCTGAGTCAGTTGATATCTTTCAAAGGTGAGTGATCCATCAATAATTAATTCATAAATCTTTTTGAATAATTTATAATCATTAACAGATGCTTACAACCCAGTATTTCTGTTTATGTTTTTATCTGTCTGCCTGCCTGCTGTCCTACCTATTGCACAGAGGAGCGATGCCTGATCCACCCATGCTTCCGCCTGTGGTTTATAACTCAAGAATATGCAGCAAGCCACATACCAGGTAGATCGATTTTTTTTCCATTACTGCTCTGTCCACGTTTTCCTTTCAAGGGCAGACACCAAAGCTGCAGTTAAATGGAGTGGCCAGTCTAACTATTCACTACCACCACCACCACCTGGTACTGTGCTAGAAATCATGTTCAGTATAGAGTATCAGTCAGATCTATTACCTTCCAAAAACAAAATTATTATATATTAGTGTTTCCCTATTAATTCAATCTCACAGTCTTTGGATTTTTTTTTCCTCTCAGGACTGAAATGTAAAGTTTTCCATTGGTGTTTAATCCATTAAAAAAACTTCTTTTTGTCTTTGTGTTGGTCAGATTTTTTAAATTAAGATAATGATAATGATGTTGATTATTTTTATTATTAAACAGTGGTGGTGCGAATGTGTGCCCTGCCTCTGGTCTGTGACTCCCCCTGGGATCTGAAGGAGGAGCTGAGTTGCTCCTTGCGACAGGTGGTGTCTATCACAAAGTGTCTGTCCAGCGTGACACTGGACAACATGGAGGCCCTGCTACGCTGTGCTGTCTTCCACTCTGTCTTGCTGCAAAGACAGACCTCTAAATACTTAGGCCAGGGGAGAATCTACAACTGGTGAGGAAATGGGTCCACATGCTCTATACCAGTAGTTAATGTACAGCCTCATTGCAAAAATTCAATATTTTCCTGTCATATCCATTTAGAATGGTTGTGTCATGATGGATTTGAGAGTTTACACTTTTGCATGTGGATTGTTTCCATTTCAAAGGACTCAGGAAGACCTCTTGGCTTTGGTGGATGCACACAATCGCATTGCCAATCTCTGCCATGACAAAACTAAAGTTTTGCAGTACATAGCAGGTGAAGCAGCATCAATAGGTAAAACTGTCTCTCTTGTTCAGTCATTGTATTCGTTAACCTTGTTGTACTTCTCATTCATAGTCAATCTAGTGCACGGTGGCCATGTGCTGGATTCTGCAGATTTTGAGGCGGTGGAAAGTGTTGCCAGGACCTGCCTCAGCAGAGTGTCACCTCTCTGGGAACCACACATCCTCTCAGATATTATCAGCAATCCTGGCCAATTAGGTAACCAGACAACTTTCTGATAGGACTATATTTTGCATAGTATACATCGTACAAGCTGATGAAAATGTGAACCAGAGGAAATGGATCATGCAAAAATGTTTTCCTTTTATTCCTACATTTTAAACATTTAACTGAAGCCTTTATGGAGGGCAAGTTCCATGAGGCCAAATGTCTAATTATGATTACACAAAAAGTAGGAAGGAGAAGTATTAGAGCCCCAATGGGTGTTTCTGTTTGTCAGCTGTTCTTTGTTAACGCAACATATTGATTGTGGCTTTGTTTAAATGTCCTCAGATTTGTCAGGACTACTGCAGATTTTGGAGCGGGGTCTTCAGGATTCTTTGAACATCGGTGACTCCTTCATGCCAGGCTTTAGTGCAGATGTGGCGGCCGAGAAAATCAGGATCAATAGCCACAATTTTAACACTCTACTGCAGGCCTCCCAGACTCCTCCAGGAACAGTGAGGAGTCTCAACACTCAGCTAAACCCACCCTCCATAATGCCGACTTACAGCAATGCCAGAGATAGACTGCGGGCTCTGAGGAGTTATCTCACAAACGAGAATGAGAACAGACTTACAAATGCAGGAGCTATTTCTCACAGTCCCCTGCGTGTCTTCCTCCAGGCTGAGTGGGATGATCTAATTGATTCGGTGTCCTCACTCCTCTCCTGGCTCCAGCAAAACCCACTGACCTTTTCCTCCCTCCTCAAGCTCACCAACCTGTCTCGCTTAGAGCAGAGGGCAGAGCTGCTCGGTGCTTACCTCTGGCACCGCAACATTTCCGATCCACCTGGCGCGTATCGGCTTTCTGCTTTCAGAAATGTCAGAGGCTTTCTGGTGGCAGTGATGAGACAGGCCGCCCAAGCAAATCTCAAATGTATCAGTGACATAAAACTGCATTTTCAGGTAAATCATCATTTGATTTTGGTACCCAGCAGATGAAAATTGTTTGTCTACTATTACTCTAAACATGTGCAGGTGCTGTCTGAGAAATACATATAGTTTGCTTGTCCCTACAGGTTCTGAGCGATAGCACAAACCAAGCCACACTTCCCCTGGATGCTGTGTATTTGTGTGGCCTGGAGCTTAGAGGAGCATCATGGGATGCACAGCTAGGGGCCCTGCAGGACACCGTATCTCCAAAGCCATGCCCGCTGCCCCTTGTTTGTGTCAAGGCTCAAGTCAGGGGCGCAATTACTGCCTGTGATACCTTCCCTTGTAAAAGTTCATATGTGATGGACACCAGTAATATTCAGGTCTCAGATGCTTCTCTATCATCTGCCTCTCAGTTACCGGTCTACCACTGCCCGCTCTATCTGGACGAAGGGCGGGAGACAGGGGACTGGGGGCTGGCAGATGTAAACATTGTTGCTAAAGTTCCCTTTCATTCCAAGCTAGATCCTGTGTTGTGTAGTTTGAGAAGAGTAAGGCTAGTGAGTACGCTCTGAATAAACCAAACCTGGATTCATCTGTTGCGACGTTCAGATGTACTAATCTTCAGTAGGACTAGAGAAAGAATTTATATGAAACCTCAAATATATTTAAAGTTACTGTATAATGTCTGTTTACACATTGTGTTTTGTTATGCTTTGAATTTTGTTTTTCATTAAAATTGTTACACAGTGTCCTATTGGCAGTTCTACTTTCTGTCTAATCCGGATTGATCTCACAAAGCCCAAAGGAGGGGAGTTCTTATTTGAACAGTGCAGATTTAAAATACACCATGCCATGCATGTTCATGCACCCACACATACACAAATAAACCAGTTACCCTCAATAAATTTACAGTTTCAGTTCCTCAAGCCATTGGCGTGTGGTTGTATTAGTATTAGCATATTTTTATTTGTACATTTTAGGCAGAGGTGGTAAAGAATACAACAAATGTCAATTTTTTATATGAATAATAATAATAATAATATGAATAATATGAAATTTTGTAGTTTAATGTATGAAGGTGTGTACTTTGAGTTGTTACCATGTAGTTGTTGACAACAGTAACTTAAAACTTCCTTTTCCTCCCATAGGTAACATGGACAGGCACCACTATGAGACTTTTGAGAAGTTTGGCAACAATACTTTCATGTTGCACCTTGACAACGGGAGAGCGTACGCTTCTCTGCTCTTGTTCTCACAAACTGTTTACATTGTCTTATGTTTTTTCAGTTTAATGGGTGGTTTAATGGCTGCAATTGTGATTTAACTGACTCTGGGTCTGTTCTCGCTGCAGATTTGGACGTCATTCCAAAGATGAGCCTTCTATCTTGGCTCCATTAGAACAGTGCTGCAGGTACAAACAAGGATGTGATAAAATGTGGGGAACTCTTAATAAATTAAGCCCTGTCCACTGTCCCTGTGCACCCTACAGTAATACACCTCTTATCTGGTTACATTCATTTAAAATAAATTCTATTCCTTTTAGCACAGTTGAGGTTAATCCAGATTTTTGAAGTTGTTTATGTCTCTAAGCATTAAAAAAATTACATAGAGTATCACCTAAATATCATAACAATCTTAAAGAAGTAACTCTGGGTATTGTAAGAGATGGGGTCCACAGCTTAGTTTAACAATTATAAGAGAGAATTTCCAGTTCCAAAACACAATTCTTTGCTGTGACCATCAGATGCCATAAAATTTACCAGGGCAGCTGTTTCTTTCCCGTCTCTTTCCAACTCAACCAGTCCTTCTCTCTTCAAAAGACCTCTTTCCATCACTTCTATCTTTCTCCAGAATCCGTCGCTCCACCTGGCTTCGCCTGCGCCTCCTCTCTCTGCCGCAGTATCGTCTCAGTGATGTGATGCGGGCCTCGCTCTCCCAGGATCCCCTCCACGGCGTGGCTCCACTGCTGTCAGAGCCCCACCTTGCTGCTCTTGACCGGCGTCTGAAAACTGTGCTGGAAGCTGTGGGTCGTTGCCAGAAGAACCAGAGCGGGGATGGTGGTGGTGATGAGGTGATCTTTGATGACACTGCCTATCTGAAAGACATGGTCACTCCCGCTGGGTAGAGCCACCTCACACCTCCTTCATATAATATCTATGTTTATGATTACACCAGCACAAGAAAAATGGTGTAAGCAGTTACATTAATATCACAGTTAAAGTCACAAGGAATTAATTAGTGTCTTGACATCTTCTCTTGAACAGTAAAACAGGATATATAAATAGGGCTAAACATGAGGAAGGACTGTTTTGAAATGTTAAAAAAAATCCCAATGACTGTATTTGAGTTCAGCAAATTTGGGCTTCTACAGTGTAAATTCATTCTAGCCAGTGTAATGTGATGGTGCCCTAGGGAGGGTGAACATAGTTTTCAAGACAAGCCCACACTGCCAAATCACCTCTCTCAGAAAGTTATTAGGATTTTATGGGAAGGGGAAAACTGGAGATGCAGTCAGATGTTTAATTACAGAGATAATTAAAACTCATACCATTTTCAGGTATTGGAAATTCAATATTGATATACAGAAAAGGGTTATGTAATTATTCTTGCCATTTCATTTAAAAGCTAATGTATTTAAATGTGATGAACACAAAAGTGGTGCGGTACAGGTTAAAATCTGCATGACATCAGGTGTATAGCAAGGGGAGGGGATCACATGTTAGAGATTCAGGTTAGTTTAACTGGTGACAATTTTAGTTTGTCTAGTTTTGTTATGCATTCTGTGGCAACAGATATTAACAAAGTACTTTGACAATCTTTACCTGGACTGATCTGATTCAAATGTGGCTTACGGTTGATATCAGATCTATTGTACATTGTTCAGTAAATTCCACATTTTTGCCCATCATGCTATTTAGTAATTTTTTCAAATGCAAATAAGATACTATGTACGGCTAACACGCAGTGTAACTTGGTACTGTCCTAATTATTTTTTTTCATTATTCTCTCCATATTTAAAAGACCTTTTTCACTGTGTTCCTTTTCGAAAATAAAGGAACACAGTTTATATAAATTGTTAGTGACACTAACCATATTAAGTGAAAAGTGGCTCTGATTATTAAAACGCAACAAATTTTGAAGAGAATAATTAGACAAGTCACAAATACAAACTACTTGACAAAGGCAAATTTTTACAGCGGAGGAAGACATTGTTTTCCTTGCTTTTTCTTTGTGTTTAATGAGTTGGTATGGTTTACCCTAAAATAAGAAAAGAAATTTAAATATGTTAGGGACACATACATTTATATAGGTCTGAGATACTGGGTTCATTAGCAAAATTTTTAGTATTCAAATTATTATAATGATCTGTTAGGATTTCTGCTAAATAACAAACTAGAAAAATGTGCTCAGTAGAGCGCAGATCTCTATCAAGGCCAGTGTCAAACAACATACAATAGACCCCCACCAAGTTCAGTACAAGTTGGTTCAGTACTTTTTGCACAATACTGCTGACAAATAAGCAAACAAACAAACAGACATGGGTGATCACATAACCTGCTTGGTGGAGGTCATCATGAATGATGATTTGCATCTTGTCATATCCCTGAGTGGTTTCATACAGAGGGAAACCAAATACTGTTTCTCCCCAGCTCCTTTCGGTGCATCCACTGAAACCCCCACTGGAAACAAGCTAAAAAAACGTTTATGAACACTGCAACACACACTAAAAGACAGTATATTAGCAGCGGAATAGAGCCTTTGAAAAGTGCATGTCCTTTGTAAAGTGCATTTTTATATCGGGGGGATACTTGGTGTTTTAACTGCATAATAAAAGGGAAAAAAAACAGAGGCAGACTTGTAAATTTTGAACTGCACCTTCTTTTTCTTTCCGGGGGTGTGACTTGTTTTATATCCGTCTTCAACTTGCCTCTCCTCTTTGTGAAAACTAGTAAAGATCATAGCCTTAATCTGGATTCAATCTGATGTTCTGTTGATGGACACAGGAGAGTCTTATATAATTTTCATGTACTTGATGTTTGTTACATTTGCAGTATATAGTGCGAGTCTTATAAAACGGATGACCTTGTATGTGTGATTGACTTTGATAAATTTCCTCATAGCGATTGAAGCATTGAGGGCAGGTGTTCCTATTAGTTTGTTGAGTAATATTTTTGCATTTAAGCGCATATGATTTACTTAATATATAGACACCTGTTTTTAACTCATAGTAGAAGTACTCCCTTAGGTGTGAGTATACGTCACAGCTAGTTGGGCAGCTGGTTGTCCTCTGCCTCCCTGTCAATCAATAATTTACCCGGTCCGGTCATATCGATGGCACCTACTGCCTCTCCTCTCCCTCTCGCTAACCTGCTCGCTCTTTCCATTGACACTGGCGATGACAAGAGGCTAAAAGAGCTCATTAATGAATGACAGAAGAGGGAGAGAGAGAGAGAGAGGGAGGAAGGCGCTATCACTCTATTAAATAGGTGTTATCATTCTTCGGAGCAGTAACGGTGGGACTGCATTGAGAGTGACTTTTGCCACCTTAAGACGCTGATTCACACAGGACAAGAAGTGCCAGAGAAAACTTCTTCAGAAGTTTGAATGGGAATACAGACTCTTTAAAGAAGTTTGTTCGGGCTCTGACATCCATTTTTTAAGTTTTTTTTTCTGTTTGAAGTTTTTTTTTTTCCTTGAAACTGGTCACAATGTCGGGGGCCAGCAGTGACCAGCTGCACAGATCAACTTTAACGGTCTATTCGGTGAGTTTATATCATCTTCACAATTGCCACTTTTGTTTTCTGACACATGGGGAATATTAAATTTTAAATGGGAGGAAGAACTATAATGTCCCGTATATTTAAATATGGCCTGGCTGGAGTTACTTTGGTGAGTATCTATCAGATTTTAAATCTCAGTGTCTTTATAGCTGAAGTAATATATTTTTCTTTTGGCATATGGGTCTGTTCCTGTGCATTTTTGTATGTGTGTGTGTGTGTGTGTGTGTGTGTTACTGTAGAACCTGATAGAGCACTTCAATCCAGGCCTCCAGAAGCTTGTTGCTCTGGGAAACAGCTATGTCAAAGCTTTCCAAGGTGAGTGAGCTATATGAGTGAGTGGGTTGGTACAAGTTTCAGTGATCAAAAAGTGTGTGTGACTGTGTCTGTGTGTGCACATGCATGTGTGTATGAGAGATGTTTGCTAAGAGTTAACCTGATTATTTCAATTTATGCCTAATTTTTAATTTTCAACTTATGCACAAAAATATGTTGTCTGAAAGTATATCAAAGTACTTATAAGCTCTAATGTTGCGTTTTTTCGATTTGCATTTATAAGAATCGTAATACTTTCTTATGTTTGATAATAAGCAGTGTCTTGTAGTCCCCAGTAGCTATGGGAAAAATGTTTGGCATGACAAAGGAATAAAAACCATTAGCTCCACTCAATGTGTAAAATACAGTGAATGTAACTGCATGTAGTACACAATCAAAGAGTAATTAAAGTTAATTAGAGGACATAATACTGTAGGTGGTGTAAAAGGAATTTCTTTTCTTAGTTGATGTTATTGGTATCAAAGATGATGGAGGAGGGTTTTAGACAGCTAACACACAGGTGGTGCGAGGATATGATGGGATCTGAAGACGAAGGTCATAAACCTGCTATAACTGAATCCAGAATTCAGTACTCGTTTACACCACTGGAAGTTTTGGGTTTTTTTACCCAGGGATTTTTTTTACTAAACCAGTGAAATTTTAGTGTTTGAGAACACTTTTTTTTAACTGAACTTAGAAGTCACTGGACTTTTTATGGGGTATTGACTTTCTGGAGTCATTTGGAAAAATGAAATGTTGAGTACCCAGCCAAAATGAAGTTCACGGTCATAGTAATATGTGTAACATTAAGTTTATATTTCCCTACTGATGAACAGAATTTCAACCTGTTTTTCTTTAAAAGCATGTGCTACCAATGTTCAGAGCAGTAGCTTTCGTGTACAACCTGACATACTCCCTTGTCCTTACCTCTCTAATCCTTCCTGTCCATGTTCCTCCAGTCTTTATCAAGGGCATTGCGTCAGTAATCACCCAAGCAACATGTATCATTAATGCACTTCTCGGCCTGTATAAAACAAAAGAACCAGGCCATGGGTCGCATGGCAACATGGCGGCCTTGTAAAACTACACCCACTGGTAAACGGGGCTATTCCCAGACTGAAATCACGTATCACATGTCAGAAGTGCCAGGCTTGCGTGAATGAAATGAATGAAAGCAAAACTGATTGAGCCAGTTAGGAGTAGTTTATCTACCTCTGATGACATTACTCCAAAGCTTATAGGTCCATGATGTTGAGTATTTGAATGTGTGTACACTTGTGTGTGTGTACTGCAGCCTTGGCCGCCAGCGGTGAGGCCTACTTCAGCGCTGTGGCTAAGATGGGTGACCAGGCTCTTCACACGCTGTCATCTCGCTCTCTTGGTGAGTGTGTGTGTGTGTGTCTGATGGTGTGTGTGTGTCTGATGGTGAGTGTGTGTCTGTGTTAGTGTTTGTATGTCTGATTGATTACTCAGTCTTTCCATTCCAGGTTTCGTCCTGAATTTAATGCCTTCATTACAGAAACAGAATTGTCGGCCAGGTGCTCTATCAGGTTTATGTCAAGCCCAATCTATTTGACACATCCAAGACTGTAAAATACCACACACGCCATGTAACTTTAGATAAAAAATTTTCCCTTCTCTTCTTGATCTTCATATATACGTGTATGTGTGTGTGTGTGTGTGTGTGTGTGTGTGTGTGTGTGTGTGTATGTGTGTGTGTTTACATACAGTTTATTGCATTTCTATGTGTGTGCTTGTGTGTGCACGGTCCTGAGTGAATGCATGATGACACATTTTCCACAAACGTCCCTTTCACTCCGGCCCTTGGGACGCACGATATCATTGTTTGCAGCAGTTTCGCGATACGCTACCCCCTTAGAGGGCATGAGTGACATGTGTGGTTCTGCTGGGCCGGCAAACTGAGTAGGTCAGGGAGCCACAGCATGACCAGGGGCCCTATTGAGTGACGGCCCCTGAATTATAGATGGGGACAGTCTTTCAGCTGCACACAATTCATTAGTTCAACCACAGTCCATGACAATAGATTAGGGCCCAGGCAGCCATCATATAAAACAGCCTGGTTGACTTTCCACTATATTAGTGGTCCAGCCGCCCAGGTCAAAAGAATCTGTAGATGACTTGAGCACTGTTAAATTGTGTCAAAATCATATATCAAATTACTGACATCCCCACTCAAATATTGTGCCTTTATATTGTAATGGACGTAAATTTAAAACAAAATGAGTGGCTTAAGTCAGAGAATTTTTTTTTTTTACATTCTAGAAATTTTGAGTCAAAGATTTAACACACTGTTCTTTCTTCAAATGGCCACAGTTGTACTTGCAACAAATAAAATTTTCAGAGAGCATAATCCTGTATGAAATATAACAGATATAATAACAATATGATACATAACATTTAGGTGTGGTCAGCACCAACTCAAGTATCGTATACATTTTTTTTTTTTTTGAAATTGTGGCAGTAGGTTTTTGATTTGTCTGCTGATCTGGTCCATGGTCGGTCTGTCGAGCCTCTTTGTTTCAAACAGGGGACGTCCTGATCCAGATATCAGACACGCAGAGGAGACTCACTGCAGAAATGGAGGGAGTGGTGGGTACACAGTCTTCACTACTCATTTTATTCATATAAACACAAAGGGCCCCAAGAGTCTTGAAAATACGCAATCTTTTAGATCTTAGAATTTAAATGTTTTGATAAGGTTAAAAAAGAGAGTAAATGTTTTTTTAAAAATTCAGTGTTTTATAATGGCTAAATGAGCCATATTTGAACGAATAAGCACAATAAATAATTTAAAAAGTGAAAAATTTATCCTGCTATTTTAAGTTGTATAAGTGGTTTTATTAAACTCAAATGACTTTCACCATAAATATGTAGCAATGGATTATAGCAGACATTATTGTGCTAATTGTGCTCAATTGGAAAAAGAGCATGTCATTTATTTATTTATTTATTTAAAGAATAATCTGACAATTGGGTAACACACTTGTTAGCATTTTACCCAGAGGGGATGTCCTCCCATCAAACTCTGATGCGAGTGTGACCCTTGATGGAGTCACTTTGACTTTGTACAAACTGTTGGATCAAAGATGAGCTCTACGGAAAATCTTTGTAAAAAATGGGTCCTACTTCCATTTGCTGCTTGTTTAAAATTCATCGTGCCATTCAAAACCCTTTTTGCTCGATTGCTTTGGCAGCTGTGATGTGAAAAAGCAGGAACGTCGGCCCGAGGACAGGGCACCTTTGCATATATATTTAGTCAAAGAAAACAATCAACCCGATAATGACAACCGCAATTTGAACCAGATGGACGGCTTCCCTCATGACTTGACTGCTTCACGGGGTTGTTGTTTTTTTCTTCTGGCCACAGTTTCGATGGTTCCAGATAGAGGTGCTGCAAGCTATGGAGAAGAATGTGAAGTTGGACGAGGAATACATCGATGTAAGTTTACAGACGGGGGAAAAAATTGGGTGTTTATGTTTTCCTTATCATTCTGAGGACCAGATTTTATGGTTTATGGTAACCATCGGGCAGCTATTCTATATATGTACCTGGTGAAAGGTCTGCATAGTTACAGTATATGTCTACTCTTAATTCTCCACATTCATCAATGATTTTTCTGTTACTGACTGAAGAGAAAGAAAATAATCAGAATAAGAGTCAAAAAGACATTCATAAGTATATATTTCTGTTCGAAAGCAGAATTACTGAATGAATTTGATGACCATAACTATGGCTCATCTCTTCTTTGTAACTCGAAATACACGAGCCACTGAATCTGTACAGCACTATACAATAGTAGCACAGGAAAATTCATCTTCAGTTTGAAACGGCCAAACCCCGGAGCGGACTGCCATTGCGCTATCCTTACTTCAATGGGCGTTTTTGGAAACCAGTCGAGACCTAATCCACGAGTTTGACCAAAAACTGCCTGTTAAAACAAACAGTCGACAAAATTCAGGAAAACTTTTCAGTTACCCCTTCAGTGTTTCTCAAATCAAATTGTTTCCTGTGCTGCAGGGTAGTCGCAGAGTGTATGAGCTGGAGGTGAGGAATCAAGCGGAGGTTCTGGAGAAACAGCTCAGACGGGGAGCCTACAGAGACTCTCTGGTATAAACACACACGCGCGTGTATACACACACACACAGATATATATTCTCTACTCATACATCCACATAAACACACACACACAGAGTCCAGTAGCTATACTTCTGTGCCATTGTATATTTGTCACTTTTTGTGTGTGTGTGTGTGTGTGTGTGTGTGTGTGTGTGTGTGTGTGTGTGTGTGTATTTTCAGGAGAACAGTGAATACATGGTGTACCTGAGGCAGAGCCAGCAGGAGATCCTCAAGGAGGAGGAGAGGAGGTATCGCTTCTTGGCAGAGAAACACTGTGGCCTTACTCAGTCTCTGCTCTTCCTAATAAACAAGGTACACATGCACACACATGATGCCATCACACAACAAATGGGCGTACAAAGAGCAGCTTTCCTCCACCTGTGGCCTGTGGCCTGTCTCACAGAGTGAAACGAGCAACTCAGTGAGCAAAGTTGGGGCTCCAGTTAACCAGCTTTGGGACTATTTAAACTTTTCATGGTTAGATTTACCATTGCAAGAATACAAATTTGACTTCCTTTCCAGGTAAATACTGTGAATAAAATGACTCTGATTATGAGATCAAACTTGAATACAATGATCATTACCATCCAGATTAATGAGTGTTTCAACTGATGCCAAATTTACCGAAGCCAGCATCATTTTCTCAGCAACATTTTAATGTTTTTCTTTAAGCCACCATGGCTAAAGGAACATTGGGCTGTCCATCATTTGTATTCCACCCATGTGATATGGTGTTAATGACTTGATTATTCAAAACCCGCGTCCCAGTGTCCATAGTCTCATCTAATGAAGCATTGCTGTTAAATTTGCTTCTGCCTGATCAGGTTGAGATTTAATGAGGTGCTCACCTCGCTCATCTGTTTTCAGACCGGTGCATCACTACAGCAGAAGGCAGATGGTTGGAAGGAGAAAGTGAATGAGACCAGAGGCTCCAGACCCCGAACTCCCACCCATTTGGACCAAGAGGCACAGGTACCAATACATTATCTGGTTTAGTCAATTATTTTTATCCAGTCCGAACATCATATTCTATTAGATTAGTATTCCGTACACTGACAGTCTGGGAGGAAGCCTTTTTGGTATTGGTTACTCCACCCGTGTCTGTATGGAGCCCCTGTAACATGATTTATGGAAAACTGAACACCCTGCTATGTTCAAAGTAAAGTGAATTTTCAAATAGGAACAAGGGCCTTTGTTAAATACAGAAGAGAGAACAGGCCTTTAATTAAAAAATTATATTACTAAAACGTGTCTTTTTTATTATTCACTTCTTTTTTTGGAGGCATCCTTGTTTTTTTGAGTGTCACAGCTCTTGTCAGTCAGCATTGTCTCTTTCCAGGCCTCTTTCCAAATTTCCTGTCACTCCTATTTACCGCTAATTCTTCCATGTGGCAGAATGTTTCCAGTGGTACAGAATGATTAATTTGCTAACTACAGTTAAAGGTTTTTACTGTAAAACATCTGCCCAATGTTGAATTTATTAGCGTTGATCACAGTTAACTTATATCAAACTGTGTGGCTCTGTACAGATCCTCCAACTTAATCCAGCACTAGGACCAATGTCTTTATGGTCTATCTGCTGCAGTGAATTTAAGATTTCAACTTAAAGCAAATAAAACCCAAACAAACTCTATTGTGCTAGTTTCCCCTGAAATATTTGTTTACATCTGTATGTTGTGTCTGACCAGCTGCGAGGTTCAGTGAGCTCCCTGCTGCAGACCGTGGCCAGAGATGAAGACATGTCCTGGGCCAGGAGGGAGCAACAGGCGCTGGGCAGAGTGCCCTCTAGAGGTGGGAGCTAGACAACAACAATCACAATCCCTTTATATTAAATTGGTAACAAACTGACAGCCGCTAAAGGCCAAAGAAGAAAAGCAGTATTTTTCTCTACAGCACTGGATTAATTAGAGAACCAAAAGATACTGCTCTGTACATTGTGGCATTACAAATTAACATAATTATGTTTTTTTGCTTTAATGTTTGAGTAAATTAATGTTTTGCCTGTGGATATTGAAATCATTCATGCATAATTAAAGAGTATGGATTTCTTTTTTTAGTGCCATATTAATTGTAAGGCTGACCCCCCCTTTTTTTTTGTCAAACTTTATGCCATTATTTCTTTACATCCTACTCCCCCCCCCAGCCCCGTCTCCTATTCCCAGCCGCTCTCGCTCCAGCTCAGTAGGGGAATCTCTGGGTCTGGGGGGAGGCAGAGCCATGAGAGCCCTGGTGTCCCACCCCTCCTCGTCCAACCCAAAGCTTCTGCCTTTCAACAGGGGCGAGAACGTCACCGTTCTGGTCCAGGAGCCACGGAACGGCTGGCTATACGGCCGCACTGACAGCAGCCTGCGGTGGGTGGCAGAAACAGAAGATTTAGGTTCATGTATGCAGGAGTAGGGGCCACAGTATTACACTTTTGCACCGGTTTATACATTAGCATTGAATAGTCCGTGACTACATGAGCAACAAGAAGAAATTGCATCCTGTTGCTATGGCAGTGACCTTCACTTTTTGAGCTTCTCACTCCTCCTTGTTATTGGCAACAGAGATGAACAAGCTAATAGATTATTAGACATAGCAAAGAAATTCTAATGGAAACAGTAACAATATTGTCATTTCTTCGTTCAACACCATATTGTCGCAATGACGATTACTCACACACATGAGGATTAGGTTGATGGCCTTGGTAGGTAGAGAATGGGCTGAGTGTTTTGTAAACAGGAAACACAGAAGCTCATTGTAATAGTGGATGTATTTTCATCATAGACATAGACATTGTTGTTGTTCATTATAGACATTCTACTTTAGACATGTACACAAATCCAGAGTCTGAAAAGTATGGTTTGTACTAGATGACAGAGTGTTTTACAGAATATACTCCCGGTACAAGGACAAGAAGGATACAGAGCCTGAGTTGTTTTGTTTGCCGTTGCCTCATCTGTGTGTGTCTCATCTCCTACAGTCAGGGCTGGTTCCCTGCTGCTTACGTGGCACCCATTGAAGATTTCTCCAACACTTTAGCAATAAGGTAGGAATCAATGTCAGCCTGAAGAGAAAATTTAAGCAGAGAATTCAAGGTTTTGGTAACGATTCAGCCCTCTACTATAGAGGCCAATGTCTGCCTGTGACAGATTCCAGACAGAGGGGTGACAGATTCCAATGTTGCAGGTGGACCTTGGGTTTAGAGAGAGACTTTAAAAAGGAAAAATGGGCCTACTCCTAGATGTTGGCCAGACCGGCATTTTTAGGAGCACTGTTGTGCCTGACTTATTCCTGACACTGGACTCTAAGTGAAAAGATTTTGGTCTCAGAGGGACTCACACAACAGAATTTCTGTACTAACATTTAAATGCATATTTAGATTGTACCCAACCCAGATTCAGGAAAGGATGCTTTATTTTCTATTATCTGTCCGGTATGTGCTCCCCCTGACCCTCAGCGGTGGTTCTCTAAGAAGCCACAGTATGAACAACCTGCTGGATCCCACTGACACATACACTGACCAACCAGAGAGCAAGAGCTATGGAGACGTCCCACCCCCGGTAACGCCCAACCGTAGAGCGTCTGTTGACTTCCGGCCAATCTCTCCGCTCTCCGAGAGGAAGGCAGAACCGGTGACGGAGGTGAAGCCCACTCAAACAAAGAGCCACAACCAAGACCCACCTCCACCTCCTCCTCCACCACCGCCGCCCCCTCCGCCGAGTCAGAATCTTAGGAGGGGCTCTGTAGATTTTGGACCGATCTCTCCCCTCCCTGACAGGAGGGGTGAATCAGCATCTGATGCTCAGGTACCAGTGGTTTAACACTGACAAGAATTTATTCTCACAGGATGGCAAAAAAAGATTTATGTTGAATATACAGTAACCTGGTACATAAATCATACTTCAATTTTTTTGGTTGTTTACATTGAAATTGGTCTCCTTTTTTAGGCCTCATCAGCTCATGGGCCACCTGAAAACCCTCTGTTTCCTAGGTAATATTTTCAGTGTTTTGATATTTTATTAAGGATTATCTATTTGGAAGTCAGTGCTGTATCTGAGAAACACACTGTACCGATTCCAGGTGTCAGTGGACACTGTAAGTATCCGTATATGTGCTGTTCCAGTGTGAAGAAAAAAATAAAAGATATTTTGGGGAATTTTTTTTTATATAAAAAGTGATGATAGCTCAAAAGCCAAAAACACATAGCTCTTGGATATTGAATAATTACCACAAATGTAAAGTGATCGTGTTAAAGGTGCATGTATTTTATAGATGCACATTAGTTTTGCGGTTGTTGCTATGCATTTGTGTTATGAATTATACTATTTTGTAAGTAGGACATCTGAATCATGCTCACTAGCCATAGTCAAAATTTACCTGGTGTCTTGTGCTAGTTCTCCACCCTGGAGGGTGTAAGTGCTTCATATGTGTTGGCAGAAAGCAGTCGAGCACCTGAGGTATTGTGTAACATTTTCCATCATCCTCTCATTTCAGAGGCACAAACCCATTCGCCACTGTAAAGCTTCGCCCCACAACGACCAATGACAGATCTGCTCCTCAGATCCACTGATCCATCAGCGCTCATGCAGGGCAGGGTTTGTAACCAAGGCCGCCAGATCAGGTTGTGGAGGCAGGACTTATATATATATATTTTTTGTTTCTGGAGAATGTAATAACACCTCTGAAATGTGAGGGCTCTGAGCCCAAATGGCAGAGGAAGGTTTGGTTGTTTGTTTTTTTAGTACAGTGTTACATAAGATGAGGTATTTCTTATACCAAAACCAAAAGTAATACTAAAGTACACCTGAATGATATGTTAATCATTATTTTATCAACTCTTTGTACAGTATTTAAGTTTTTTATGTTGATAGGTGTTTGTTTCTTTTGGTAAAAAAATTCAAGTAATAGTTTGACACTTTGGGAAACGGGCTTTATTCACTTTTTGGTTGAGAATTAGATGAGAAGATTGATACCGTTCCCCAAACTCCCTGCTAAATGTGAAGCTGGTTAGGTTGGCATAAAGAAGAAAAAAATAGAAATAAAGAAACACCTAACCTGGATCTTTCTGGAGGTAGCAAATCCGTCTACCAGCCCCTTATGTATTTATTTATATGTCACCTCTGGATAGAGCCAGGCTAGCTGTTTCCCCTTGTTTCTAGTCTTTATGCTAAGCTAAGCTACCTGGTGGCTGGCTTCAGCAACATATTCAATGCAAAAACATGAGAGGGATATGGATTTTCTCATTTTAATCAAGACAAGCAAAGCAAATAACTGTATTTTCCCATTTGTCAGTTATTCCTCTAAGCTTACAGTAGTATATATTTATATTTTTGCTTTAGCTATCGTGTATCTAGTTGTCATGCTCTACTCGTTTTGTAAGAAAATGAATCCCAAATCAGAATATTTCTGACCATGTGGCACAGATCTGATTTGATGGCTCTAAACATAAAAAATATTATTGTTTTAAACCTGACTTGGGCCAACTTTATTCTTTGATCCTATATATGTGGTATAAATTAATCTTTCACAGTCTATTAAGAGCTTTCCTTCAGATTCACCCTCAAGCCATAGCCTCTCAACTAATGAATATAAATTTGTAATCCTCCACCCCGCTCTTTGATTGACATGTTTTGCATTTTTCAGTGCATTATATTTTGTGAGTTTACTGTTTGATGTAACAACTGCGGATAACAAGAAGTAAAGAGACAGTTATTACTCAACTTTTTTTATTATCATTTCTTACTCTGATCTTTTCTCCCTTCACAGCTCTTCTTATATATCGTTTTATGTTCTACATCATCTGATCGAAGGCAGGGAGAGAGGAGGAGGAGGAGGGGATGGAGTAGAGGAGGTGAGGTGAGGTGAGGGGAAGATGGATGAGGAAGAGCAGTGGGAGGGTGGTGCACTGACATGTGAACATCTAGAAGTCAAACCAATCAGACGAAATGCACATCCCGAAATACACAGACGAAGGAAATTAAGATTTAATAAGTCTTTATAACATCTACACCATCTACAGCACTAGTACCACCTATTTGTAGACCACAAACTATCCTCATTAAATCATTTAGAAGAATTCTGAAACCCATACAGCATGAGTGATTTTATATATATATATATATATATATATATATATATATATGTATATAAATGAAAACTTAAAAATGAAACTGTGTGTTCCTCCTTTCGGCAGCTCTGTCTCTGGTACTGTTTTGTAGAGGGCAGGCCTGGTCTGACTCCATGCTCTGGGGCCCCGAGGGAGGTGGGAGGGAGTTAGAAAATGGGAGGTACAAAATATGAATGCAGGGATGGAGAAGAGGAGGAGGAGGAGGGGGAAGAAGAAGAAGAAGAGAAGGGTGGTGTCGTTCAGCTCTCCCCCTACTCGTGCACCATGGTCTCAAACTCTGGAAAAGTAAAAATGAAGAAGTGCACAAATTATGAGACAGACAACTGACCTACAGTTTAAGGATAAGGCTTATAATATTCTATATTTCCATACAGTCAATGTGCCCAACAAAAAGGCAAAT
The DNA here is from genome assembly GCA_016859345.1 of Istiophorus platypterus. Taxonomy (NCBI): domain Eukaryota; kingdom Metazoa; phylum Chordata; class Actinopteri; order Istiophoriformes; family Istiophoridae; genus Istiophorus; species Istiophorus platypterus. The sequence goes on along the minus strand of CM029114.1, from coordinate 4,561,281 downwards.
AATTAATGGTACTACTAACAAATATGCCTGTGTAACCATAGCCTACATATTTTATTGCCCTAAGCTCCGTTATAGACCCTTTTCACTGCAGACGTTTCAACCTGACAAGGCAGGAACAGCAGAGGTGTAGGTAATAAAATTAAAAATTGTCCAGGGCGCTATGACATTGACTGAGCTTGCAGAGTATGAGAGCCCTGGGACTGGCTCACAAGAATGGAACGCAGCCATCATTATGCTATACATTCCACCTGTGTTTTTCCTAATTACTAAAAATAATTATTTTTATTAATTTAAAAAAAATGGGAAAAAAACAAAAACATTGATTAGCCACATTGTGTCAATGGGGGGCATGTTCCTTTATTACCATGAAAACACACGCACCGCGCGCACACACACACACACACACACACACACACACACACTGTGCTTCATTTTAAATCAGTCCCACATACATCATTCTGCTGCTGTGAATATGCACTAGAGAGTCAAATGTGTATTAATTTGCATCTAAAATAGTCCCCAACTGCTGTACTTTTTTTGAGTAACATTTGCTAGAACAGTGCCCATCTGTTTTATGAGATTATTTAGCCTTTTGTTAAAAATGAAACTAAATATTTGTGACCTGAGATTTACACATTAAGCATGGGGAAATGGCCTTGGAGCTGAAAATTTTTAAAGTGTTAAGAGGGAACTCATGTAATATTATAGTACTTACTACTGAGTACTCATGTTATAATGTAGTAATGACTACTGAGTACTTGTGTAATAATGTAGTAATAACTACTGAGTACTCGTGTGCCAATGTAGTTATGACTACTGAGTACTTTGTAATAATGTAGTGATGACTACTTAGTACTCATGGTTCAGATCCGCAACATGTTGACTGGTGTTTACAGTTGGACCATCAAAAGATGCTCTCAATTTGTGCGTTTTTGTAAACTCAATGAACTATTTGCACATTTACAGATGCAATAATTCCCATAAACAAATGATCCATCTTTTTACATTAGAGTCATGTTAAATTCATCCAAGCCTCCTCTGTTGAAATTAGCACAACTTAGCACAACGGCAGCAGTTATGTGCCGTTTTGTTTCTCCTCTTCTTCATTTCATAATGATATCTATTATACACAGTTTATTTCCTTTCCCTTACCGTCAATCCCGATCTTGCCGTCTCCATCTTTGTCTGCCGCTTTGAGGAATGCTTTTGTCTCGGCGTCAGTCAGATCTCTGCCATCCTTGGAGAAGCCCTTCAGTACATACCTGAGAAAAGTACAGGTCGCTGCAGCAAATCATTGCCAAAGGATAGAGTTAAAATGAACACATGACAGCGAAAAGGACATATATTTTGTACAGCATGCAGTCAGACCGGCCTGGCATCCTTTTTGAGTGTGTCTGTGGGTCTGTGTGAGTCCCTCACTTGAGCTCTTCCTCCTCTATGAATCCGCTACCGTCCACGTCCAGGACCTGGAAGACCTTCTTGACGTTTTCAGCCGACATGGCCCTCATTCCCACCATTTCAAAGAACTTTTTGGGATCGAATGTTTCTGCTTCAAAAGGCAAAAAAAAGACAAAAAAAACAACAAAAACGTAAAGAGTGAACCACAGTAACAGTTTTTAGGTGGATTGAAAGGATAGAGACGTGCGTGGATTTACTGTGACCGCCAGTATCCATAGCTAACGTCTGAAGCTTTGTAGGTCTGTCTCCATTGAGACTACCACGTAGGCTCCACAACGCTTACAGACCTGCGAAGGCATCAAGAGCTTTCTTGATCTCCTCGGCTTTCAGCAGATCTGTCATCGGCATTTTGTCAGCTGGAGGGAGGCGGGGGGTGAGAGAGACAGTGGGGGACAGAGAGGACACAAAAAGCACAAAGTGAGAAATGAAAGAACGATATTTCAAAGGGCTGAATTGCAGATGGTAGCAGAAGTAGAAGCACAAGAGAGGATTTAGATACAAAAGTTTTAAAATGTTAACATTATGTATTATTTGTTTGCGAATGTGTCGGTTGCTCCAAAGCGAAATACAGAGAGATAAATACACAAAGAGGATTTTGACCCTGATGGACCTGGTAGAATTTCATTCGGGGCATTTGAGAAGTGGAACTTGGCACAATAGGTGAGGTGTTTGTTCATAGTTGGTCATAGTTTAGAATTAAAGATATGGGCATTAATACAGTCTGGTAAACACTGAGGTGCCTACACATTCAGCGCTTGTGCCTCTTTGTAACTATTCACCTTATATACACATGAACAGTCTAACCCGCACCAATCATTTACTTCTATTATTGTGGGATTTCTCTCTCTAACCGTCCCAAACTCTTTAGGTGTTTCAACTCTTTTATCAACATTACATCATAAAACCTTTATAAAAAGAGAAATCTGTGAAACAACGATAATATCAATCAGACATGGATTGCATCAGATCTACATTTACAACCAAACGGCTGCTGCTTATGTGCAAACTACTGGGTACTAAGTGAAAATAACATTTGTGTCAGAAAATATCCACCATCAAATTCCCTCAAATGTATTTGTATTTTAAATAAATTCACCAAAAATGACAAAAAAAATAGTTACTGAATAATGCAAATTCATAACTATGGTATATATAAAGCATATAATACTATTCTAGCCGCTGTAACTAGCTGAAATTTACAATCTTTTGATGTCTCCCTGATATTATGATATGTTTTTTTTCCCCCCATCAATCCTGCCAGCATTTTTTACATGCATGTTAAACATTGTATACTGCATGTCACTTATACAGTGTATTATAAATGGATGACATCAAGATATCAAGACATTTGACCTCTAAACTTCCCAATGAAAAATTTAAGTGGTCACCAGAGAGACTGGGATATGTTTGTAATATGAACGCAAAGGTGGATGTTGCTTAAAAAGAAGAGTGCAATCGATCTACTGAGTCATGTTTCTCTGAAGGTTAAAAACTCGTAAAGAGGTCACTTTAGTTGCAGTACTTTGCAGCAGCCTGTAGATGTCGTTAGGTGTCTGAACTGAGCTGCAGGCTCACTGGCTCCTCGTCCATGTGTTTGGAGCCCTGAGAGGTGTCCAGTAGTGAAGACAGACGTTTGATGAATGTGTTTGTGTTTGTAAGAGGTCTGAGACATGTTTGTGAGAGTGTTTGCGCACCTGTGTGTGTGTGTGTGTGTGTGTGTGTGTGTGTGTGTGTGTCTGTGTGTGTGTGTGTGTGTGTGTTTTCTTATGCCACATAGTGCCTTGGTGAGTATATAACACTTGCAGAGCCCCAGTGGAGCAGTTTCAATAGTCCTCCTGTAGGTTACAGCGCCCCCCCTCCCCACCCCACCCACTGACTAAACTACAAAGTGACTAATGAAAAAAGAAATCCACTGTCATCCTCTTCTTTCCTATCCAATCTACTGCTTCTGTATCGTCTCCTCGCCTGTTATTGTGGCGGTGAAAGCCAATGTTGATGTTTTTTCCCGCCTTTGAGATAATGTCTCACAAATAGAAAGCCTTGATGTCAACAACTAACGATGTCTGGGGTCTTCATCCTTTGTTTTTTTTTTTTTTTTTATTCAAGACAGAAAGGTTGTTTAGGTGCCTAATTTAACCTTCTGTTTATGAACAATAAAACCGTTGATATCCGATATCCTGTCAGTGTTGTTAACACAGCATTAAAAATGTATAGACAGTGTGAGATATTGTATGTGTCCCAGTCATCTCTGGCATTTAACTAGTTCACAACATACCTTCAGCCTCATGTAAAATTCACAAGTTCATGGGTGACATCTTTGACTTTGAGACTTGCGAGTGAAAGCTGTTATTAGAAAAAAATGTCCTGTAATCAAAAGGGCTGAGGCTTCTACCTTTTTTTCCCCTCAGTTTTGCCTGAAATGTGGAAAAAATTGCAACGCAGACATGATGCTTCTACCATCTGTCCTGTGGTGAACATTTATGCCCACTGTGATGGATAAGTGTGGGGATGTTTCAGCATCATGGCGTGTCCACTAAAATGTCTTTCAAATGACAGACTTAGGAGACTGAAAGTCAGTTTTTGCCTGTCAGGTTTTTTTTTCTTCTTTTTTTTCCAATAGATAAGCACTAGAAGTTGCATGTTAAACCCAAGTTTCCTCAACAAAGCAGCTCCAGTTCTGCTCTCCCAGCCAACTCTTTTTTTTTTTTTTTCAAGTTTAATACTTTGAACATTAGGTCGATATTTTTGAGAACAGAAAAAACTATAAAACCCCACAGCACAAAATATAGTTGAAGTTTGGAATTCTGGTAACACAACAGCAGGCAGTGAGTGATGGTGCAGCGGGTTTATTATTTATAAAGTATATTTTATTTAAACAGGTAATCCCATTAAACAACTCTTTTTCAAGAGGGGCCCCATCAAAATAGTACCAACAATGAAAGACATCTAGGATATACATTACTATTAAATACTTTGCTGGAAGTCACAGCTTTAAAAAACATCTGCTCGTGGTGAAACCAGAGCCCAGAAAATACCCACTAGAACAACACCCGCTCCTGATGTTAGGTTTTATCTAATATGGGCTACTGCAGGGCAGAAAGCAGTAAAGAGGAGACAGCAAATTGCAGCACAGAGGGAATGTAAGAAGTGCAAGATTTAAACAAACCTAACATGACTAAACAATGAACTCAGACTTAAAAGAAAATAATCCCAGATTCCTAAAAAGAACAACTCTGTTTAAAGAAATAATTTTGACATAACAGCAAGATGATATGTAGCTTCCACTATTAATGAATTTGGAACTTGTCACCTTCAATTTGAAGTGTTTTCATGTGGGGCGGGGGTCTATTGCTTCTGCAGACCTACGTTTCTACATTTACTTAAGGTCAGACTTATTGGGGATTTAAAGATGTATGAATCAGATAACTGAGAATATTCATCCTGGCATGCCCCTCCATGTTTTCATTGACTGCCCCATTTTATTCAAGTCATGCTTTTTCCTAACCCTGGTTGAATTTATGTCCGCGTTGCCTCTGACAGATTTTCTGAGCCAGTTCGGTATCTAGCAGGGCTTTGACCCAAAAGTTTGCTCCATTTTATGCCTGAACTCCTGTGGCTACAAAATATTTTATCACTCTGCATCAATCCGGCTTAACGAATCAAACGACTAACTAAAGGCATCTCATTCAAGTGCGGCGTATCTGTTTTTTGACGATAAACCCAGAAATCACTCTCTTTCATTTTTAATGTCCGCAGTGGCATAGAGCTGACGAAGCGCCTGAAAGACCTGAGGTCTGTTGTGTGTATGTGTGTTTGTTTTTTTTTTTAATCCAAACAGCTATTCTCTGCCACAACCTTTAATTTACTTCTTTTGTGTCTTACCTGAATGGAGGTGTGGATAAAAGCGTCTCAGAGGAGAGAAGGAGGGCAGGAGGGAACAGTGATGGAGGGAGAAGAGAGGAGGGCCGGAGATGGAGGTAAGATGAGCAGGAGTTGGGGGGGGGGCACATTAAGCCTTTTATAGCTGCTTCAAAACACCAACACACTTACCCCATATACCCCTGCTCACCCTCCCCATCCCCACCTCTCAGTATTTTCTCTATTTGGAAAAAGTTAGGGGGGTTGTCAAGACAAGACACACACACCATTGGCCCTGGATTGTAATCGCTCTTCCTACAGTGCTAACAAGTCACACACATGGGCCTATTAATAACATACCACTCCATCCGTCTGACCGTGCTCAGACCTTATCTCCACCCCAGGCCGTCCGTCCTCGCCCGTGTGAACCTCTTCTTCTCTTTTTTTTTTTTTTTTTAAATGCACATCTGTCCTTTTTACTCTTATCTGCTTTGATTTATTCTTTAATCCCCATTTTATGGAGCCTGTGTGTTCCCACTGCTACAGCTGCCACTTTGAAGAAAATGTTTTAAGAGAAGAGGGATCTGTTCAAATTGCAGTTTGAAAATGTTGTACTGTTGCTGCTGACTTGTTCCAGTATTTGTCCTGACAACTGTTTTCCAAACGGAGAGGCTGAATATCTGCTATATTTTACTTTTTAAATCCATTTCATGTATGTTTTGTTTGTGCATTAAAAAATATTGTATTATAAAATACATGAAATATTATAAAAAAGATTCACACATATATAAATATCTTCATATATAAACATATACACATAAAAAAGCTTGTGCTTAAAAGACAGGAAGCTGAATGCTAATGCCAAGAAATCTCCTTTAAAAACTCACTCTAAAAAATAAATTACATTATTTATAAAAAAATAATTAAGCAGGAAAGTCAAGCTAATAAGAAGAAATTTTAAAAAAGATGAATTATTTCTCATTCTAGACAGAAACTTTGTAACTGAAAGGTAGCCAATATTTGCAAAAGAATCGATGGTGGCTGTGATGACTGTGCTGCATTTTGATTGAACAATGGATGAAATTTGTCATGTGAAGGATGTTGCTCATAGTGGTGATTCCACAGAGATTTATCACCCGACTCAGCAGTTCCCCTCAGCACTATGAGCAATTTTGTGTCTTTCAGCTCATTGTTTTAGTTCCACAGCCGCATTTTAGTGGTTTGTTTCAGTTCTCATTCAGCTTGTTGCCAGCAGCAGCTGTTTTTATTTAAAAAAAAAGAAAGATAAAAGCTCCGATAAACCCACCATTATTACCCACCCACCACCAAACAGTAAAAACACAAAGTTTATCAACTCTGGACGTAGTGGAGCACTTAGCAGCTGAAGAGGCGGATGTTTCTCTTAGACTAGTGGATAGAGATGCGAATGGAGCTAAGAGGAGGAAAAAAAATGGACTTTGTAGCACAAATGTGGCTTCAAATGGATTAGAGTGTCGCTCTGTGTTGCTGGATGTGTAAACAGAATCTTCTTTTTTTTAAACATCCTTGCGATTACAACTATACAAGATAGGCTGTCCAGTAATAAGCTGCTTGTTTGTGCAAGCAGCTTATTACGACCCATTGTTACGTTTTACTGTTCAGAGACATGTTGCAGTGATTTTTATCAGTTTATCCGTATAGTATATCCCGCTGCCGACAGAGGTAATTATTTCTGAAATGCTCCTACAGCTCGTATCAGAAGTTGTTGTTGAACTGTTACCTGCTGTGGATTTTTACAAAAAAAAAAAATTTGCCCCCAGGTGGTCAAAAAGACTGAAGCACTTTAAAGAACCATCTCGTCCTCTAACTCACAACAATTACACACACACACACACATCAGACTTAAATTGAGCTTTCACTTGATCCCTTTTGAAAAAAAAAAAGGTCAGGTTTCTTTCTCACAAATGTGCTGAAGTTGAATTTGTCCAACTTTGGACAGCAGGGATTTGCCAACCTGTTAGCAGGGTTTCTGATTGATCTGAAAGAAAAAAAAAGTCATGCTGAAGTCCTATTTACCCATCTCACTCTCTCTTCCACTCATCACTTCCTTTCTCTCAATATCACTCATTTAATCTCATCTCTCCCTAATTCCTTCTTCATGTCTCATTCCACTTTCCCTTTTTCCAAATCTAAAAACAAATTTGCTCCTTTTTCTCTATCTCACTAATTTTTTTGTCTCCTTCTTTATCACCTACTAATCTCTATCCTGCAGGCCGCTGTGTCTCTGTCTGACTTTCCCCATATCGCTTCCTCTTCCTTTTTATTCGCTTATCTTTTTTTTTTTCATGCACTGAGTCATCTTGCCCCCAGCAAGTCAAGGCCAGGAGACGAATTAATTTATGATAGGCTCATGTATGAAAAAGAGAATGAAAGAAAGAGCCACTTGAGCTTTTACAAGGCTGCAGCCAGTTAATCAAATGGCCATGAGGTCTTTTTTTTTTTAACCCAAAAGTAGCCTTTGTTTTTGAGCATTGGATGATATTCAACCCCTTTGACTCACACTGGCTGTTTCTGCTGTTTAACCTTAAGATTTTAAGTGTTCAGTTGCCGTAATTCTGCATCTAATGTCACACTTACATGCAAATGGTGTGTGTTTGAGAGGTAGCTTGGAATCCTGGGACACATTCGGCGGATGTTTTGTTATCGCTGTTTATTACTGACATTCCAACTGCGAGCATTTTACACACATATTTAAACAGCTGCTCTTCAAAAGCCTGCTAAGGGGTCCCACTGGAAACTGAAAAAAACAAGCTTGCTGTTGTCAAGAATGGCTCCCCCTTGGACTCCCATAACAACTTAAAAGTCCTCAAACTGATATGACAATGTCATTTCCTTCCAAAATCTATATTATATGTCTGTATTTCCCAAGCTGACACCTCTATGATAAAGTTTCGGTTAACTTTAGGCATCTAAAACTATATTTGTTAAGGTAACAGCAAGAATATGGTTGTGGATAAAAGTGATCAGGGTTGGCTGGTGATGGGAGACACAATATGAACCCTGGTGTCCACTGTAGGAATCAGATCATTTGTCCGTTATAACTATATAATTGTAACTGCCATGAGACTTCTCCCTTTGCCTCATTGAGAGAACAGTTATTCTTACTACCACATGAGGTTGCTCATAAAGATGACGTAATCTTAGTTCATTTAAAACCTAGGAATTATCACATAATTCTCTCTGGTGGAAGAGGAAAAAATAGAGAAAAAAGGATAGCATGTATTCTACATTTCAAAATTATATAAATGTCATATGGGTTTGAAACTGTGTTGTTCAAATGCACCCAGCATGAAAAAGCAAAATAAAATGCTGGTCTCTTGTCTCTTTGTGTCCCTTTCTGACCCTCTGTTCTCACAGTTTGCTGCCCTGAGTCTGTCTTAGCTCTCTCCTCTCTATTGAATCACCCCTCATCAGCACTTTCCGGCGCTGTAGAAGGATGAGGGAGGAGGAGAAGGGTGACGATGGATTTGTAATGGGGGGGGGGGTCAAGAGGGAAAGATAGATGGATGTAGAAACACGTATGGATGGGTCGTCGTAAATGAAATGCTGCATTGAATGAGGAGAGGCAAGCCAAGAGTTTGTGACAGACTGGGGACGGGCAGAGACCATTAACAGGGATATAATAAAGAGGGGGTGACAATGGCTATAAAAAAACTGTTAAATAACCACAGTAACCATGCCCTCTGTAATGAAAATAAAAAGAGACAGAGAAAAGGCAAATAAATAGATGCATACATATTGTACAGAGGATAAGTAAACATAAGTTAGATATACAGAGCGCTTCAGATCAAATTGAAAATAGAGGGAAAATAAGCTTAGAGAGCGAGAGGAATTAAATGTGTTTTTAATGACCAACTTGCTATTCAGGAACATGTGGCGCATTAAATTATGGCAGGGGTAGAAACAAGCCTCAGCTGTGTATGTAATCGCGTTCTGTTGCATCTAGTGTTGATATCACTGGGGTTTTCGGTTGTTCATTCACCTCAGTGATGTATCTGGTACTGACCTCAGTGACTTAAACCAGTGCTTGGTAGCTAACCTTATATCTCAGTAGCGCTCCATTATTTCCACAGTTTGGGGGTCAGCATCTCTGCTATCTCACTTAAGAGTTTGTTTGGAGGGTGGATATCAGTTTTAGTCTATATTTCTTTGCAGTGAACAGATGGGTCCGAGACGTGTGAGCTTCTTAGGTGCGGGAGAGCAGTCGCTTGTCCGACTCCTGGTCACTGAGTCCTTATCTGGCTTGCTAACGCTAGACACTGTTTATGCCTAAATTCATGAAGTACCAGGTTTGGAAGGTTTGTGAACCCTAGAGCTTGACTGAGAGGTTACGGGACCCCTGGAGGGCTTCTGGGCTAATACAGGAAGACATAGGTGCAGAAGATGTGACGTGTGGCCCTTAGGAACAAAAGTAGTGTAGTATGCTCTGGTTAAAGGGACAGATCAAGGCATCTTTTTAATCACTTTCCTTAGCATTGGCAGAGGTGTGTGCTCTACTGATTGCCAGTATGCTCAGTAATCTAACTACTGTTTACATAACATGTAATGAGTAATTGAATAAATATATTCAAGTATAATACCAAATGCTGTTCAGAAACGAGGGTTGAGAAGTTTTCCGTCCTCAGTTTGGTTACTTGTGTGCTGACTCAACTATCACAGCCTCTTAAGTTCAGTTCAGGCCAATATTACACAGCAGAGTGGGACATGGAAGCCCCTCACTTTGCCAAACGCGCATGGCTACACTGCAAGCATTGGCTAAGGTGGCATATTCAGTGCTAATTTTACGGCTGGTGTGTGTGTGTGTGTGGGAGTGTGTGGGAGGCGGAGAGTTTTCAAAGGAACGCACCGAGTTGTTGGGCGTTTGGCCAACCTGTTAAGTAATGAGACACCAGATCTTCCACATTCGCCTGGTAGATTCCAGTTAGTTATGCTGATTGTTTTGCAAGTGGGTGACTAGCGTGATCACCACAATGAGAAAATCAGAGCTTACTGTATTTGATCCTTAGTGGTATGAGCTTGAGTTCACTTACAGTTACAGCCTCCATTCCATAGGTGCACCTGAGGTTCTTACTTGGGTTATCAGTGTTTATAGACAAAAGTACATTGATGTCACTAATGTTAAAGTCCCTGCAAACTCATTAATTTGAGTAAATAGATAATTAAATATACTTCTGCTCAGGGTAAAGTTGGGCAGAGCAATATATGATACTGCATGACGTCACCAAACTCACTACACCAATGAGAGGGATACATAAAGATGCTAATCGAGCAGAGTCAGGACACGCCGTCACAGTCCTGAGAACAGTTCTCATGAGGTGATATAACAGAGAAAAAACCTGTGCAGGAGTCCCAGGGGTCTGCAGGGGATGGTCATACATACATTCAACCGTGAGTAAAATATATACGTTGGAGAAAATTATTTCAGTTTCTCAACACATAGCACGCGCATTTTAGGTGAAATTCTAAGGTGGACAAGAACATAAAGGTTGAACACACTGTGCAAATTTTCGCATGACAGTTTACAGCATATTACACATAAACACATGAAAGTCAAAGTCCTCTGAAAAGATGTTCTTTGTGAACCTCAAAAGGATAACATGATTAGTAAATACAGGACGGAAATAACATCCCTCTCAAAGAGAAAATGTATTCTACAAAAAGTTTTGCCAATTCTATATCTATAACAATGTATCATAAATCTGCCAATCGTGATGATTTATCAGTTTCTGTCCCTTAAAAAACACAAATGTTAGAAAAGCTGGTTTCGACACTGTGGCTCATTTCAGTCACCTTAGTACAGTGGGTGTAATATTTTTCAAGCAGAGGATGTCAGGTTTTGGGTAAAAGTTTCTTGGTTTTTCCATCAGTATTAAAACAGTGACATTATGTTATTTAAAATCTAAGTATTCAGATTAGTCCTCTGCTCAGGTTCCCCTCTACCTTTTCCTACTTCCCTTACGATGCTTTTACGGTAACCAGCTGTCAACATGGTCAGATTGAGCCTTGTGTTTGTTGAGGCTTTTTTTTGTCAGTCACACTTCCTCTGTTTCTGTGTTTGCTGATGTATGCTTGTGGTTTGTGTCTCCATGTTTGTGTGTGTTTGTGTGTGTGTGTGTGTGTGTGTTGCTGCCTGTTTGTCAACTTAATGACTTATTATATTTCATCAGAGGATTTTTGTGCGCTTCTGCACTTCTGTTTCAAAGTTATAATCAAAGTCTAGCAAGCAATAAACTATATACAGTAACAGTAGACTCAAACACACAAACACACACACACACACACACATATCAACTTTCACATGTATACATGCACACAATCCACAAATTCCCTCTCATTCGCACGCATACTCACAAACATGCACAACAGGCTCTAGCAGCTGGCCTGACCTTGAAGATAAATACAACCTTGAAAATGTCTGCGACTCATGGCTGGCGATGGTCTGTTATATGAGCAGCGTTTCTAAGGATCCATCTCAGGCTGCATGAAAACAGAGCTTGAGTCAATATGTGCTGCACTTATACACACACACACATTCATCTCTGTACCATCACATGCACTCTCTCTCTCTTTCTCTGCCCTTTTTCTCACAGAAATAACCACCGACATTATTTCTTCCCATAGTAGATTTTCCACACCTTTACCATTTTTCCTCATATTCTCATTTTCCAAGTCTCTTTTCTTGATATTTCTATGTTCATATAAGCCTACTTCTAATTGCAGTTTACCCAGATCAATACCTCTATCTCGAGGAAACAGTAAGTCAGCGTAAGGCTGGAATCACAGCGAACGTAACCCAGTGGAAATAACCATCAGCATTCATTTGATTCACCAAAGCATGTGTAACTGCTGCAGTAACTTTTTTTTTTTCTTTTCAGCTTTGTCAATCTGTCTGTGAAGTCACAGATGCAGTGATTCAGGTGTTACGTAGTTAAAAAGAAAACAAAAGGCAGCCATGCAGTGTGGAAGCTTAAAACAGGCTGTGGATTTTTTTGCCTTTATGAGGGAATTGCTACTATAAGAGAGGTTGCTTTGCTGTGTCTAGATATTGTGTTGACATATTGACATAAAGTATGAATAAATATCCCCCCACCCCTCCCTTGCTGCCAGTGTTCAGAGGGTCCGAAGTAGAACTGATGTCACAAAGATAAATTAGATGTATCATGATTCATTAGAGATTCCAGCCAAAATCAGAAACCTACTTGTACATCTTGAGTTTAAGACCAAAGAGACCATTTGATATTTGACAATAAATCACACACACACACACACACACACACACACACACACACACACACACACACACACACACACATCTATCACATCAACTACTTTGCTGACACCTAGTGTTCTAAGATTTACTCTCCTTGGTTTTCAGTGTTGGAAAAGGGTTCCTGCACCTTATCTCAGTTATTTCACTTCTATATTCCTTTCAGCAGCCATCAGCCATCATCTATATATTTACTAAGGATATCAACAACAAAAAAGGGGGACAGGTAAACACCAAGTCATGACATGTTTGTGTAGGGGTGTGTGTGTCTGTGTGTGTGTGTCTCTGTGTGTGTGTTTTCCTGTGTATTGCCATTGAGCTGGAGAATCTGCACCTTCTTCAAGAGAGAGAGATAATGAGTGAGAGACAAAGAGGTGGAATGTAGGAATGTCAACAGACAATGCAAAAAAAAAGAGTTGAGGTTGACTAAGTAGGTGGAGGGGAAAGAATACCCCCCCACCCACAGCATTTTCTGAAATCATGTTTCCCAGTCACAAGCTTGATAGCTACCTTTGTTAACATGGTTTCAAGTGAATGAAATATTACAAATGTATTGTAAATAATCTTGCTCTAAATCGATTCAGTAATCAATCTCAATCTTGTATTAAAAGTCAGTAACGGGTGCATAAAGTAGCCAAGTAAGACGGTAAAAAAACACCAGAGTCATGCACCAATGTTTTAAAGATTTTTTAATTTATTTATTTGGGTAATGATTTCATCCTTAACATTTATCATTTTAGTAAAACTAAACTAAAAGGAGCTTTTAGCATCTGTTTTATTTTTGGACAGTTGTTCCTCGTTAACTTATTCAATGAGAATTCTCATAAAACCCTTTAGATTCCCTCATTCTCTCATTCCCAGGGGACATTTTAGTATCATTCAGCTCACTTTTTTTCCTTTTTCTTGTCTTCCAGCCTGCAACTCTACTGCTTCCAGCAGACACACACAGTTAGAGATGAGCTGGTGAACATATTGGATGACAATTTTGCAGATAATGAGCCTTACATTTCCCCTTAGGAGTTGGTTGAAACCAAAACAGAGATAAAAGATGAATGATTATTGGATTAACAATTGCTAGATAGCCTAAAACGCAGTGCCAAAGAATTGTTAATTTTGCCCTGCATCTGTTCAATTTGTAAGCACGCATCTATTCGCCATAACAACTTTATAAGTCAGTTGTATGTCAGTGTTGTGTTTTACCACTTGTGGCCAAAAAATATCAGTTAATGTTAAAGTCTGCTCCTTGTGGCTCTCAACTTAAGGTGCTCAATGTAACGGAGCTGAATGGAGTTGAAAAGAGCAAGTTGGAAATATGTGTCTGCATTTCTATACTCTGCCATCTCTCTTGTGTGTTTCAGGTCTCAGATGATGACCCAGCTTGGTGGTTCTCTTCAGAACTCAATTCACACATGACCTTGCAGATCAGAAAGAAAAGATGAACATCTTAAATGCTTAAAGTAGTACAGCAACAGCCAAGAAACTTTAATAGATCTGTGTTAGAGTATTTTTTTTTTTTAAAAAGACTATGTCAAAGCCCCGTACTGTTTATGGCTGATTGCTGTTTATCTGTTTGCTTCTCTCCTTCTCTCTGTGCTCAAATACATGGTAATTTTATCCAGCTGCATTCCCAATACAGCTGTTCTCATTTACTTTTTTTTGTTTCTGTTGTCAGACAATGGAACAAGTATGAAATAGTGACTGAAACGCATCCCATTGAGACTGCATAACCAGCAGTCACTTCCAAGCCATTTCCATGCTGCTACTCTGCACAGCTGAAATCCTTTCTCTATAGCCGGGACGCTGTCTGTGATTCCGACTACATTTTACGAGCTAGACGCAGATAGAGAGGCATGTCTACAGAGGGACAGCCTGACCATGTGATAGCAGGGTGATACTAACGACTTTCTTCTGCAGAAAGTAGCTAAAGTGTGTCCAAAAATGCGCCTGATTTATTGTTAGGTGCTTTTGTGAAAAAAAAGGAACTGATAAAAAGGTGTGAAAAGTCGGTAAATCTAGCGACAAAGGTGCTAAGTTGACAGCACTGCCTGTAAATGACCCCCTTGTGACACAACAGAGAGAAGGAGTCACGACCAATGGGGAAACGCCAAAACTGAGGTGTCCGACCGATGATGTAACTTTATCACTCACTCAGTCACTCAGTCACAGACATTCGCATTTATAGGGCTGGCTTGTTGCAGTCCAACCAAAAAGATACATTCTAACTAGTTCACATAACATACAAAGTTCCTTTAACCATTAACTTATTAATGACTCAACAATCAATGATCACTTCTGTTGTACTTTCTTTTGCCCAAGGTGAAGAAAGCTGTGTCGTATACCTTTAAATAAAGTAACACTTGTGTCCTCCTTTAAGCCAAGAAACCATAATTATACAGCACCGTTATGATGAGTCCGCCGGCAAGTGTCATCATAAATGTAAAGGATCTAGTCTGTCATAGACAATTTGCTTACAGCACATTTATTGAAAAAAACAATTTCCTGTGGCTCCTCAGTTATCAGCCTCTACTTTCCCTCTGACCTTTCTGCTACTGTACCAGTTAATGGGTGATTTAACACCTTCTCGCAGGAGGTGTAGAGCTTAAGTAGAACATTACTTCTACAGCTAACCTTTATGGCGCAATCTTTTTTTTATTCGCAAAATTATAATATACAGTAACTCCTCCACTACACATTTAAACTAATGATATGTTTGAAATTAACACACAGCTGCTGCAAGGTGCCGGAGAACGCTGAAGAATTCGGACGAACAGTCTGCACAAGCAGCTGGTCAACTGATTTTGACAGTGTCGTACATACTGTGCCTCCGGTCATGAATTAAATTCAGCTAAGGCTCTGATGTGGAAGGTCGAGTTTTACTGTTTAGTTTTGTCTTTAAAAAAAGGATTGTTACTGCTGTTGTCTGTGTGATATAAATGAACGATCCTCCATCGTGTGACACAGAGTGGGAGGCTGGAAGAGGCCGCCACTAGTCGACAGCCGTCTTGCTCGTTCAAAGCATTCACACTAATCCTTCAAATTGAACGTGGGCGCGATTTACCGACGTTTACGCTGGCGCGTGTGGCACCAGGAAACTCTGAACTCATTTTTAAAAACCAAACCTCTTAAAAGAGATAAACAGTGAAGGGGGCTTGGCCCGAGTCATGATGTGACCCAAAGGTTTCGATATTTTAAACATGCCTTTATGAACTAATTTATCGTAGTTGATGTTTGAAAAATTGCCCCCAAACTGAGGGAGAAAATGCAAAAAAAAAAATGAGATTAAATATAATAAATCCTCCATCATTTTTTCCACCTAAAATAACAGCTTATAAAAGGAAATCTTAACATTCTTATCTAATTAATGATTCACACTCAAGAAAATAACAAGAGCGACAAGGATGTGCTCTTGCAGAAAACACTGGTCCTCCCGCGCCTGTACAACACAAACATCTGGCTTCATCAGCAACACAGAGACCTATGGTTACTGGTGACAGGAGGTTCCAACAGCTTCTTCTGAAATAACTCTTCCCCCTCCCTCCCCAAAACCATAGGGTTACCGAGAGCAAAGAGACCTGTAAACCAATCGTTTTTTGATTAATCCAAATTGAAAGGGTATTTTGCGGCCCATTGCTGGCACTTGGAAGTTTTCGACATGTGACTTTTGACCTCCGTGATAGCTGATAATGAGTAATAGCGTGGAACGATGGTTGCATAAAATTGTTTTCCTTAAAATAGACAGAATTTTAACGGGGCCAGTTCATCCAAATCCTGAATGCTGTTCCCAGTGTGGTCAGTGAATTATCCTGGGTCAGGGGGACATTGTTGAGTGTGAATTAAAGTTGATTTTAAGTTTTACTGTTGTGTTCTTCGCGGTGTGTTGGGCGTTACCAACAAACCTCCAGAACAGATAAGGCACATAAATCCAGTCAGTTTTTTTCTTTCCTGATTTGGATGAATAATCTTTCGATGTCTCAATCTGTTTTTTTTTACTCATCACCAGCCTGAACTGCTGATGTGAGTTGACTCACTCTTCTTCTTCTTGTTGTTTGATCATCAGCTGACAGGAGGTTACCATCATTACCCCCCCCCCCCAACACTCTCCCCGCCCCCGCCATGGGCGCAGCCAAACGAACGCACCGTCCCCCTCCCCACTTTTTTCTGTCTCAGGGAACTTTCGCTTCCTGTTGACTGTTTCCGCGCAGTTACGCCTGCGACCTGCTCCAGACGCAGATCAGCCCGCGCTGAACGTGTGTGTGCGTCGCCGGCGCACCTGCGGGAACGGGCGTCCTTCTCCGCGCTTGGGTTCGAGTTTCTCCCGCTTCTTTTTTTTGTTTGTTTGTTTGTTTGTTTGTTTGTTTGTTTGTTTGTTGTTTTTCTTGGGAGCAACATCATGTCGCTGCCGCAGCAGTTACGAGACGAGAGGTGAGTGGATCTGACGGGCTGGGTCGTCGGACTGAAACATACCGGCTCGGTTTCAGTGACTCCAAGTGCACACGTAGTGGGTTGTTTTATTGCAACTGCAAGTAAAATGTCTAATTACAAATGAGTGCTGTGACATTTCCTCGTCCACGGGGCCTATCAGTTACAATATCAAGATAAAGTATCAGTTTATTATTAGGTCATACCTCAGTTCTGCTTTTCTTTGTTCAGTGCACCTAAAATATAACAGGGTAACGAAATCAGACTTTTTGTTTCATCCTCGCGTAGCGCAGTGATTGGAGAGATTTCGTGTCTGTGTTATTTATGCACTGTTGTGAAAAAGTTTAGGTTTATAAAACAAGATCAGGATGTTTTATGTTTGTTATGTCGCCGCTGTTGCAGATGATGCTCCTGCAGCAATGTAGCCTGCGCCTGATGCCCAACAGAAAAAATAATATCATGATTAATAGAAGGCTAATATTAAAAAATATGTTTTCTCAGGTGGACAAGCTCGGCTCTTGGGCTTCTGACTTGAAATGTGTTATAAAATAAGTGTTTAGGCACATTTCAAATTCTAAAATATTGTGACTGACAATTGAGAACGTGATTTCCAGCAGCAGTGCACTGATAAAATAGGCCTGCGGTAACCTTAACTGATGGGTTCTAGTATTTGGAGTGTTAGTGTGAAAATATAAACATCCTGTGTTTCTTTTCATCAGTGACTTTGATCAGCTGCCTAACAACATCCCCATCAGTGCCACCATCGCTGATATCGAGGAGAAGAAAGGCTTCATCGACTACTTCGTAAGCTTTAAACCCACCGGGAAAAACTTTTAACCGAGTCTGGTTTCACGCAAACAATGTCCAGTACGAATCTGCTTCTCATTCTCACCCTTGTTTTTTTTTTCCTCTTCCAGAGTTTTATTATAGAGGTGAGGATTAAAGGAGGGAGCAAGTACCTGATCTACAGGAGGTACCGGGAGTTTTTCAACCTCCACCAGGTCCTCGAGTCCAAGTACTCCCCCAGAGACCCGGAGAGACCCAGCCCAAACGCAGTCGTCCTGCCTACTCTCCCAGGTGAGCATGCAAGGCTGTGGCGCCAATTAACTGATAACTGCAGCGGCACGCGGACTCATTTCGCCTGGTTCAAATACAGATACGTGGCTGTCTCTTGGGCAAACGGCTCAACCGATTGAACAAAAGGCAGAATTGAAAAATGGATGGTCATGATGTGAACCCAGGCTGAGCTGCTTTGACCCCCACCCCATTTAATTCAGTGAGACCACCAAGGGCCCACCCGGCCCACGTTTTGTTTCGATGACTGATGACTGATGAAAGCGAGTTAACCGAATTTTAAAAAGTTAGAAGTGAATTCACTGGTAATGCAACTGTAAAATGAGCTTTAATATGGCAAGTCAGCCCCGAGCTGGCAGGTGAAAGGTCAAAACTGTAAGAAAATAATGCAGCAAATGGTACTTTCCTTCCGGATGGAGCGCAGTAATGACAAAGTGCTTGAAAAAAAAACAGCAAGGGAGTAGAAAACTAAAGAAACTGTTTAGCGGGATTATCCGACATCACTCTCTGATGACTTCTGTAGGGACGGTGATTACCTCTTTGCAAAGAAGCTTATGGGAAATCTAGTTTTTTTTTTTCTTCTTTTTTTGTCCTCAGCAGGATACAAACATGCACATAGTCTCTCTGTACAGTCATCTGGCCACAGCTGTGATTTTAGGGACTTTCAAGCATTTGTCTTTGGTGTAACGTTTCTGTCATACTTCTCCCTGTGTTTTTCCCAAAATGATACCTCCGTTGCATTAATCACTTCGATGTTTTACCACAATGAAAAGATGAATTCTAAAAGTAATGGTTCCTTTGTATTATCTAATTTGTTTGTTTAGTCATAATAGAGTCAGCAGGGCTTCTGTCGTTTCCATTTTAACAGTGATGACACCGATTTTTGCCGTGTCAGCGCTCAGCTGCTGATTGAACACAAGGGGGAACAACTGTACTTTACTGTGCCATTCCTGCCTTGTCATGCCATAACCTTGACCCTCGGATTCAAACTCATCCCTCTCGGCCTCATGCATATGGAGAGGAGCAGACCGGGATTTTGTGGTGACAGCTGGCTGACTTTTTTTGTTCCCATCGCCTGAAGAACTGAAACCCATCTGAACATGGATTTAAAGCCGTCTGGGTCTGTTGCATTGATATCATGAGTCAAAGACCTATCTCTGAGGTTTTGTCCCGAGGTTTTCAGAAGATTTAGTGGCATGATGGTTGTGCTTGATCCCATAAAAACACGAGTCGTAGAGGATATCAATTAACTAAATAGGGTTCTAGCCCTTGCAGGTTTAATTACAATTTAGTCCAGTTTTGGTGTGAACCCGCCTCTCCACTAATCCAGGTCCATTCAAGCTGCAGAGGCTTATGGTTACAACATATTTTCGGCACGTTTCTGCACAATATTGGGGAAGCTTGAGCACTGAAAATGCTGCATTGCCCGGTTTTCCAGTGTGATATTTACTAAATGCAGAGTAACACCCACTATCAAAAGATAGTGACTGATTGTCAACATCTTTGCAATATGTCTTCTGTTGAACTCAGTGAACCCCATGTGATCACTCCCCTTGTAAGGTCGAAGCACTTTTGAAACACTCATGTGTTGTCATGCTAAATGCCTAAAAGTCTGCATGTCATCAGAGTGCCAATGAGGAGTTTATCCTGCAAGGTCAGTTTTAAAAGCCTTATGTCAGAAGACTGGATTAAGTAAGATTGACATTCAGGGCAGTCGGAGAAGAGCAGATGCAGAGAAGGACAGATGAATGCCGCAGGGAAGATACATACAAACTGTGAGAAAAAGGATCACGTTGAAGGGAAAGGCGATGGCAAAAGTCTGAGCAGAGAACTTAAATGTTCTTATACAATATGCATTAACCAGCAACATCCTGCGGTTGGCTCAAGCCCTTGCAGGCAATACTGGGAGATTTAATCCCTCCATCGTGTCCACCTTTTTTCCTGGCTCTCGTCTTACTTAATCATGCCTTGAGCACGTCTAAATTAACGGTAACTACGGTGCTTGCGATTGGCGGACCATCTGTTGTACGTCCTGAGTCCCGGCTGCCCCTGCAGATAGAACCTATTTGGCAGCCATTAACCAGTGTATCATTTTGCAAGGTACTTGAAGTCCATAGCTAAACACCTACTTTCATAATGATAGTTCGTTAGATATTTGGTTGTTGGCCATAATCTTGGAGTGGATTTTTGGGTGAGATTATATAATCCCAGTGTTCCCATGGAAACCTTTGGATGCTTCTAGCATCGTCTCCCTTTACTTCACCATCCTCATCCTTACTTGAGCACAGAAGATAACCAGATGGTGACAATGGGGATCCCAGGCCAGGACCCTCGATCCATCAGCCTGGCAGGTCAGCTTCATGGGCCCTCATGCTTCTATCACCCGTTTACCCTTCACGCTAGTTACTGCACTGCTGGTGATACCTTTACAGTCAGTAATCAGGGTCAAATAAGTATGGACATGATTATATTTTGAGAGAGTATTGTCTTTGAAGTGAAATAGTTTCACCATTTATGCACCATCTTGCAGAATTGCTAGTATTTTCACTTCTGTCCAAAATAATACAAAGCAGTATTGGGGCCAATGCCAGTGAGGCCGCTTTGTTACAGCTCCTGTTCACCATCAAAACTTCTGGCTTATGATTCAACCCTGGGTCATGTTCATTCTTTAATGCCTCTGGTTGAGCCACAGGGATCGGAGACAGTAGTCTTTTTTATTTCTAAAGAAGAAAAAACACAATTTGTGGAAAATCCAGGACCATAAACTGTTTCAAACACTGATTCCCACGGGTGATGCGCCTCACTTCTCGCCGGCTGCTAAAGCCACTCGGAACGGTGATGTAGTATAAAGTCATGTGATGACAAGGAGCTGAGTGGCGCGAGGAGAAACCAGAAAGAGAAGAGACAGAATGAAGAAATGAAACCAACGGAGCGTGTCTGGACATTTAATCGTCCGAGGTCCAGGGGAGGGAAAAAGCCATTGGCCCGTGCGAGTGAGCTGAGGAAGATTAGGTGGGGGGAGGAAGCGTCTGTACTGGCCACAGTAGAATGGGAACTTTGAAATTAGAAAGAGTCACTGAGTGCAATAACCAGCTGCAGACCGAAGAGCGCCATTTGAAAGTCAAAATCAGACTGAGTGGACAAAGACCTGCAAATGTATTAGGCCGGAATCCAGTCTCAAACTCACTTAATATGCTAAATTCAGCAATTCTACAACAGTTGGTCTTTCTGGCATCGGAGCAGATGTTCTGCAACATAACATTTTAGATGTATTCAGTGTTTTTTTAATGGTTTCCTTCCTTTAATCTTTTATATGAGGATAAAGTAAAGTGACTAAGACGGTTAAACATGAGATATCCACTTGACGGCATAGTTATTTGCTGTTCCACTCTGTGTCCGTGTTTGTCCTCTTGTCCTCATCTGCTCATTGTTTTCCCATAAGTCTGTCTGTCTGCAAGCCGTCGTCAGTGGTCTGTATTGATTACGGAGGCTGGAATCCAACATCTGCACCAATAAAAGCTCTGAATGGGTGGCTCGGGCAATTGATTTGGGAGAGATGAGGACAGAATGAGGTGTGTGTGTGTGTGTGTGTGTGTGTGTGTGTGTGTGTGTGTGTGTAGATGGAGAATCACGCTGCACTGAGGTCACAGACAGATCTATTTCTATTTCTCTTTCTATTCGGACTCACATGACTTTAGTTTAGCTATAACCTTGTAAATAGTTTTTATTTAAGGGATAGATTATATTTGGTTTAATGTCTGATGCCAAATTTCTAAATTATATTCTGCATCTCTGCAGTAGAAGCACAATCATTTGTGATTAGTCATGTTACAAATACAAGAAAAAAAACAAAAACGTTGATTGCTTTTTTGATTCAATGAAGTCCAAACTTAGTCTCTGAAATTACTTCAATTTATACAATGTTTTACTGAGAATACTCATTATCTCTCGGACAACCAGTTGTTTTTATTTTATTTTTTTAAATAGTCAAAATATCAAAATAAATCCCAACACACATGTTGATTAAGTCTGTAGCCATGCTAATGGCTATCTGAGGCTGTACCTATGCACAACGGCGCTTTTAGCTAAATGCTAACCTCAGCATGCAAAGATACACACAGCAACTGCTAAAATGCTGATGTTTAGCAGGCACATTGTTTACTAAGTTCATCATCTCTGTGGTGCGTAAGTATGCTATCATTTGCTAATTAGCACAAAAAAGAATGTACAGCTGAGGCTGATGGGAATGTCTTCAGAGTTTATGGACATAAACCAAAGTGTCAGACAAAGTTGGACTTTGACCTGCTGGTGGCGCTAGAGGAAAAATCAGAGGATTGCCAAAGTTATTCTAGGTTGTTTGCACGGAGATTTGCACGGGTCCATCCTACAGATGCTACTTACTGATCTGTTAGTGGCTCTGAAGGGATAGTCACCAGTTTATGTAGGCCCCTCGTGCCCCCCCCCCCACCCCAGTTGGGATTCCTCAGTAGGAACCAGCGGACAGTCTTAGTCATCCCGTGTTTTCTAGGGTTACATTTTCAAAGCCGACTCATCTGTCTCATCCTTGCGCTGCACCTGCGGTGTTTCCGGTGGCTGGATCTCAGCCAGACCTGGATCCGACCCGATCCATCGAAACACAAGGCCTCTGCTGTTCTCTGATCTCTTTACTATTTTCTCTGCTCCCGTCTGTCCTGCCCTAAGTGTCTCTTCCTCCCTTTGATTTTTTTACTCTGTTTGTTGTGTGCCAGGTGGCGGGAGGGGGAGAGGGGTCAAGGCATCATCGATTTTTACGCATTGCATTTGCTCCAGCCTGCTTAGAGTACTGGCAGAGTGCGGGATGTGCATAGTGTGTGTGTGTGTGTGTGTGTGTGTGCCAGTTTCAGCAATTTTGCAGAAATACCTTTTGAAAGTGAAGGTCAAAATGAAACTTAACATCACAAAGATTGTGAGCTGTTTGTATCAATTTACTTACAATCTTCCAACAGATGTTTCACTAATACAACAGCTTTCATATATTTCTCTCTTTTTACTCTTTTTATGCACCATGTGTTGTTTCTTTATTTTGGGTATAGTTTAGGTGGTAAAGACATTAATTTCAGCCCCACGTTATTTTTTTTCCCTGTCAGCAACAATAATTTTAGCACATAGTCAAGCATCAACACCTTTTATCATGATTTTTTTTTTTAAAAGTTTTTTTTTTTTTTTACATAAACTCTCTTTTGGGTCTAAGACTGCATCTGTCTTTGTCACTTGCTATTTTGGGGAAAGTTCTACTTTTCCTACAAACTCTGATTTAGCATCTGCCACCGAGGAGTCTGCTGGATAATATTAGATCTGATGGGTTTAATTGCTCTGCCAGATCTCATCAGGATGGAAAGGGAATAAGAAAGACGGGGGGGGGCATAGGTGAGGACGGGTGATGGGCAGTAGCGGGGAAAAAGAAAATGGGAAAGGATGTAGGTCTTTTTGGTCAAATTTAAGCAGTGTTGATTAATAAGGTTTACATTATGGAGAATATCTCAATGCCAGAATCACACGTTTGTTTCTCCCCTTTCTTAATTTATCTCTCAGTGGCCTTTGATTTCAATTGTCCATCTGTCTACTTTGTGTTTTCCTCATCTGATTGTATTTCCCGCGATTGAGGAGAGCCACGCATATATTGTCTGGGCTGCATCTATCACAGATCCCACAATGGAACACGGAAATAGAAGCCATTATCCGATTAGTTTTTCAAGGTCAAAAGAGCGCCGACTCGCTGAGGCCGCCCGGAGATGAGGAGAGGTGAGCGAGGGGTTCATCGGCGAGTGAGTAAATGAGTGAATGTGTGTCTGTGCGTGATTGAGTGAGTTATCGTATTGGAGAGTGGGGGAGATGAGAGGAAATCGGGGGAAGAGAGAAAGAGGAGGGCTGGATATTGTGGCTGAGGGTCATTAAGACTGTGCTAAATTTGATTTAACAGTGGTGTTAGGGGGGCCTCCGGATGAATCGTTGCGGGGCCTGATTTAGAGCATTATGGGTCTGCACTGTGCCTCATCATTTTTGACTGGACCTGGTGTGATATCAAGGTAGAAGGGTAATGTGTTACAGAGAAAGATGTATGTCTTCTAAAGGAGTATTTGTCTAGTTAGGAAACAAAAATAAATGTGATGTTGACTTAAAATATGCCAATAACTCTGGGTACTGCGGTGATATCTTTTTGTTAGAAATTGGACACCGAGTGAGCTAGAGCCAGGGCCAGGTCCATAAATAAAGACCGTATGCACAAACATGCATACACACATGCTCTCTTCATCAGATTTATGGAGCTGTGCATATGAACAGCTTCGTAAATGGTTCTGTTTTATAAATCTCCATCTCACAAAATCGTGTGCATGGACACAAAGCAGAGTTTCACTGCCACCATTTGCCAAAGCTGGACATAGAGACATCCTTCATAAGTTGTTTGCAATCAGAATATCACTACCTACTTCAACTGATGCTCAAAAAAATTATGGAAGAGATAAAGTGCATTGTCATTGAATTACACCTGTAAATTCCTCTCACAATGCTTAACATGCTCTAAAATGGCCACTGCTTTACTAATAATACCACATACAGTGTCAATAATTCACCAAATCATCAAGCGCGTACCTGAAAAACTATCATCAGCTATCATCATGCTTAGGAATAGCGTAGGATCCCTCCAGTTATGGAAAAATAAAGCTAAAGTGAGATTTAATTTAATTTAATTTGCTCCACTTTTTTTGCTTGATTTGGCTTTGACATTGTCACGGGAAAAAGGCACAAATGGTGGAAAACTAACCAAAGCTGAATAAATAAAAAGGATAAACTTGACTAAACATCAGTCATAGAAATAAAATTTATAATACACAGTGTCCCACCCTGACTTAAAGGTGGCCAGTGGAGTTTTCCTGTAAACAGAAGTTTTGTTTTGTTTACAGTGTTACTCAGCAGAGTGTATTCTGTATTTCCTTAAGGACTAACAAATGTGAGGAATACTTTTCCTGCCTCATTAAACATTTGCAAAGCAGATTTTTTTTATAACATTTTAAATTTTTGCGCCCAGCAAATTTATTCATCTCTCCCTTTGTTGCTACTTTTCTAACTTTCCTCTTGTGCCTTGTGTATCCTCTGTTTCCTCCTACCACTCTAGAAAAACATCTGTCGTGTGCACATCCAAAAATACCAGTGTATGTGTGGGAAACTATGAAAGCCTTAATTATAATCCTGGTCTAAAAGTGTTGATTGACTCCATGATTTAATATTATTTTTTTTATCCCTGCCCTTTTTTTGTTCTCTGTAAAAACATAGTGTTTCTTTTTAGGAAAAATCTTCATTGGCAACAAGCAGGAGATTGCGGAGAGCAGAATCCCTGAACTCAACACGTACATGAAGGTAATTACATTTGATTTTATGCACTGTGCATTTTGTATTTTTGTTTATTTAATTTTTAAAATTTGTACAAAGGGAAGAATTGCTGGCATGCTCGTGGTATCTTCTGCAGCGTGTGCAGTGCCGTAGCCTACAACGTAGTGGGCTGAACGATGCCGTAGGTGGATAAGCACCGACTCGGGATATTTCGGCAGCGGTTTGCCGATGGAGCTCGGCGTGTAGGCGTTGCTGCTCTCTTCTCTCTGCTCTGCCCTGTGCCCACATCACGTCTGCCTGACTGTAGCATGCGGGACTTTTGACATGTTTTTTCAGCATTGCTCCATTGCTAAAAACGCGATCAGGTTCTCTTTCTCCCACTCACTCACTTCTCTTTTCTGCTTTTTCTTTTTTCCTTTTTCCCTGCAACCTACGTGGTTTTCACTTTGCCACACGCTCGCCTTCGCTCGCCTTGCACTTGTAATCTTCCTCGCTCCATCTCCTCTCTTTTCATCCACCTCTTCCGCCCAGTCTCGATCAAATCTCCCACCACCCTACTTCTCCTCCTCCTCTTCCATCTAACTCCCACTCTCCATCCTCCTCTCTCATCTCTCCGCTTACCTCTCTGAACATCCATCCTGATCCTCCCTTTTTTCCTACATCTCTACCTCTATTGCACATCTTAACTTTATCTACATCTTCCATCCCATCCTTTCCACTCTATCATTCCCTTCCTTTCTTCCCTTTCCATCTCTCTTGCTTCATCCTCTCTCCCTTCTCTCCCAGAGGTTGCTGGGT